>JAWWMA010000064.1:3517144-3549112 GCA_035041425.1 Mionectes olivaceus | reverse complement strand
AGGGAGCTGGGGGGGCTCAGCCTGGAGAGGAGGAGGCTCAGGGGAGACCTTCTCACTCTCTGCAACCCCCTGACAGGGAACGACACCCTCGTACCTTCACGGTCTCGTACCAGCAGGGCTGCTTGACCTGGTAATAAACCACCGACTTGTACTCGGAGACACCTTCGTACCCAGCCCCGGGATGGATGGCTTTCTTTGGACAAAACACAGAGGGAAGGGGGGAGGAGGAGAAAGCGAGATCAGGAACAAAAAACACGGAGCATTTTGGGTCACGCAACCGTCACAGGCCCTGCTACCTCCTGGAGGTTCCCATCCTCGTCGTGGACAGACATGGTGACTTCCACGTTCTTGGGGGTTTTCTTCTTGCCTTTGTCGAACTCCCCCTGGATCAGGGTGACGTAGATGTCGTTCCGGACGTCGCCTGAAACCCAGAACGTTCCGTGAGGGTTTTTCCCCCCCTCGCACAGTCGGACGAGTGGACGTGTCACAGCCTTGGGGGCCACGTTAACCCTTGTCCTCCTCTCAGCCTTTGGGTCATTCACAGAATATTCTCAGTTGGAAGGGATGACACCCAACATCCCACCCCTTCACCTCAAAATTACACAAAACCCTTAAAAAATGAACCATTCTCCTCTTTATGGACTTCTGTCCTTAGGTATTTTTTTGAATATAAGGAGTTCTGCAGGGCTAAATCCACTTGGAATGGGTTATACAGGGTCAAACCTACACGCCAACAAAAATGTCTCTGGCTAAAAAAGACGTTTTGTTCCCAAAAAACCCCAGTTTTCAATCAGAAATTCTTTCAGCAAAAAAAAAAAAATTTAAAAATCATCCGGAAATTTGCAGGAAAACAGAAAGTTTTCAGTCAGCTTCAAAATAAATCTTTTTATCGTGGAAATCCTGGAATTTTAACTGGCTCTTTTCCCCCGCAGGGGTACAGGGGACCTACCAGGAAGGACGATCTCAGGGAATCCCATTTTCCGAGCCACAGCAGTTGATCTGTCTACGAGGTGGGAGAAATCCTTCTGAACCTGAGCCAGATCCCCAGGGAGCAGCTTCAGGGAAACCCAAAGGCCTAAGAAAAGGAAGAGAACCCTTGTTTACTGCAAAAAGGAAACAGTACAACCCCATGAATTTTAAGCCTGTGTTGATAAAAACCCGTTTCTTCCTGCAACAATTCCTTAAACAGCCCAAGCTGGTTCTTTCTTGCCCAGTCCTGCAGCTCCCCAATGCTGAGCGGGGCTTTCCTGGGCAAGAAGATCCTCTGAAGTGAAACACAGACTTTCTGAGACGAGTCCTGAACGATTCAGCTCAAACCCAAAGCCATTCAGAACAGGCAGCAACGTCCACCTAATGGGATTTTCTGTCCACACAGGCAGTCTCAGGTTAGAAAAACAGCACCAGGAGCATGGAAATCATCAGCTGGAGTATTTATTTCCTCAGCAGGCAGGGGAACCCTTCCCCAGCCCAGATTTCCCCTCTGGTGGGGGGCTGTACCTTGTCCTTTGTGATTCACCTCCTTGGCAGCGATGACTTTGTTGAAGACAGAGGTGAGGGGCTCGTTCTCCCCTATCACGTGGGATGTGATCAGGGGGGACATGATCAGTTGTCTCTGCCTGATGTAGGTCTCCATGGCAATCCTAAACCAGACAGCAGGGACCAACATCAGCCTGTGCAAGAAGAGGGCTGGCCAACAGCTGGCTGGAAAATCCAGGGAAATGGGTGGGTTTTTTAAAGGATTCCCCGTGAATTTTTATATCTTCGCCTGCACAAAGCCACTGGAAGTACATTTAAAAACTCCCAAAGCAGGAAATGTAGTAACACTGAGCTGATGAGCTGAGCCCTGAGTTCAGCTGTACCTGAGAGCTGCTCCCTCCACGAGGCCACCTTGATTAACTAGTGGCAAATTAATAGAATTAATGACTGCTGTGAGATCACAAGTGACGAACCTCTCCCCGGTCACAACCACATCTGTTGAGTTTGGATCTTGAACCTGACCTCCCTCCAGCAATAATGAGACACAAACTCGTGTCCCCACAGCCTGGCAGAGGTGTCCAGCTGTGCATTCAAACTCAGCCTCATCAGAGCGGAAGGAAAATGGGGAAAACCCCAAAACCAAACAAACAAAGACACCAAAATGAACAAACAAACCCCCCCAACAAACAAACAAACCAACCCAAAACACAAAGACCCCAAACAAAAAAACCTCCAAGCAAACAAAGAAAAGTAGCAAAACAAAAACATCAAAAAACTCCCAAACCAACAAAACAAACAAGCAAAAAAACCCCGACCATAAAGCAACGGCCTGACATTATTCTGCAAAGGCAAAGCCGTCCTTCCAGACCCTGAGAGGGCAGGGGAACAAAATCTCCCCTGAAAATACCTTGTAAAAACACAGGGCTGCAGCACTGGCATTGCTCTGTTTGGGACTGTAACAACACGGCTGGGTCTACCCAAACAAGCTCCACATCAGCTCCTGAACGTGCCAAACAAGTGAGCACTCAGAGCAGGCAGAACACACCAGCACTGCAGGAATGCAGAACTCAGGGGGCTTTCTGGGAAAAAAATCCCTTCCCTGCTGCTCTGACCCTTACAGGGACCTCTGGAGAGGGAAGAGGCCTCTCACCCCTCAAGCAGTCTCTAAAGTCGCCTCCCCCCAGGTCTGCCAAGGTTCTTTTGCACCTTCGCCCTCCCAGGTAGGAATTTCAGCTGATTGCCCAAAACTCCCCGAGCAACTCAGCCTGTCAGGGAGACACAGAAAGCAGAGCAAAGGCTCCAGGAGACTGACAGAACCCTCTCCCTCCAAAGAGCCGGCTCCTGCTGCAGGCTGATCTCTCCACAGAGCCCTTGGTGCACTGCCAGGCTCCCAGACAGATCTGTCCTTCTGCACAGGACAGCGGCTCTAACCAGCCAGAGCTGGGAACTCCGGAGCCGGTACTTACTGCTGGAATGGGATAAAATGCTGCTTCTCCTCGTCATCCACCTTCCCATGGATGATGTCAGTTATGTCCATCACTGCAACGACACCAGATCATCACCTGCTGCTAAAGAGCCCCCAGAGAGCTTTTCCCTTCCATAATGGAAACTCATTTGGGGCCAGTGTCACTCGTGGAAGGTGTCCCTGGGTGGTCTTTAAGGTCCCTTCCAGCCCAAACCACCCCGGGATTCTCAACAAGAAAGCACCACCCTCACCTGAACTCTTTAAAAAGCACCTTTTCACGGGTGAGCCGGTCAGCCCATGAGCGTGAGCATGTGATAAAAACCAGGTGGGGCTCGGGGATTTCACAGCAGGAGACGTTGCATTTACATTCAAATGCTGTTATTGCTTACTTATTCCCTTTTTCACCACAAATCTCAAGTCTTTTCCCCAGGAGATCACAGGGATCAGACGGGAATTGGGTGTCTCATTCACCGAGGCTCCCGTAAAAGTTGCAGCTTTATCCCTGTAGCCCCGAGGAGCAAATCCCTCCTGGATAAAGCTGCTGCACCGAGGGCAGCGTGTTTTCAGGTGGCAAAAGCGAGCAGCGACAGCATTTCACGGCCAACCTTCATTAGAGCTCTCAGAGGGGACTATTTACAGCTCGGCATCAGCAGAGATGCTGCCTCTGGCAGGGTAAAGGCTCTACCGACACACCCAGCACACACCTCCCACTTCCCAGTCCTTGGAAGCATCTCCACTGGCTGGTTCTGTCCTACCTGCCACACCAAAGGGCCTCCTGAGTCCACAGGTATGCTTCTTCCCATCCTTGAGCTCCATGTGCCCCACCCTGACGATCTGACACACCAGGCTGATCTTGGGTCTGATCAGGTCAGAGCTGCTCAAGTCCTGGAAGTCGGGTGGAATAAAACGGTATCAAATCTGCTCTGAGGGGAGACAGAGAGAGCAAGACACTCTGGGAGATTAAACACATGAAAATCGTGGGAGGTGCCCCTGCCCATGGCAGGGGGTGAAAGTGGGTGAGTTTTTTGATCCCTTCCAACCCAAACCATCCCAGGATTCCTGAATGCACTCACAGTGAAGACTGCTTGAAGGTTATTCAGCTTCTCAATTTCTTTAGGCATCCCGTTACTGCCCCAACGAACCAGGTAATTTTCACTGCAAATAAAGGAAGACAAAAAGAAAAAGAAGTAATGTAAATGGATCAACACATTCCCATTTCCTGGCAGAAGCTGGAAAGAGTTTTGATCTCTTGGGAATGAATATTTGAAGAATTCTGCTGAAATGTTTTATCCCAAAATGACTCAGGGGTGACTCATTTCAGAGGAGGGTGAAGGCCCATCTGCTTCCCTGTGTAATTCCAACTGCATTTCCACACCCGATAACTTAGTGGTGGAGGCGGAGTGTTCCTGACACGGACTTGCCTCCCTGATAAAGTTCTTCACATCTTCCCTGCCAGTACAGGATTCCCAGCTCTCAGATGTGATCCTGCCCTGCCTGGACAGCAAACATCATGTGTGGACATGATTTATTGGGAAACAATTAATCAGATGCATCCGGTCTTGGGAGCACAGCAGGGAAAAGGGAGAATATAAAAGACCAGCTGGGGTTTTTGGGTGATGTATCTCAGAAATACCCAGTTTTAAGGAGGGGAGGCTGAACCCTGACTTCCCACCTCAGCTGAAATTAAATTAATTCCAATTCCCCACACACACACCGGGGCAGCAACCACAGAACTGAAAGAGTTCTCCGCTGGATCTTCTTTTCTAACCTCTCCCGGCTTCTTTAAAAGGCCCAACCACGGCGACTGAAGCGCTTGTCACCTGCTAAAAACAGCCCCCACCTGATGAATTGGGAGAGATCGGGGTCGTAGAGGCTCATTAACAGCTCTGCATCTTCCCCGATGTTGCAGACAAAGTTCTTGAAGTTGACGTACAGGCTGTAGGTGTGGGTGGAGTTGAAGATGGGCTGCCCCCTGAGGTCCAAATTCTGCTGCAGGGACTGCAAAGGCACGGGAAAACTTCCATTAAAATCCGACGCAGAGGAACTTCCCGGTGCTGCCGAAGGAGCACAAAGTGTGTGTGTCCCCTCCCCGAGGGCCGCACAAACACTTGGGAGAGCACAGCTGGGCGCCAGGAGATGCACCTTCTCCTCCTGGATCCGTTCATCAATCCTTTTGGACGCGGTTTCATGGGCCCTGAAGAGGGAGATGGTGCTGGTCTCGTCCGGGTCCAGGATGTTCCCGTTGTCGTCTCGCACGACCAGGTCCAAGCCCAGGATCCTGAGCAGCACAGACGGGGTGTAAAAATGAGGGCAGAGTTTGGGAGCAGCAAAGAGCACAAACCCAGGCCAGACAGGACTGCACAGGGCTGCCCACACACAGCCAGCCCAGCCCTGGGGAGAGCCACGGGGCTGCTCTTCCCGTCTCACAGTTTCTGCCCCCCGTTTTCCCAGCAGGTGACTCAATCCTAGGGTGACACCTCCCTCGTTCTGGCTTCATTTTAGGAGGTGGCTTTGTATCTACCCAGCTGATTGTTAGCCTTTGCCATAAGCTTTCTTCTTAATTGGCTTCTTTGGCTTGAATCAAGTCTGACAGGCAGATAAATGAGCTCTGGAGACATTCCCTGTTCTGTGCAAACCAGCGAGAGCTGGAGTTCTGGTGGCCAACGGGATCCTGCTCCTCAGCTGCTGATAAAGCAATTTATTTTGCCACCAGCAGCCAAATCCTGGCTCCAGCCACGCCAGGCACAAACTGTGCTCCCTGGGAAACGCCATCAAGTGCCAGATTTATGCAGAATTGAGACAGGTGAGGCTTCCTGCCAAGCCCAAGAGACCTCTGGCACAGGAAGAACCAACTGCTGCAACCCCACCTACCACGCAGTCCCACCGTGATGGGCACTCCAAGCTGCCACTGTTACACTACCAAGGAAAAAAAACTGGAGCCCAGTTCAGTGTGTGGTCACCCACACTGTGATTTCCTGGCATTTGGGATTCTCCCCTGCTCCCCCCAGACAGAGTTTTGGAGTTACCTGTTGCCATAGTCGATCTTGGCAGTGACTTTCTTCTTGAGCTCAGCCAGCTCATCCTTGGGAAGGGTCCCTGAGAGGATCTGCGACCTCCACTCGATCAGGCTGTAGGTCAGCTGCTGCACGTGCCTGAACTGGGTTGTCTTGTTGTTCTGCAGGGGAAATAAACCCAAAAAAATGCACAATTTTAAACAAGGGAAGCCTGAAACCACTGAGTTCAGCCAGCTCAGAACTGCCCTCAACCCCAGAATCCCCACAAGTTGTATTTGACTACAAATACCTGAGAAAAACAGGCACTGTGTGATCCTGCAAGGTCAGACCCCAGGAATGAATTCTTCAGTGCTCTGCACTGCCAAGGTTTAAGTGTCTTTAAGTGCCTTTAAGGGTTTCACCTCTTGCCAGGGCATTTTTATTTTCCAGAAAAACCCCACGGATTAAAAATAGGCTTCTGGTGCTTTCCAGTACTTCAAAACTCCTTCGCTAGGGAATTTTATGTACAGGATGGAGAGGATGTTGAATGACCACAAATGTGTTCTAATGGATTGAGACAGGAATGCCAGCTTGATATAGAACCATGGAATATCCTGAGCTGGAAGGGTCCAACCACCCTCGGGGGGAAGAACCTCTCCCTAATATCCAACTGAAACTCCTTCTGCCACAGCTCCTGCCCTTCCCTGGGGTCCTGCCCCTGCTCCCATGGAGACCTTGACCCATCCCATGTTTTCACACCCTACCCCAGCTGCAGCTGCTCAGAACCACCTCAGAGGTTGCCCAAAAAGGCTCTAACCCCATCACCTGAGTGGATTCCCAGCCCCACCTCCCCGGTGCACCATTTGCTGCAGTCAGTGCATTTTCAGCTCTGCTGGGAAAGCAGCAGCTGTGATTACAAACCACCGACTGAACAGCACGGCAGAAAGTCCTTGCTGAAGAGTTTCCTCCTGCCATCCCTGTTACCAGCCGTAACCACTAAATACTTCTCCTGCGGCTTACTGGTTCCACCCCAACAAAATCACTCCCATCGATGCATCTCCTTCCTACAGTTTCAATCTCCAAGGCTTGAAACACCCAAACGGGGATGGGTGTGTGGAAACCGACCCTGTTTGTAGCAGGATGTGCCTGGATAAGTAAATAAGCTTTTAAAAGTGTCACACGAATGATTTAAACTATTAAAAAGGGAACCCAGGCCTCCTCTTTGCCACCACAGAGCGAGCCAGTTCCTGGGATGACTCTGAGTGCCAAGAGCAGCTCATTCTCACAGGGAAGTGCCACAGACTGGAAGTTTCTGGGACAATGATTATGGTTATTCAACTCCAAAACGACTTTCAAGAGGTTTCTGGCTCCGTCCCACCCACAGCCAGTGGGAACTGGCCAGTGGTGCCTTGCTGGTCCTGCCTGGGGTGTGGCTGAACCAGGGCTGTTAATTTTTAACTGCAAACCCCAAACTGCTCCCCCAGAGCAGAAGGAGAAACTCAGTTCAGTGATTTCCCCATTCTGGGCTCTGCAAATAACATGAATTGTATTAATCACTCACATTTCCCTCCCCAGATCTAAAGGGAGTTACAACCAACCATCTTCCTTTCGATTTGGGTGGCTGAGGGGCTGACAGAGCTTTGAGTTGCTGTAGGGAGGGTACCAGAGATACGTTTAATAAACAGAGATACTTCATTAAAAAATGTGCCCTTGCATAAAAATACTTGCAGAGAAAAGGCAATTTGGGTGAGTTTTCATGGCAATACAGAGGAGACCTCAACGTGCCATCAGCTAAAGCTCAGTTACCTCCACAGCTAATTCCTATGAACCAAACCAAGTTAAAAACCCTCCCCCATTTTTGTATTTATTTTGCAGGGGATATAAACCCACTGCTTTAATGAAACCCACAGGAATTAAAGAAGTGAAATTAAATCCTGCCAAAGAGAGAAAAAAAATGCCCTCATGTTTCCTTTTTCTCCTCAAATACCTCCTTCCTCCTTTAGCCTTTTTTTTTTTGTTTCTTTTAATACACACTGCAGGGGAAAATAAAACAAACTCAAACCCATTTCAAACCACAGCATTTTCCAAGCCTGTTTTAGGACTTATATCGGTTAAAGCACAAAGAACATGAAAGATTTCTGCTCTTCAAAAAAAAAAAAAAAGAAGATTCTGAGGCTACAATCCTAAAGTTACTCAGGAATAATAATAATAATAAAAAAGCCAGGAACAGAATTCTCTTTTCACACAGTAATTCCATCCCATGCAGCTTCTCATTAAATTAAGAGGGTGGAACAAATCCTTGTGGTTTCGTGGCACACAAACAAAATGAACTTGTGCCCTGGTGAGATTCTCAACAGGAGAACTTGCTCTGGGTGAACTGATTGCAACTCCCTCATCTTAACGAAAGCACGTTCTGTGCAGGCTGAACTCGCTGCTAACGGAAGAAAAGTCGGGTCTGACTGACCCTTTAACGAGCTTTAATAATCACCTTCAAAAGAAGGTGAACTCCTCGAGCAAGAGGCACCCACCTGAGGAAGGCCAAAAAAAAAAACCCCACGCCCTGCCTTGGCTTCTGATGGTGCTGAGGTGGCTCCCGTGGT
Source organism: Mionectes olivaceus (assembly GCA_035041425.1). Lineage (NCBI taxonomy): Eukaryota > Metazoa > Chordata > Aves > Passeriformes > Tyrannidae > Mionectes > Mionectes olivaceus. The sequence goes on along the minus strand of JAWWMA010000064.1, from coordinate 3,540,578 downwards.
CAGGGAGCTCAACACATTCAGGAGATAAAAGGTCTTTCCTCACCCTACCTGGGAGATTCCCAAGGGACAGCCCTCGCTCTGAGGGACAGGGTGGGATTGCTGGGCTGTCTGTGCAGGGGCCAGGGGTTGGAGGGATGATCCCTGGGGGTCCCTTCCAGCTCAGGGGGGATTCTGTGATGCGGCTGCTGCCAAGTCAAACAGCAACGCACAGCCCTGAACCTCTTCCCGTTGGGCTGAGGGCACTTTGGGGTGAGGATCAGCCAGGCTGTCAAACCCCTGCAATGCTTCAGGGAGAACAGGGCTCACATCTGCAGGAGGAGTGTCAGGACCTCAGGGTTTCCTGCAGCAGCTGAGCTATCCCAGACAGGCCAAGCAGCAACCCCGGCGTGACTGTGAGCCAAGCACAGCCCAAAACGGCCAAGCTGGGTGACTGGTGCCACCCTCACCCAGGCAGGGAACACCACCCCTCAGCCCTCTGATCCCCCATCAGTGCAGAGCAGAGCACTTCCAGCCTCCCCCCGCCCCGAGGCCACTTGTGCCACCACGAACAGAACCCACCCCGCGCTCGGCGATCAAACGCCGACCACCCAGGGGAACTCACCACATACAACCTGTGCCAGATCACTGCCCACTCCCTCAGGGTGGAGGTGAGCTCCTGCCCAAGGGGCAGCTCACTTGGAATCACCGTCTCGTCTTGCCTAGAGGGGAAAAAATGAAGCAGAAAGCAGGAGGAGGGTTTCACGCTCAAGGTTAAAACTTGGCAGCCCAACATCCTTTTTTGGATAAATACGGAAATGGAAGGGGTTGATTTTCACAGAGTTCACTCACACAGGATGTCAAGAGTCTGAAGATGCTCTCCAGCACACACATGCACACTCATCACCCATTTTTAATGCAAACACGCTTCAGGCTTCTTTCAGTCTGGTTATTCCCAATGCATCCATTCCAGAAAGAGAATAAACAGAGAGAAACTCAGTTTGGAAGGATCACCACTTGCAGTGGGTAACAGCTACTTGACAAATAAAAATAAAAGAGCACTTCATAAAAGTTTCTTCCTTTGCAACTGCTGTTTTCCTCTCCCTCTGACGAGCAGAGACTCAGCTCTAGGAACTGAACGAGGAGTCATTTCCTTAAGTGTTTTCCAAGACAGGAAGGAATCCACACTCCTGCTGGGCCCTTGGCTGGGAGCAGGAGGCTGTTATGACTTGCAGGAGTCCCCAGAGGAGCTAAATGGAGCTCGATGGAGCTGCCCCACTCCTAACAGGTCTAGCAGAGCTTCCTTAACCCTGCAAACAGCCCCCTCACTGCCCCCATCCCACCATCACTCTGGGACGTCAGTGCTCTTAAAAGTGAAGTCGTGCAGCCCTGGAAATCTGGCACAGGAGGCACACCCTGCTCAGAGACAGGCCAGGAGTGTTTATTACACCCACAGCTGCTCCACTTGGGTATTTTTGGGGGGTTTAGAGGGAATGGCATCCCCTCAGTTCCGCTGCCAGAGGTCCCTACCCCCGGTCCTTGACGATGGCCTCTTTCAGATGGATGTATGTCTCCGGGAAAATGCCCTAAAAAAGGAAAGAGAGAAATCAAATCAATCAATCACGCCACGGGTTATGACAGGACAGAAGTACATTCAGCAGAAAGGAGGGGAAAAGGGTAAGAAATGTCCCAGTACCACAAGGGAAAAAAAGCCACTAAGGAGCCCAACTTTGAGCACTAGATTTGATAGCTGGCACCTCAGAGAAGGCAATTCCCTGTTTCCCTCTAATGACACTCATCTTCCTGCTTGAAATGTGATAAGTTCCTGCAAACTGTCAATGATACTCATTTGTCCTTGCTACCAAACACTCCTGCAGTCATCTGCCAGGTTGCCCTGGACCTGTGTCTCTTTAGAAAAGCTCCCCCAGCACCTGCAGAAACTCCCAAATTTCCATTATTTAAGAGCAACTTTCCAGGAAACCTTTTCTGTTCCCTTTTCATTCCTTTTTTATGACTAAGGAGAAAAAAAAAAAAAAAAAAGAAAGAGACGGAGGGATGCACCCACAAGAGAAGTGCCAGGAATCCTCTGGGAAACCAGATTTCCCTGCAGCTTCAGGGCCAGATCCACAAACCTCGAGCAGCCTTGGCTGAGATCCGGGTTATGTGTAATTCCCGGAATATTTTCCAAGCCAAATCAAAACTCTGACATGACCACTAATATATAATAAAGCAATAAACCCATGGATGCAGATGTGGAGCAGTTAATTTTAGGAGTTTCGAGCTGCACCACTCATGATTGCAGAGGGGGAATATCCAGCTCTGAAACTCTTGAGCTCCAAGGGCATTTTTTCCTGTCACTAAAGAAAAGGACACAGCAGCCAGGAGATCTGCTCAGTATTAAGGCAAGAAACACAGATTACAGGACTGGAGGGGGTCTGGCAAGGTGTGAAATAAAAAGGAGAGCCAGAAAAAGTGAGGTCGTACCTTCTTGGATTTATTTCGGAGGGTGTATCCTCGGTACCAGCCTGGCAAAGGAACCAGAAATAGTTGTGTTTATGGTTTTCCTGCCTACAACAAGTGTAATCCTCACCACCTTTCCACCACACCAACCCACTGATCCTGTGAACCCCTTCTCCCTGAGGGGAAGGATCTGCTCTAAGTGGACATGACCCTCACTGACCCCCAGCCAGCAAAACATCAAGACATTCCCATCTCAAGGCTCCCTGTGATCCCAACTCTCCACTAACCCCAACTCCCAAGTTCTGACTCTTTTCCTAAGGTTGCACCTGCACAAAACCTGAACCCACAGACCCTGTCCCTCAGCAAGCACAGAGAGGATGGGTGATGATCCAGAACTCATGGGTGCTGGTCAGAGTTGGCCAGACAGCCCTCCTGATCCCACAGGATTATGTCCAGCTGGACACCAGGAAGGCAAAGGGATTTACGGGAATAATCAGGCAAAGAAGAGAAGAAGAGAGGAGGGGAGGCTGCTTTATTTGGGGTTTTCACTTGTTTGCTTGTGGGTTTTCTCACTGTTTCCCCCCCAACAGTCATATAATTATCAAAGAACCTTCTATGACGAACCACAGATCTGAGACCCCTCAACCATAAATTAGAGCTTAGAGTGGTTATATTTGTGCTTTACTAGTGGGGGTTTTTTGTGTGTATCTTGTTGTATTTTGTCTTTTTTTTTCCTTTTAAAGTGCAGTTTTGTCCCCTTCCTGTAGCAATGAGAAGGCCCCTCAACCACATGAACTCCAAGATTCCAGTGATAAGTCAGGAGGAAAGAAGAAATTCCATTCCTTGCAACGGGATGAAAATAAGATTATACATTGACCATGGCCCAATGGATGAGGTACTGGATTAGGGATGAGAAGATTTAGGTTCTATTTTTACCTAAGTTGTCATTAATTGAACAGTAAAATCCAAGTTACCCAGGGGGTGACACAAAGCCCGTGGAATTTGCCAGGAGTGTTTTTCCCAGTGATCTCAATTCCATCTGACACTTTCCAGCCCCTCCACAGCACAACTTCCTCATATTTCAAACGGCCTCTTGGCACTGACCTCGTTCCTGTCAAATATTTTGCAACCATTGCATAAAATCCCCCCCCACCCCGTCTCTGATGACGCAAAACTGTTTCTGCAAGCACCTTGTGCCATTTTTTTATCGGAATTCTGCTCCTGTTGTCAATAATCTTGCCCATCACTGGAAAAGGAACATCATCTTTTGCCAGTGGTCGATTGATGATGTGATTTCTTCTTATAAAAAAACCCTAAAATCTGCCTAAGCTCTGGAGGAATGAGAGACTGTTGAAGTGTTTGAGTGTTTTCCCCAAGCAGGGATGGGCTAAATGGAGAAAGGTTTTTCAGCTGATGATGATCCAGCAAATTTAAGCTCTTACAGCAAACTGAAATCTGGTTGAGACCACGACAAGAACGCTGAGCTGGCAAAGAAACGCCTAAAATTTGTGTGGTTTTTGTTGGGTTATTTTTAAGGGATCAGGCCCTCAGTTTTACCTTCCATTAAACGGGGTTTACGCAGTATGGGAAAGACCAGAAAACCTACAAAGAAAACATTCAAACTGCAATGGTTTGATGGTGGCAAGTTCCACAGGGTGGAGCGAGCCCAGGTCATGGGTTGAACCACGAGGTTCCTCCTGCAGGGCCCTGTCCCGTCTCACCCCACACACAGGGGTTGCTTCACCCACGCCAGGGCTCAGAGGAAAGGCTGAAACCAGGAAGGAATTCAGTGTAAACTTATTTCCAGCAGGAGAAGAAACTGGTGAGAGCCACGGTATGTGAGCACACATTCCTTCTCCCCACAACCTGGCCATTTCCCACAGCTCCCCTGAAATAATCATCATCATCATAATAAATAATAAGAGTTTCCCCCGAACAGCAACGGATCCTCCCAGCTCATCCTCAAGGACAGATGCCCAGAGAGAGTAAATCCCGCACTGAACCAGCCTCCAAAGTACTGGATGCAGCAACTTTCCTTCTCTCCTTGGATTCTGCAGCGTCTGCAGAGTCCTGAATATTTGGCAGAAGCCCACACTGCGTTATCTTGTTATCAAGTGGAACAAGGAATTCTGCACAAACACCTTGTGCCCTCCTGCCACCTCACAGCCCACTGGGGATGGGAGGGGGAAAACAAGCCTTGCTTTGCAGGTTCCAGGAGCGTGTCGTGGCAAGGAGATCTCACCTGGCACGGCCGAGCTTTGCAGGGGGATTGGCTGAGCAGCCCCCTCATTGAGGGGAGACCCCTCATCCCACGGCCAAGCCACAGCCCCACCAGAGGTTTGGGCAGCACAGGGGCCTGTCCCAGACTGCACCTTCTGCAAGCACTTTAATTCTCTTCACTGCTCCTTCCTCTCCCCCAGGGGCTCAGCGCTATCAGTGTTGTGTCTCCAGCCCCTCCAGGCTCAGATAAACTCTTCTCGCTAACACCAAGAGCCCAACCTTGCTGCCTCCCTGCCAGGGAACAGACTGTGCACTGGGATCCCTCCAGACAGAGCTGGGCCAGCCCAAATCCCACGGGGAGAACACCAAGAGCTCTCCCGGGAAGGCTCTTTGGTACCGGGCTGAGGAGCCCGGGAGGAGCAGGGAGGAACGTTCCAGACGACCAACAACAGCCCTGAGAACCTCCTGGTAGCTCACAACAGACACTGAGGTGGGGAATAACAGCTAAAGCGAGATTTTTTCCACGTGAAAACTTGACATGGATGCTGAAAAACTCCCCCCAGCTCCCCCAAGGGACGTCGCCGACAGCCCACGGAGCGCCCGTGGCCGGGAGCTGCAGGGATAACTTACACCCACACAAAAAAATGCTCTCCTGGGGCATCTGGAAGCCCTTTCTTCCCTGGGAGCCAGGGAAAGTTCTGCTGGGTTGAGACTCGTGCACCCAGATAAGAACAGGGATCAGAGGAACAAAACCCCGCAGCTCTCTTGGCCATCGAGCATCGCCAGCGCAAAGAGGAACAGGGACAAAGCTGCTGGGGAGAACAAACCCCCTCCAAAACACACCCCACGGGGAGCTGGCAGGGAAGAGGAGGGGTGAAATCCCAAAGACTGGACATAATAACACATGAGAATTTCCTGCCAAGCAGACTGAGCATAGAACTGGGGGGGAGTTTTGGGGATGGATTAATGGGAAATCAGCACAGACCCACAGCGGAGTCACCGTCTCTGAGACAATCCACACCCCGCACGCTCACAAAGGCCTGGCCTGAGTTTTTTTGGCTGGATTTTGTGGGAAAAGGGTTCAACTGGACTGCAGGAATTCCCAGGTGCCTCAGACGCGGGGTTTGATTGCACGCTGATGGCTCGGCATCTGAAAACAATCACTTTCCCTCTCCCACCCGAAAACGTTCACCCTCCCAAACAATTTATTCCTGCCCGAGAAAATTCCACCCTGGCAAAAAAAAAAAAAGAGGACCTCATTTGGGTGTTCCTTCTCTATTCTGGACTATCTAATAAATTGCTAATTACCAGGAGGAGGGTTAAACAGTGAGGTTGCTGAAAAACAGAAAGAAAGAAACAGCCCAACGTTTTGGGAAATCTAAAATGCAGCCTCACCATGGGGGTCATTTTTTTGCTTCCTGACACTCCCTCTTTCTTGTGTCCTTTTGCAGAATCGAGTCAGAAATCAGCAGTATCATATAGAGATATTTTGCCTGTTATACACAGATATTTTGCCTGTTACGTACAGATATTTTCTCTCTCCCTCTGCCCCCCAAACACCCGCCCCAGTCACACCCAGCAGAGCAAAAATCAGCGACACTGAGGAGCTGCCTGGGTGTTCCCCCTGCCGAGGGCACAGACAAGTGGGAAGAGAACAATTGGCCAAGAACAAACCGCTAAACCAGCACTTTGCTGTTCCCAGCACGGATATTGGAGAGCTTTTCCAAACTGATCCCCGCTGGCGGAGACGACTGGATTTGTGTTTTGGAAGGGCTGTTTCAATTCTGGAGAGCCTTCCAGATGCAGGAGTGAGCAGCACAGTCTTTAAAAACAATGAAATGGCTCTGGTTCATTCCTAATATTGAAACCTTCATTAAGCAGTCGAGTTTAATGAGCAGACCTGAAACACTCAGGTGTGATTTTAATCCTCTTTAAAAGGGGAATTTTGCTTTCTTTCTCTTTTACATTATGAATTAACCAAAATTTCCCAGAAGAAACAGCCTAAAAGGGGCATTAAAGCTCCGTAGCTGGAGCCTTTTAAAAACATACAATGCCATCCCTTTTTTTCTCTTTTTTACAGATTAAAACATTATTTTGGAAACCATCAGACCCTTCCCTCTCATTTTCTTTCTTCCCCTGCCTCCATTCAAAAAACCCCAACAACTCAGGTTAAAAGCTGCTTTAAAAACAACCACCACAACAACAATTATTATTATTATTGTTGTTATTATTATTTCCCAGCTGGATCACATCCTCAGCTCAGTGGAAGTGCCTGGCCTGGCCCGAGGAGGAGCCAAAGCAAACAGGTGGGGTGTGAACACAGGAATGAACAGCCAGAATTAAGCGTTTCTTTATCTCGCAGTTCTGCCTCGAGAATACAAAGAAATCATAAAAACCCTGCCAGGAACAGAAAAGGGACGGTAAATTTTCTGCGTTTTTGTTTAAAACTGGAGTCCCTACAGCAAGCAGGAGTGGGAAACACAAAATTCCGTGTTATTTCAGCAAAATAACCTGGATTTGCTACGTGTTTGGAAAATTTTTGGGAGGGGGGGACCCACCTTCGTACATCTCCAGGATGTGAACGGTGTCACCGACCTGCAGGGACAGCTCCACGTCCTGCACAGCGTCGTAGTTGTAGATGGCTGGAAAAAAACCAAACAAACGGGAAAAACACAACCATGAGAGAGGCAGGGCTTAAATCCCCGGAGAACAAGATTTTGGGGAACCAGAATATCAACAGAGGAATTTCCCCTCCCAGGACACAGATCTGGGAGCCCTTAGGGACAGGCTGCATATTCCCACCTTCCCCACAACCTGCCCACGAAGGTCACCACGACCTCAGGCGTTGGGGTTCAAGTCACTAATCATCATTTTTTTCCCAGCATTTCACAGCACTAATTAACAGAGCGCTAGGAAAACACCATAAATTTGATGTCCTAATAAACCCCACCCCTATAATCTGTATTAAAAACTACTCTGGTTGTTTGCCACTCAAGGCTCTGCCCGGCCAAGACCCAATTTCAGCAGGAAAACTTGAGATTCTCCGTAAATTTAATCCCTCCCAAAGACAAAGCTGATCTGGATCTCATCGGCTTTCCAAGGGGAATAGGATTAAGCCCAGAAGGCCGGACTTCTCAACTGCCTTTTCTCTGCAACTTTCCGGAGGTTGCCCAGTGAAACTCCTCCAGAGCCTTCCCTGGAGACAAGAGGAGAACGTTTTATTTGAATTTGCCTTCAAACCAGCGCAAGTGAAGGGGCACAAAAGCAGAGAAACGCTTCGCTCTGGCTTCAGGAACTGAGCAGCAGAGTCAGCCCAGACACTTCTCCACCAAAGTGGTGGCATCTGGTTTATTTAAAACCCCGATTTCAGCACAGATCACACACAAAGAAGTCTCGTATTTACATATCCCTGAGCTAATTTATTAGCGAGTAAGCACCGTGTTTGTTTTTAATGAAGGCAAATAAATCACAGAAACTTTGGGAAAATCCTTCAGTCTGCCCCAAGGTTTGGATTTGAAGGGCTCTGTCTGGAAAATGAAATAATTACAGAAATAAAGAGTGGAGCTCTTCTGTCATAAATTCACATCCAGTGCCCATCATTTCCTCCTGGAAAGGCTCCAGCACAGATGACTGTGGGTGACCACACAGGAAATTATCTCACAGACAGGAGCTGCCCTCTCCAATATTGGAACCATAAATAGCCCAACAGAAGCAGGAGATGTGATGAATCCCTGGCAGATCTGAAATCCACCCTGATCACTTCTTTTCCTGGGCTGCAGGGCAGGGCATGTTCCCAGGGGCACCAATTTATGCCTGCAGATACAGCCAGACTTTGCTTTGAATCCAACACCTGGTTTTCCAGAGAATTACAGGAATATTCCCAGTTGCAGAAAAATTTGGATCATGTTTATGGTCAGAGATGAACATGAATATGAAACGTGGAATGGTTTGGGTTGGAGGGGACCTTAAAACTCACCCAGTGCCACCCCCAGCCATGGTCAGGGACACCTTCCACCAGCCCAAGCTGCTCCAGCCTGGCCTTGGCCACTTCCAAGGATGGGGCAGCCACAGCTCCTCTGGGAATTCCATCCCAGCCACTCACCACCCTCCCAGGGAAGAATTCTTTCCCACTATCCCATCTCTCCCTGCCCTCTGGCAGTGGGAAGCCATTCATTCCCTGTGTCCTGTCCCTCCATGCCTTGTCCCCAGTCCCTCTCCAGCTCCCCTGGAGCCCCTTTAGGCCCTGCAAGGGGCTCTCAGCTCTCCCTGGAACCTTCCCTTCTCCAGGTGAACCCCCCAGCTCTCCCAGAGGATCTCCAGAGCAAAGGGGCTCCAGCCCTTGGAGCAGCTTCGTGGCCTCCTTTGGATTCATCCCAACAGCTCCCCCATCCACATCTCTCATACACACAGGGATTCCTACAATCCGTTTGTAGATGCCTCGGGTTTCTCTGGCACAAACAGACATTATATAAATACCAGGCTGCATTTTTTCCCCTAAATTGCCGCTTTAGCTGCAGACAAAACCAGCCTGAGCAGCCCCAGAGTCCGAGGGAAAGGTGGGCGGGCGTCAGACCAGCCTTTCTTCTGAGAGCACAGAGAGTTAATTCAACCCACAGAGCAAAGAGGCAGAACCCCCCCCAGTTCCCTTCCCCTCCCTCTGAAGATCACAACAGCCACAACAAGCCAGAGAGCCCAACGCTGCAGTTCCCTCTCCCTGCTGCACCAGGCAGGTTTCACATCCCCACGGGCAGCACTCAAGTAAAGGAACTCCCTTCTGCCCCTGCACAACAACGACGAAACCAGGCAATTTCGTAGGATCTTGCCTCGCCAGGCCGAGTGAAGGCAGAGCATGAAACACAAAACTTCCTCCCCAGAGGTTCTGCACAAGGTTAGAAAAGACAAAATTGCTGGCATATTTTCCCTGGGAGCTCCGCTGGCTGCAACTGGTGCTTCCTGCTGGTGGGAGCCAGTGCTTGTCCCAGACAGCCCATCTGCAGGGATTCGTCCTGCTCAGCCTCTCCTTTAGTGTGTGTATCCAATCTGACCTCTCTCAGACTTGAAAGCAAAAGGAAGCTGCACGTACAACAAACATGGCACGGGAAAAAAAAAAATCAAAATCAAACCCCTTCGTTTAAATCCCGACAGAGCAGCAAGAAGGGAAAATAATCCAGAGGCTTTTGTCCTCCAATTTGCACGAACATCTCAAGTCAAGTCTTTTCGCTTCGAGCTAAACTTCAGCTGAGACTGTCCTTTGAAATTCACTTTAGAGTGTTGATCCCACTCCTTTTATCATCCTGAATGAAAAGCAGCACTGAAGTCTAACGAATTTATTCTGAAGAAAGAGGCAGAAGTGGAGAACGTGATCCAGGAGGAGGAGATCCTGGGTTTGCTCCGTGATGAGCACAACCAGGGGCAACATCTCATGTTATTCAGCTCACAGCCCTCCAAGCCTGACTGGGGGGGAAGTGTAAGAAATGGAATCCATGAGGAGGGAAGGTCGGAGGAGCGAGCCCTGGAAAAGGGCAGCAGATAACTTTATGACTGATGACAGCAGCCAGAGTCAGGGCGTGAAGATAAGAAGCAGTTCTCCTGCTACAGGGCAGAAGGTGAGTCCTCGAAAAGGATGGAGGAGGAACTCCAGAGGCCTTGCACAAGTGGGGGTGGACGCTGGAATCACCCAGAGCCACCCCACAGACACGGACAGCACGGAGGGCAAAGGAGCCCTGGGGCAGCCTGGGCTTTCCAGGGCTCTGAGGGATAACTGGAGGGTTCTGAGGAGGCACAGTTTGGCAGCAGAGTGATGGGAAGAGCAGGTTCAGCTCTGTCACTCCCCCCCCAGTTGTAGGAAAACACCAGGTTAATCCCAGCACACACATTCCTGATCCATGAGACACCAACACGGGGCTCTTACACAGCACGAAGCCCCAGGGTTGGGCACGGGGCAGAAAACGAGAAGTACAATTATATTACAAATGAAAAAAACCCACCAAAACACACTTTAAAAACCCACAAAGCTTCACTTTTTGACAGAGAGTCCAGACAGAAGCCTAAATTTGCAAGAGGTCTGTCAGCAGCTCACGGAGCCTGAGCTGGATCTCAGTGGAACCAGGGGGAGATCCAGCAGCTTCAGGGGGAATGGCTTCAACTGAGAGGAGGTTTGGATGGGATACTGGGAAGAAATTCCTCCCTGTGAGGCTGGGGAGGGGCTGGGATGGGATTCCCAGAGCAGCTGTGCTTGCCCCATCCCTGGAATTGTCCAAGGCCAGGTTGGAACACCCTGGGCTAGTGGGAGGTGTCCCTGCCCATGGCACTGGATTGGCACTCTGAAGTCCATTCCAAACCAACCCATTTTATGATTCCACTATACTGTTAATTCCCAGACCCATTTTACCCCCAGAGTAACCCATTTTCAAGACTGTCCTAAAAGCAAAGCTCAGCTAAACCTCCTGAAACCCGGTGAACGAGGCAGAACCCGTCACCCACTGTTTTGTGTGGATTTCAAAGCAGAATGAAAGGGAATCCTTCTCTCAATAAGTGCATTTGAAACGTGGATTATTGGCCTGAAAAGCACAGCCACTGCAAGATCCATTATCTCTGACTTGGCTCAAAATAACAACACCCACCCCCCCTCCACCCATCACAAAGACACGATAAACCACTTCCAAATGCCATGTCCCACTTCCCCCCCCCAGCCTGCCCTCACACTATCAGATAGGAGAGGGCTGGGTTTGCTTCCTGGGAACAAAGACTCACATTCAGAGCTGTGGCAACAACCAGGCTCCATCTCATTCCATCTTTCAGCTGGAGAGTCAACCCCTCCATTGCAGGGGAACAGAAACCATCCCCCCCTGCTTTTATGCTGTGACAAACCCCACGTTAAAAAAAGTGGCATTGCTGCTGGACAGCCCCCTTTGGAGGAGCCTGGTGTGTTCCCCAGTGCCAGGACACCGCCAAAAACACAGTGGCTTCCTTTAAAAAACGAGGAGCTGCCCAAGGAATTCATTCTTAATGGGAACAAAAGGCTTCTTTTTGATGTTCTGCAGCAAAAACGGTCTTGTAACTTCCCAGGAATTCGCGTCGGAACAAATTGAGAATAGAATAATTAAGGTTTAGATGTCAGGCTGCTTCTGCTTCTTCTTCAAAACAAAGTAAGTCATGGTTCAACCCTGGGAAAAATGTACATTTTATGATGGTTATGGAAATAAAATTCCCACTGCTGAAGGGTTGATGCTGAGATTCAGCCTCAATTCTACAAAGTCCCAAGTGGCTGCTTTAGCATTTTCAGCATAAATAATCCAGAATAACAGGATTATGCAGCTGGAAATGCTGTAATTAACAGCCATCATTAGACTTCAGAGTCAAACCTCTGATGAGCTCGAGGTGGGACCATCCCTGCCCATGGCAGGGGGGTGGAACGAGACGATCTTTAAGGTCCCTTCCAACCCAAAACCAACCCAAACCCAAACGTTCCATGGTTTTATGGCTTTTAACATCTTGTGTTCCTGTTGTTTCAGGCTGGTCCCACACCCAGAAATACATTTTTACCTGTTCTCGGCATTTTAAGTCGGGTTATCTTAAAAATGGGCGTTAAATGAGAAATGACATCACCTGGCTGTGCAGGAGGATGTGACATGGCCTTTCCAGCCTGGAGTCTGTAACTGCTGGGTTTTAGATTCATTTCTTGCTTCGGAGAACCACGGAAAAAGCAGGAGGAGCCACTGTCCCCTGCATGTTTCCAACACTTCCATTTCCATCCTAAGGCTACCCCAATAACCAACCCCAAATCAAATCAACCCCAACCTGCCCGATCAAAGCTGGTCAAAGTGTAAGATTTTCCTGATTTTCCCTGAACTATGGATCGCCTTGGAGATGGCACAGGCAGATAATCACAGCCTTGCCCAGTCTGTCCCGCACAAACAGCCTAAATCGAACTAATTTCCAAATTCAGGCCCGGGGAGGGTTTTCAGCCATCATTATCTCTTGGTTAATCCCGTCTCTCTCTCCAGCATTGACTGCATCAGATTCTGGACCGAGTGGTTTAATCTCTTAAAGCCTGAATTGCTTTAGGAAAAAAAAAAACACAAACAACTTGCCCAGCCCAGCGCAGCCCATGGGAATGGGGATGGCTCGGGGAGGTTACACAAGGGCTCCCAGCGGGGCTGATCCAACGGGGCTCTTCTGGCCCCAACCCACGGGCACAGCTCCACACCAGCGGGGGCAAGAGCCTGAATTACAGCCCAAATCAGCCCAACTGAGGCCATTCAGGGCTGCTGAGGCGAGAGAGGCAAGCGCTGACCACGAGCAAAAAAGGAAAAGACATTCCCACGTCCGCGCGACCCCCCGGTCGGTCCTTTCCCCTCCAGGGTTTAGCACGAGGTGGAATAAAGGAGATTCGGGTCTCTGAGTGCATCTAAACTGCGAACAGGGCAGAGAAATCCATCCTAAACCCGCTGATTTGGGCAGTGGCAGCACTGAGAGCACGGCACGAGCTGTTTTGTCCCTCTGGAGGTTCCTGGGGTGGGATGAGCCAAACTCCAGCTGACCCCCCCCCTTACAGTGTGTGGTTTAATTTGCGTCCAGGTAACACACCCAGATCCTTCACTGTGACATTTTCTTCACTGGGCCCTCCTCTCCCTTTTAGTATTTTCACTCTCAAGGGCCCTTGGGGATTTTAAGCTCAGATAAGGAATTAATCTACATTAGCTGTCTCGGCTTATGTCTGGAGTGAGAGGGAGTGCTGTGAGCCAGTGGAGAAATAAGTCAGGGTAGGAGCCAACCTGCTCCTGAATGTACAGCACCCAAGCAAAACCTGGGGCTTGAGAAATTAAAAAATAACCAAAAAAAAAACCAGACCTGCAATTCCAGTCTCCTTGGAACGTCATGAAAGTTCTCCCACAGTTGGAAAAAATAATTTTGGCCTGGCCTCTCCCCTTGAAGATTTTGTAAATTTTTATCAGGTTGCTTTGATACATCTTTCTGTTTAAGGTGTTCTTCAAGGTTGTGCCAAGAGAGGGTTGGGCCAGGTGATCCTTGAGGTCTGTTCCAAGCTGGAATTCTGCGCTTCTCGGATTAATTAGGCTGTGCTTTAGAGGAATGCTTTAAGCTGTAGCTCCCAGTGCATCCCAGCATCCATCCAATTCCCGCCCTCACTGGGGACAGGGTCCACCTAACAGCGTTCAAACACTTCCCTCGTTCCCCGAGACATCCATCCCCTGGGCCACAGTGACAGTTTTCCCTCAAAAATATATTTAAACATAGTCTTGTTCCTTAAAGAGATCCTTCTGACCTTGTAAAACTGTTTCAGCCACCACACAACCACAGAAATCAAGTTTTGCCACTGGTTTTGGAGGGCTCAGAACCTGGTTTCTACCCAGCCTGTCGGCACCACTGCAGTTCAAGGCACTTAAACTACTGTTTTCCTTCGTTCTGTGCATTTCTGGACAAAGAGACCTGAAGACAAAGGGGCCCAAAAGCCACTCTTTGGGTTGATGTCTCCAAAAGAAGGGCTTCCCACCTGCAGCCCCCTGAGCCCTGGGGCACCAACATCCTGACTGCACGACTGACATACCTAAAAAAAAAAACCCTCTGATTTTGGATGTTTCCATTTTTCCCGCCTGAGAAGAGGCAGAAGTTTGTTTACAACACCCACACCCCCGAGTTTTACCAAGCCTTGTTTCCTCCACGCCTGCAAAACCAGCAGCTCGTGTTTGGAGACTTTTAAGTACAGGAGCCCCTGTTTCAATGAAATCTTCACACATTATTTGTAGAAGCCCAAACCCAAGCCCATCACTCGATAAATTGGCCCACTCAGCCCGTTCCCAGCTTGAAGGCGTGTGGCGCTTTCAAAGGAATTAATTGAATCTGCCACTGGCTTTAAATCACTGTCCTAATTCTTACCGGGCAAAACATCAAAGGAAGCGGAAAGAAAAACTTGGGAGTGCTACTGTGCCGAGCTGTGAGTGCTGGGATGGAAGGAGTTCTGCTGTTTGCATCACTCCAGGGGGAGGGAGGGGGCAGAGAGGAGAGCTCGGAGCAGAACATTTGAGCAGAGAGTCCAACTGTGCCCCCGGGCTGCTCCGCATCATGAAGTTCACTCCAGTCAAAACTTCAGCCTGGTGCCCTCGCTGGCATCACAGTTCCTCCTCTGGGCACCAGATCAGAGCTGAGAGACACCCCCCAAACCTGGGGGACGTGAAGCTGAGGGGTCCCTGTTTCATCAGCCGCAGATAAAACCCATCACAGACCCCACCAGAGATTTCTAACGAGCGTTCCCAGGGCTCCAACAGCCCTTCCCACCCTATGGGCTCCGAGCTCGAGAGCCCTCCCACAGCTGCACCAGAGGAACTCAGAGCTCAGCAAACGGGGAATCAGCGTTAAAATCAGGAGCAGGGAGGCTCGACTGGAAGGGAAAAAAGCCCCACAAAAATATCTGAACCCTTCGCTGTCCAGTAGAACGAAGAACAAAACTACCCCGAGCTTTGCAATGAGCGGATCAGTGTTCATTAAACTGGCACGGGATGCCAGGGGATGAAGAATTTGGGAATGCTGTGGCTTTCCCTTCAGTTCCTAAAGCAACTTTATTCCTTTCCATCAGGCTCCATCTCTCTGCAGCTCGGAGCCCCCACTCCATCAGAGCAGTTAGGAGGGAAGTGCTGCAAGAACAAGGTCTAAAATGAAAGAGATGGGGGAAAAAAGGCACTTTTACAGAACCAATTTGCCACTGTTTGCCTGTGACGTTCTGAACCACCCTTAGAACCTCAGGGCTGAAGTCATAAATGGGTTTATTATTCTGGAGAATCAAAGTACCAAGCTCCCCACGAGCAGGAAACTTATCTCCGCTGCACCTGAATGAGCTTTTTGCCCAGATTCAGCACTTTTGAGAATGAGTTCCACTTTTACGGCAGCAACACCTCCAAAAAACAGAGTGTCAGCAACCAAAGAATCATCTCCACTGAACAGTCATTCCTTTTCCTACCTCCATCCTATGACAGTGGGCCAGACACCCATCTGAAAGCTCCAAGGGGCTGCCAGAGGATTTAATCCTTCAAACTCTGCTTCCCCCTCAATGCCAGGGAGATCCCCCTGGGAGGTACAGCCTGTGCTGGCCCAAAAAGACATCTTTTATCATTTAAGCCACTGGTCCAACTCACAATTCTGCAGCATCATCAGTTTTTGGAGGCAACCACGAACTGGCGGCCTCCAGAGCTGGTCAGTAATTCGTATTTATGGCCCGGGTTTATGAGCACGTGTTTCCTGGCAAATGCACCCAACTTCACTGCAGGATTTCAGGCATTCAGTTATAAATTAAATGCTCTGGACTTGAAAGCATCCCTTTATTCTGGTAGCAAGGGGATGAATGTGTTTATGACCTTGGGCTGAAATAGTTTGAAGTTTGGCCATGGTGTGTTGAAGTCCACAGGATTAATTTCATTAAGAAACAGAATAGAAATCACCCGAAATCCGACAAGACAGAGTGGATTAAAAACAAAAAAATAGGACTCTGGAAGCAAAAAGTAACACAAGCACCTTTCACATCAAATAAACTGCAGAGACAGCAACAAAAAGTGGGAAATTAAAGTGTCACATATACATATAATACATATACACAAATAATCTTCACAGTGTCATACAGCACCCTGGAGAGACAGAACTTTCTGGGGGTCATGGCTTTTCCCTGTTGGAAATCTTCTATTTCTATTCTATTTCTACCAACATGACAACTTTTTATCCAGAAATCACAGTAAAGCAAGTGGCAGAACAAATGAGCAGTTAGAGGGCGTTTCTGCAGCGGGAATGGAAATCCATCCCTCTGGAGCACAACAGTGGCCTTGAGTCCCAAGTCAGAGGCATCCTGCAGGAATGGCAGGCCAGAGGCAAGCAGCAAGTCGAGACAAACATGAATTTTGCTCTAATTTGGCACCGCTGCGAAACCCTTTGATCACACAGCTCCGCTGGCGGGTGGAACTGGAACACGGAGCCAAGACCTGACGGCCCAGCAAGGCTGACAAACCCAAGGCTGAGCGGGAAAAACCTCACTGTGCAGCACTCCTGCCTTCCTCTCTGCATCTCCCCTCCCACAAATCACGGCCCTGGCTGGCGGGCACTTGGGTCATACTTGAGAAATTGCTGCCGTTCCTAAGACGTGAGGCAGCTGATTGTGACCAAACCAGCATGTGGCACTTGGGCAAAGTAAACACTTCTCTGCCACCAGAGCAGTCCCGTGCCCTGAGCCAGGAGAGGTGGAATGGGCTGGAGAGGCCACCCCCGCAATCAGGGGGAATTACCTGTCAGAGGTCCAGGATGATCATCTGCCTGGTCCTTCCCCAGCCTGACCTCTGTGAAACGGCCAAAACTACCCCAAAAATGAGGATTGTAGAATCATTGAACCTCCTGAGCTGGGAGGGACCCACAAGGATCATCCAGCCAGCTCCTGGCACTGCACAGACACCCCAAAATCCCACCCTGTCCCACAGAGAGTTGTCCAAACCCTCCTGGAGCTCTGGCAGCCTTGGGGCCTTGACCAAACCCTGGGGCTCCTGTTCAGTGCCAACCACCCTCTGGGGGAAGAACCTTCTCCTAAAATCCAGCCTAACTCTGCCCTGACACGGCTCCAGCCATTCCCTCAGGGAGTGGAACCTCCCAGAGCTTCCCACCACCATCACCCAAAATCCAAACTATTCTGGTTTTCCCGTCCTGAAGCTCTTCCAACAAAACCTCAGTGAACAATTTCTGCTTCTGGAGGACCATATTTGTGCAGTGACTCAACAGACCAAGCTGCATTATTATCAACAAACACTTCACGTCCTGTTCCTGTCCTGTTGGCAGGCAGGGGTGACACACAAAGCACTTGTACCTGGATCCATCATTCCCCCCACCTTGGCTGAAAACTCCTTATGCTCCCAGTTAATGCTTCTAAAACAAGTAGATAATGGAAGCTAAAAGTCACAGGGAGTAATTCAGGTATTCTTCCCTTCAGAGCACAGTTGTCTGAGTGAAAGGTATTCTGCAAACAACAACTTCTTCTTTTCCAGAGAAGCACTTGACAAATTAGCTCATTTCCTTCAGTTTGGCCCCAAAACTAATCAGCTGTCCGAGAAGATGCACCAGGCAGTGACTCTGATTCCTAAATGAGGTCAAGCCTGTTGCAAGGAAGCTCAGTAAGACCCAGACAATCCTGTTGCTCAAAGAGACAAGATGCTGCCCATCAGCTGCTCCCTTCACGAGGCTGCAGCTTCCAAAGGCCCATCTGTCACTCGGGGGGAAAATTCACTGCAAGTGAGAAGCTGTAAACCATTTGTCTCTCACCAAATCCCTTCATACTTCCCTAAAAACGCTGCCATTCCCAACTCTGCTCTCCCTGCTGTCTGCCATCCCAAACCTGGCCCATGTGCCACCTGTCCCAGCCACAGGAAAGGGTTTTAACCAGCTCGGGGCAAAACTAAAAGGCGGCAGATCAGTCTGAACCCACAATTTAGAGATCTGTAAAATACAATCCAGGACAGAAACCATTCTGAAGTGCGAAAAAAAAGGAATAAAAAAAAAAAAAAAAAAAAACTCAGAGAAGTGACATTGAATCACACTGTTTAGTTCTTGGAATTTCTTACTGCACTAGCATGACTTCCAGGGCTGTGTTTAAAATAACCTCCATGGAGAGAAGTTTTGCCTCCTGGCGAAGTGGAACCTTGGGCTTTAGCTCGTGGGCATCACTCCTTTGTCCTGCCACGGGGCACCACTGAACAGAGCCTGGCCCCATCCTGACACCCCCCCAGAGACATTTGTATGGGTTGATAAAATCCCTTCCCAGCCTTCTCTTTCCTTCCTGGAAAGAATGAAGTTGTGGTTCTGCCCTTCACAACTGGGTGGAAGTTGTTACCATCCCATAACACAAACCAAGGAGGGCATTTCCTCCTCAGTGACTGGCACTAACAGGCCCCTGGGGTAACAATTAACAGCCCAAGGAGCTCAGACTTTCCTCTGAACCCTCACCAGCTCCTTCAAAGGAAACCCCAAACCAGCACAGCCCAGGACACGCTGGTAGATCAGCAACTGTTCCAGTCTGCAACCAGCACACCGACCCCACCAGTGCCACGCATCAAACACGGCCTGACAGAGCCAGGCACCGCAGAAATCCTTCCCTTTGCTGCCTGGGGATTACCCTCAGCACTGCTGGCTGCCAGAGAGGAGCTGTCACAACCAGCAGCTGGCTCAGGGCAGCCCAAAAAACTCACCCCGGCAGCTAACAGAGAGGAAGAGAGGAGTGCCCGTGATTCATCCCACTGCCCAAGGCCATCGTGGGTTGTGGAACAGCCCAGCTCAGAGAGGTGTGCTCGGGGAAAAAAAAAAAAAAACCAGCACAACCCAGCAGAGCCAATCAGACCAGCCAGGGCGGACTTCACCTGATTGCAACAGCAAAGTTTGGGAACTGCGGATGCTCGGGGTAATCTCAGCGAGCCGCGCACCCGCGGCCAGATATAAACCCCGTGGGCTGTTCCCTACCCAGAAAGAAGCAAAGTTCAGGGTGTACAACCCTCCACACCCTCCCAGTTACCTGGAGAAACGAGATAAGGCTGTGCCGGGTGGAATAGCTCTGCAGTTTAAGCCACGGTCCTGAGAAGAGGAGGTGACTTCCACTCAAATTCACCCTGGGAAAATCGCGCAGGATGAGGCTTTTCACCTTCACACTCACGGACGGAACAACCTCGAGGGAGTTCGGGGAATTACCGCTTTGAAAGCGTGAAATTACTAATTTCTCCTCCCATCAAGAAATCCACTGCCGAGCACAAGCGGCACAGAAAATCACCCTTCATTTACGCGAACTACCAGGGGCTGTTTGTGTCATTAGCGGTTTCCTGCCGATCGTTCTCTGCCCAACTCTCCCCAGCCAACCCCAAAACCGTGGCTTTCGATTTGTCAAAACCCTCAAGAAAAGCAGAACTTTATCAGCAACACCAAGGGGTTATTTCCTCCTGAAGGAACGCCGGGCAGCACCAAACAAGCTCCTTTTAAACGTCAAGGGGGGACAGGGCAGAAGGTACAAGCTGTCAGTCAATCATGGAATCCTGGAATGGGTTGGAAGGGACCTTAAATCCCACCCAGTGCCACTCCCTGCCATGGGCAGGGACACCTTCTACCAGCACTAGCCCTGTCCAACCTGGCCTTGGGCACTTCCAGCCAAGCTTTCACCGCTCCGCACCCTCTACCAGCGTTCTCAGCCCCTGGCAAAGGTGTCACTCACAACCCTAAACCTGCCCCTTACAACCTCCTTCTCCTGCCACCACCTTTCGGAGCCGCATCATCCTTTGGGGGCGGCAGGAGGCATTTAGGGCGATGTAAATCCGGACGGGGAAGCCAAATTACAGCGGCCAGCCCTGAACCTGAGGGATTCCTGGAGCTGCCCGGGTGCGAGCTGGGCACACACCTCCGCCTCCATCCATCCGTCCATCCATCCATCCATCCATCCCTAAGGATTCGGGGAGCGAACACCTGAGAGCGGCGGAGCAAACTGGCAATAAAGAACCACCAAAGTGCGCGGGGGAGCGACGAGTCCCCCCCGGGAGTGCAGAATTCCCGGGACGCCCGGACAGGAGATCCCTGGAAATGCCCGCGGGGAGAGGAAGGGAAGGACGGGAGGGAGGGAGGGAAGGAAGGGGGGCCCGGGGGGGGTCCCGGCTGGCACTCACCGACCCCGTACTTCTCCCGCTTGGTGGGGATCCAGCGGGCCATGCCGGAGGGTTTCCCAGCGTTGGGCTCGGCTCGGGGGGGGTTCGGTCACCGCAGCCCCTCGCCCGCCACCTCCCCGCGCTGCTCTCGGGGGCCCCACACCCTGGGCTGCTCCTCCATGCTCCGAAAAACGCTCCCGAACTTGTCCAAAAAAAAAACCAAACAAACCGAAAACAACAACAAAAGACAACCCCCAAAAAAACTACCCGGAGAGCGCCCAACTTTGCTGCCTCCCCCGCTGCGGACAGAGCCGCGGAGGGAGGAGGAAGAAAAAGGAGGAGGAGGAGAAAGAGGAGGCGGCTCCTCTCCCCGCCCCGCCGGGCATCACCTGCCCCCCGCACGGCGCCGCCCCGAGCTGCGGGACGCGGCGGGGAAAGTCGGGGAAAGGCTGGATAAATCCCGCGTGGAGGGGCAGGGCTTCCCCCGCGCTGCTGGAGGTGTCTGAGCGCGGAGACAGCCCCTGAGTCCAGGGGTTTGTCACAGGATCAGCCGTGGGTTGGAGGTCAGAAGGGTTGTCACGCCGGGCACTGCCAAAGGGGTCCCCGGGGCGGCGGTCGCAGCGCAAAAGCCTGTCCCAAAAAGCGTTTGGTGGGTTTTTTTGTTTGGGGGAGGGGGTGGGGGTCCTGTTCAGGGCGTGATCCTCGTGGGTCCCTTTGCAGCTCGGGGTGATCCTGTAGAAGCGCGGGATGGTTTGGGTTGGAAGGGACCTTTAAAGCTCCTCTGGTTCCACCCCCCTGCCCCGGGCAGGGACACCTTCCAGCTGACCGGGGCGCTCCGAGGCTACTCCGTTTTGAAAAGTAATTCATTAATAGCTAAGAAAACAAAGGGGCTGCTTCAGAAGCGCTCCAGGAATGTGGGAAGCCGTCCCAGGGCTGCACTTTGCGGGAGACTCGATGTTCCAGAGACTGACTTGGCCCTCGGTGGCGTCAACCCCTCCCTTCCCTGCGGTGCTGGGGAGCTGGGACACCAGAAAGGATTTCGAGGTGGAGACACAGGGACCAGCTGGCCGTGACCTGGGTCCTGGAGCTCGGGCCAGAGCCAGCCTGGCTGCATCCTGCAGGGGTGCAGGGCACATTCCTGGGAGAGGGATGCTCAGGAGCACCCACTCACAGCAAATCACGGGGGCAGATTATCCACCCAGCATTATGGTCAAGCAGGGGGAGATCCAGGTTCTCATCACCTCTCTGGGGCCCTGAGACGCTGGATCCGATTTTTATTAGAGCCCACGGGATCATGGCATGGTTTGGGGCAGGAGGGACCTCAAATATCCCCCGGTTCCACCCCCCTACCCCGGGGAGGACACCTTCCCTCGGTGGGGAGAGCAATGAGAACGGTGATAATTCGGAATATTTTAACATTTTAAGCATGAAAATCTGGGGAGATGATATTTTTCCTCATTCCTCATCCCAAGTGAGAGGCACTAGGCAGTGTTATTGCTCAGCTCCTGGGGTGCCCTTTGGATCCCTCAGGCTCCCAGCCTGGCATGGGCAGCACAGTTTTCCACACCGTGTCCTCTCCCACTCGTGTTTCCAGTAAGTTCATTTCCCTTCATCTTCGCTGGCGCCTCTGAGGGGCAGAGCAACATAAACAAGGATTAATTAGGGGTAATTAGCTCTAACAAGCAAACTTCCCCCCTTGCCAGCAGAAAGTTACACTCAAGGCCACTGGATATCACAACCAGCCCTACTTTGTTATTTATAAAGCACCGACTCACCCCAGCCAGCCACACTCAGACGTTGTGCTGGCACAGAAAATCCAGGGGGTTGTGCACAAAACCCTCCAGTTCCTCTGGTTAAAGCTTGAGTGGGGCCACTCGAGGTGGTCCTTGTGTGTTGTGAGCTGGGGGCTCCCAGAGAGCACGCAGCACGTGGCAGGGGGACATCCAAGGCGTGGGAAGAGCAAATATTGATGTGTTTTTGCGAACCCTTTCGTGCTGGAAGATCCACTCAGAGCCTGTTGGTGGAAAGTGAATTTTGTTTAAATTTGGACGCGGCGTTAAAGAACTTGAGCAGAAGAAGTGAGACATCAAGAGAAGTTTACCATGATGGTTGTTCTAAGGCTGATCCTGGACCACCTGGATTCCCAAACAGTCCCTGCTCCGACTGGGAGGTGGCTTTTCTGGGCCCTTTTTGCAGAGGATGGCAACAAGAGGTGCAGAGGAGGTTTTTTGCATCACCATGAATTGCCTTCCATCCAGGGAACACTCCCTCCACCCCTCCAGAGCCGCTTTAGCCACCCCTCAAGTGCTGGTCTTGTGAAGGCTTTGAGTTAAACATTTCTTGCTGAAGCACAAGGTGTGCTGACACCCCCCCCCCCCCAAAAAAAATCAGCTCTAAAGCCTCCTCAGCAAGAGAAACCCAGCTGCTGCTTTCCAGAGAAAGAGTTTTCCTTTCTTCCCATTTCACCTTCCTTTTGGCCATGGATTTGTGTGGCAGATCAGCAGGAGGAGCAGCTTGGTGAGTGGCACCTTGGAGATGGCGCAAGAGGGGACTGGGGGATGTGATCTGGGGCCGGATTTATTCAAGGAGAGAAGTTTTCATGCAGAGTTTTTTTTCAGGGCCACCTGAATTCTGCCTGAGGGGGTCTCCCAGCAGGAGTGGAACTGAGAGCCCACACAGGACCTGGATTTTCCTTTCAGGTCCTTGATTTTGGAGGGGAAAACTGCCTGAGCTGTGCCAGCCTTTTCCGACCCAGGTAAAACAAAGTCTTGGCAGCAAATGAAAACCAGAGCAAAGCATGAAAGGCAGACAAGTAACAACTGGAGTGGCTGGTTTTTAAGCAGGGGAAGGTGGGGGATGTTTTTGTAAATATAATGCAAATGTCAGGGGCGCGGGAAGGAAGGCAAGCCCGGCAGAGTTGATTTCAGAAAGGCTTTGATTTCATTTTATATCCCCAAATACAGGCTTTCCTGCTCTTTTTCTTTCTTTTGCTGCTCAAGTTGGTTGATTGTGAACAGGCTGGACCCTGTTCTTGTCTACCCTGAGCGGGATAAATAGTTAAATTCTAATTGAGGCTAAATCAGGGCTTAACTCTTCACCACATCAAACCCACGAGCTGA
>JAWWMA010000064.1:3507038-3517044 GCA_035041425.1 Mionectes olivaceus | reverse complement strand
AAGGTTCACTCCCGTTTTTAATGCACTGAAAGTCCCATTTCTCCTGGGTCTTTCATAAACTGAAAGGGGGGCATATTTACAAATATTCCGACCGCTGAAAGAAAAGCTTTCTGCATAATTAACATCTCAAAAGGCCGTCGACGTTCAGAGTCGTTGGAAAGAGACTTTTCTTAAGTCCTGTTAAAGTGCGTTTTATTTTTTTGTTTGGTGGCAGAACCGAAGCTCAAACAAACGGAATTCGAGTGCCCTCCTGTGTCCAGAGAAGAACTGCGGTGATCAAAGTTTCACCTTTCCTAAAGGAAGGGAAAAAAAGGATTTTCCTGGGAAAACACTTAGGAACTGGTCTAGTCACCAGCCTGGATCCTGTCGAGCCGGGTTCTGTGCTTACACCGGCAGAAAAGGGGGCACTTCAATGAGGAAATATAAATACATAAATAAATAAATAAACCACTTTACATGGAAGCAAGAGAAAGGACATGGAAACTGTATGAAATAAACTAACTAAAAACTACAACTAGAGCCATCTGCTCCTTAATTTAATGAGTCACTCCATCTAGATGATAAATGATCAGGTCTGGTAAGAAATGAACTCTTAATTTTCAACCACCAGCTCAATCCATAAATAAAAAGCAGCAGAGGAAGGTAAATAAGCAATTAAATATGCAAATACCCACGCCACAAATAGGAGTAAAGAGTGGGGCTTTCCATCTGCCTGTGCATGTTCTAACATGGGCCAATAGTTAACATATTATCTGAAAATCTGATACTTTAGATCTGAATGTTTCACTGCACTTTTTGTTACCCAGATAAGGCAAATATTTGTGTGATAGTGTCGGTTTTGTCGCTTAATTCTTGTTACCCTCTTGTCAGTTCATTTTGGGGTCGGAGGTGCTGCCGCAGAGTCGTGGAATCAGGGAGGCTGGAAAAGTTTCCTTGCTGCAGAGCTGTGGGGGGAACACGGTGCTGAGCAGGGCAGTGACTCCCCAGACAGGTTTATCGCTTTCCCTCGGGAGGAACACGGGATGAAATGTCACCTTCGCTGGTTCCCGATCCTCTGCAGACATTTCCAAAGCCACCCTGACTCCTTCCCCATGAAACAGGCGCAGGGGTTGGAACAACCCTCGGGCAGCTCTGGAAATTTCTGCCTGGATGCAGCCCCGAGTCAGATGAGCAGGTTCTGAGTAATCAGCCACTCAGTTTCCGTTTTAATAGCTTCGTATTTTTATGGCCGGGTTTGTTAAAATTTCAAAGCTCAGCTTCCTCCACCACCCCCCCTCCTCCCTCCACTTCTTTTCAAGGAAAGACACGGGAATCTTCCCACCCAGTCAGCCCTTTATCCAGGTGCTGATCTCCTTTTGTTCAGGCACGAACTCAATCCGTGAAAATCAAAGCATCGACCAAACAATCATCTCCTCCCGCATTAGCTGGGAATGTTTGCAGGTGTAGCAGCACATCCACAGCACTTCAGAGCCCGTTCCGTGGGGCCACGTGCCTAAATTTGCTTTATCTGAACCATCTCAGTGTGGGAGGCCACCAGAAACATCCCAAATCCAATATTCCATGCAGTGGAACGCGGGTTCTGCCGCAATTCCCTCTGTCTGAACGGCCGCTGGAGGTTTGGGGAAAGGTTTTGCGAAGTCGGTGGCCTCGGGTAAAACCTCATCATCGAAACTGCTGGGCTGGGATTTGTCACTGCTTTATTTTTTTATTTATTTTCTTTTTTTTCTTGCTAGGAAATAAAAGAACAAACCAGTGGGGCAGGAACAGAGTTTTGGAACTTGCGGCTTTCTATGACAAAACCTGCGGAGATAAAGATCTCGGATGCCTGGTCCTGTCACCAGGTGAGGGATGAGCTTCCCCAGAAAACCACCCCAGCAAAGCCAGGGGGTGAAAAAACCAGCGGATTCTGCCCAGTGAGCGGCTGGAAACGAGCAGTTCCCCACCAAAGTCAGCATTCCTGGGACGATTCCCAGGAACTGAGATTCCGCTCTGTTGCCACAGGGGCAGACAGAGGAAACTTCCACCAGGAATCACCACTGGCATTGGATTAGAGAAGGAAATCTGTGGGTGTGTCTATCTACTTAAAATCAGGCTTATTTAAAACTCTCTTAGCTACTCACTCGAGCTTTGTTTTAATTCTTTAATTAATTAATAACGGTGAAAATCAAGCAGCAAGAAACTCTACTTTAAAAATACCGAGGGCTTTCCTTTCATCTAATCGTTGATATCTAAATGCTCAGAGGGTGGGGGTTGGCCCCTTGTTTTGACCTGTATTAAAAATCTCATATTCACACACCTTTTAGTATTGTTTTTTTATGTAAGCAATTCCGTGGAGCAGCTCCAGGAAGGGGCTGGAACTGTGAAAAGGCAGCAGGAGAATCCTGCTGGATTTGGAACAGCAAAAAGAGCGTCCCCAGGGCAGTGTCTGCTCTGTGACGCTGCTCTCACTGGGAAGACCCCCTTGTGCCGTGTGACTGAGTAACTACTGGGGAGATAAATGTTTGGTGGAGATTTATTGCTGATAAAATACTTCATTTCAGTGCTAAGGTACTGGGGGGGTTGTTATTATGTTATGTGGCTCCCATTTACCTTGGAAAATTAGACTGGTTTTACAAGCAGGGACACACAACAGAGCTCAGCTCATTTTTCCTGATGGAAGGATAAAGTGCCATCATTGCTACTGTTGTGGCGTTTTTTCGGTGCCCCACGAGAGCCATTGCACTGGGAAAGACTAAAGGGTAAAGGAAAAGGGGAGGGAATACAGAATTACTGGCCAGAGCCGGGCTGGGAGTTGGGTTTAGCACTTGGAAACAAAAAAGGTGTTCGGCCCAACACCTGAGGAGCTGAGGGATGGTCGGGAGCGATGCTGGGGGGGGAGCAACAAGATGAAAAATTCCGCGAGATTTTTGGGATTTTAGGCAAACAACTCCGCTTATTTACACCAGTAGGAAGCCAGGTTGAGTTTTCCCAGTCTCCCTGATTGTTCCTGCCCCTCTGCTCCTACGAGTGGAGGCAGCAGCTGCCCCGAAGCAAGAGCTGCAAACTCTGAGTTGATGCTGCAGTTTGTGCTCCCTCCTGTCCCGGATCACGTGGAAGATGAACAGGAGGAAGGCCCCTGGCAGGCATTTTCATTAGGAATCACTGGCTGATTCCAAAGGAGCCCCTGGCAGGGCCTGTGGTGTCCATCCATCCATCCCTCCATCCCAGCTGAGTCCTGGTTTATATTTAATGCAGCTCTTACATCTTTAATGCCCGAAGAGCTTCTTCCCAAAAGTGTCCTCAGCAGGGGGGGGTGTGTGTGGACAGATTTAATCACCATTTCCAAGGCTGGAAATGAGCTCCCAATAATTCTTAGGAGTTTTCTTCAGCAGGCTGCAATCGATGAGTCCCCTTTTTTCTAAGATGCTGTTCTTTTCCTTTCTGTGCTCTTGGGAAGTTTTGTATATGACAAGTCTTACCATAAAATTTTGTGTTACTATAAAACTGAGCCCCTGATTTTTGGCAGGCCAAGAGAGCCAAAATCACCTCTTCAAACTGGGGGCTTTTTATGTGGAATCAGAGCCCTAAAAATGTCTCCATTCATCCAGCAGTGACTCTTTTTATGAGTTTTATCTTTCTGGTTGTTTTGTTTTTTTTTTTTAATTCAACTTTATTTCCCTTTTGTCCCATTGAAAAAGGGGGAAAGAGACATATTCCCAATGCAGGGAACCAAAACTGAGAGACAATGGCAACCCAATAATCTCTTTTCCTTGGGTACTGCCTGCTGCTTGCAGTGCTGCTGATAAGGGACTGGAGAGCTCTAAATGTCCTCTGCAAATCAGTTCTGCCAGGCTTGAAACAGGCTCTCATTTTTAAAGGAAATTCGTTTTAATGGCAGGGTCAGTTTTGATTCTCCAGAGGTTTGGTTCTCCCGGGAACCTTTCCACTCTGGGAACAGGAATTTCGATGGTATTCCAGGTTTTGGAGCCGTGGGGCCCTTCAAGAGAAGGCTCAGTGCTGGCTCTGGGCAGTGAATCAGCCCCAGGACACAACGTGCTGGATGCAGAGGTTTTTTCTCTCAGAAAGGGGACCGAAAGAAGAGGCAAAAGGGAGCAGAGCTTGGTGCTCTCTGCTTGCCAAGCTTTTATAACTGTCTAGGAGGGGGAAATCTCTGCTGTGGAGGAGTGGGGATTAGTGCTGAGGGCTGTGGAGGTCCCAAAGAGTGAGAATTTAATGACCAAAATTTGAGAGAGGACTCATTAAATATCCACATCAAAGGCAAAATAAAGGTAGGGAGGAGGAGGGTGTTAGAAATCATGGAATCATGGAATGATTTGGGTGGGAAGGGACCTTAAAGCCCATCCAGTGCCACCCCCTGCCCTGGACAGAGACACCTTCCACCAGCCCAGGTTGCTCCAACCTGGCCTTGGACACTTCCAGGGATCCAGGGGCAGCCACAGCTTCTCTGGGAATTCCATCCCAGCCCCTCCCCACCTTCCCAGGGAAGAATTTTTCCCCAGTATCTCACCTAAACCTCCCATCCTTCAACTGCCCCTTGTCCTGTGGGTGCTTTTAAGAGGTGTAAGCGCGCACGCCTCGGGTGGGAGTGGGATATTCTCCGTAAAAAGAGACCCGAAACGCTTCATCTCCGAAATCCTGGGTGTTCCTGCAGTCCCGAGGCCGAGAGGAGCGGCTATTGCAGGAATTCGACACTAGATGCCACCAAGACATCGGCGCGGAGAAGCCGAAGCCCCGGAGCAGCCCGAGGGATGCTGAGCGCTGCAGAAACACGGGGAAGGGGAGGGAACAGCCCCTCCCAAGGCTTCAGCACAGCCTGGGATATTCGGGCCCCACGGACTGGCTTCCCAGCGGGAAGAGCTCCGCGGAAAGCCACGGAGTTCGCCCTGCGGGGCGTGCGGGGTCTCAGGTCCCGCGGTTACCTCCTGGCTGGCCTCGAGCGTTTCTGCCACGAGCAGCGGAGGTGCGAGGGTTCTCCCCTGGAGGAAAACCTCCCTCCTGCAGCAGCAGAGCCAGGAG
This sequence comes from Mionectes olivaceus, assembly GCA_035041425.1. Classification (NCBI taxonomy): domain Eukaryota; kingdom Metazoa; phylum Chordata; class Aves; order Passeriformes; family Tyrannidae; genus Mionectes; species Mionectes olivaceus. Next base: position 3,512,028 of record JAWWMA010000064.1, on the reverse strand, counting down.
GTGAGGGAAAACTGGCGCTGGGTGTGTGCTGAGCGGGGACACAAAAGGTGTTTGCGGAGTCACGCTCCGTCGGGATGTTCTGTCAGCATTCCCCGCTCACCGACGGCGCCCAGATCTTCCCTTTCCAAAGCCCTTTAGCGGCAGCCCGAGGCCTTGAAAAAGTCGTTCAAGCCCCGGAGTTCGAAAACCCCACCCCAAATTTCACCGCCCGGCGCCCACACCGCGCGTCGCGTTTTCACTTCTCCGCTCCCGGGAAACGGTCAGACCCAGCCCGTAAGACCCTGTCCCCACAAGAGGACCCTGGGGCTCCCTCCAAGGAGACCTCCCCGAGCAGACACTGGATTTCTGGGGCTCGGAAGAGCTGGACTGACGTCAGCTCGCTGTTGCCAGGCATTTAGAGCTCCGTGCAGAACCAACTCAGCCAGCAAAAGGAAAAAAAAAATCAAATTAACTGGCTGGAGTGGCAAAGGAAAAGGTCCTCTCTCTGCCTTCCTGTTTGTCTGGGGTTTAATTAGGGAGTTTAGGATAGCCATGGAAGAGGAGCAGGTTGTCAATCCCCTGCCCAAGTAGTTCAGCCCAAATAATACTTATCTCTAACACAGCAGTGTAAGGACATTAAGCTGTTCATCCAAACTGCACAGAGGAAGGCAGGAAGACTCGATTATATTATTGCTTTACTAATCGAAGACTAATCAGAGCAAGACAAAGTGCTTAGACCCAACAGCAGCTCTCAGGGGGGAGGATTAAGCTCTGTGGGATTCCACAATCAGGAACATTCTTTTATAAGAGAAGAGAAGTAGAGAGATGAGAGCCTTCAGCTGAATATTAATTCAGCCTTCAGATATGCATTAGAGGCCAGACACTACTTAAGAAATTAAAACCAAAAGAAAAAACCAAACCACCAAACCATCACAAAACTGCCCAAAAAGGATGGAACCCCACTGGGGCCTTCAGAGCCACCACTGAGGCCTCTGGAGGTGTCTCCCATCTAGAGGTGTAAATCCATCGGTCTCAGCCCCAGCTCTGGCTGTTCAACGTGGTGATTGAGCTCTCCCCGAGCACCAGGAGGGGGGACGGATCCACAGCCACTGCCAGGGGTGGTTTTAGGGGAGGCAGAGGGTGCCTGGAGCTGGAATTTGATGAGGCCCAGTCCCCTGGACATGGCCAGTTTTGGTTCAGCACTGCAGGGGGCAGAGGGGTGGGGAGGTTCATGGTCCGCTTGCCGAGGCTGAGGGACTTTCCATCCTTCCTTCAGAGACAGAAAAAGGAAAACTCCCAACATCTATCCCTTGGCTGCTCCCGGTCTTCTCCAGCTTGGGAAGTGTCAGTTATGTGCACACAGTGGTGAGAAAATCCACTGTGGGGAACAATTCCCCACTGGAGAACCCGTCCTGAGAGGGGTACCCTGCAAAACACTCAGGGATAGCCACTAACAGAGGGTTAATTTCGTGTATGACCATTCCAGTCTTAGCAGCAGCACTGCTGTAGTAGAACACCCCAATCAGCCAGGATAAAACACCCCAAGATGTTGTTCAGCAGAACCAAAAAAAGACGCAGCTCTCGAGAACATGCTGCAACTCAGAAAAAGCTTTGCTGGTGGAAGGGAACAGCAAGAGTTCCTATTCATTTCCTGAGCTCTCAACCCCAGGCATTATTCCCTTCCCACACCATGGCAGAAGGGATGCAGGACAAACTGAATCACCTTGAGTGGGAGAGCAAGAGAAAAAAAAAAACAACTGCCAGCACAGCGAGTCCTGGCAGAAACATCCACTTGAGAATCAAGAGTGAAACCTAAAAATGTTCCAGCTCCCCATTTACGTCAGCCCTGGCTCTTTGCTGCTCTACCATTACATAAGATTAATGCATTTCCTGGGATGAATTGTCTCACCATCACTGCTTTAAAGCTGCCACGATTCCACACTGGGCCCTTTCCTCCTTTCTTTTACCTTTTTTTTGTGGTTTTTTTTTTTTTTCCTTTTTTTTTTTTTTCCTGCTGCCTGCAGAACCAGGCAAACAGAAGAAAGCTTTCCAGCTCTTTCCCTGCATGCAAAATCCAGCCCTGGGCTTCCAAGCCACCCCTCCAACATTTCTGCTGAGTAATCTGCCAAGTCTCTGCCTGGTGAGGGAAAAGACATGCTCAGGAATGGAGCATCTGGTACTTTTTGGGTCTAAACCGTGCTGTGGGGTCTATACCTGCTTTATCAACCACTGAATCGTTGCTTCTGCCACTTCAGGTGACAAATTGAAGCTGAGAAGGTGGCTGAGTGAGTTCTCAGTAGCTGCAACAAGGTTTAAGGCTTTGCAAGAGTCCACGCTGTAAATCCCAGCTTGGAGCCTTTATATTCCTCTGCTTCAGAGATCATTTTTAGCTCTGATCCCACCTGGCAGGTGTAGATCCCTGCATTCCCTGCCAAAGGTGCCTTGGAAGCTGTGGCAGGGCTGATTCCTGCCTGGGAACTGGCACTTGGTGGCACCAGAGCTCACAAAGGGAAGGGTGAATCAGCAGCATTCGTGTGTTCAGGCAGGTGATGCTCAGTGGGGTCCAGAACTGTTTGTTCTGTCCCATCAGAGCCCTGAAACCTGGCTCTGCACTTCCTTTGGGAATAAATGTGCTGGCCAGCAATGAGTGCCGTGGCTCTGCTTCCTGCAGAAACCCCACAGGGCTCGGAATTCTGAATGTTCACGACGTCAGGAAACGAACAGCTCTCGTTTCCAGGGCTCAAACTTCAGTGGGCGCCTCCCAGGGGAGCAGAAATCACACCTGCCCCGTTCTGGTTGCAGGGGGTTGACCTTGCAATCAGCCCCTGACAGGGGCAGGGGGGTTTCACCCGAGTTCCACCCGTCCTGCAGGAGCTCGTGCAGAGGCACGAGCTGGAAACAGGAACGTGCAAGTTGCTGTTAAACCAGTAACCTAAATTAGATATGTTGTGGTTGGATATTGCTGCTGGGTTTAGGTTAAAAAGCATCTGCAGTTTCTGAGAAGGCAGATCAAGGCTTAGATGCAAATTAGGCTTGATCAGGGATCAGGGATAGGCGATCAGAACCTCAGTTTAAAAAGGGTGAGATTTGAGGCAGCAAATGCATCTGGTGACACTGGAATTCTTCTGAGAGTAGCACTTTGTGTCTGAGCTGGAATAAGTTACAAGGTGGGCTAAGAAAATGTCTCCTTTTTTGTGTAAAAGCAACTGCCAACACTGCCTACCACGTTCCTAAGACACAAATTCCCAAGGCTTTTTCCCCGCAGGGATGGGGAGACTGTAGAAAGCTTGATGTCCCTAAAGCATCACCCCGCAGTGACTGCCCAGCCCACGCTGCAGGTGTGAAGGCAAGGGCGTGCAATTTCCAAATAGTTTGCCTTTTAACCCTCTAAAACCTGCTTTCAGGAGCAGCACCTTTTCATGAAATAGGTTTAAGGGGACCGTTAGAAACCTCGAGGAAACTCAGCAGCCCAATTATCTCCTCCTTGCAAGTGCCCAGCTCAGCGGGAGCTGCAGAGGGTGCTGGGTGTGAAGTTCCTGCCAGGGTGGTGCTGAGATCTCTGCCGGCCTCCCCTTCCACAGCCCACAGGGCCTTTTAATTCCCCAAAGCACAGTCGGTGCAGAGTTCCCTCGCACCGAGAGGAGCAGTGGGTGACAGAGCTGGGGGAACTTTCTCACCCTTCACGCACTAATCGCAGCCTCAGATCAACCCTCTGGGTCTGAGGACGGTCAGCAGCCCCAGTCATGCTTGAATAAAGGGGTTAACCAGGCAGACAGAGCCCAGTTTCAGCCTCACTGCAGCACAGACTGCAGCAAGTGGCTGGGCACACCCTGTTAAAGATGCAGCACATCCATCGTGCTGCCCTTCAGGCTCATTCCATCCCCTTGCTGCAATGCTGGCGTCAGACCCAGGGCTTAACTCTTTTCAGGGCAAACTGCCTGTAAAAAGCAGGCAGAGTTCACCTTTCAAGGCAAGAAACTTCAGCTGCAAGTGATCTGCATTGGCCATCGGTGCTCCCTGCCCTCAAAATAAAGTTCCACATTCATACATGCACATATATAAATATATATATTGAAGGATATTTTGCTCTGTTTGCTGCAGGGAACAAGGTTTCAGGTGCCTGCCTGGGCATCTTAACTCCTGGATCCTCACTGCAAACCTCCACTCCAAGGCAAGGATGACACTGCAATTCTCCCAAGCCCATCTGGGCTATCTGGTAAACTGAGGCACAGCCTCCCCACAAATTCTCTTACGGGTTTTGATTCAACTTCTGATGGAAAAAAAAATAAAAATCAGCTGTTTGTAAATGCAGCTCCACTTCAGCAAAGCTCAGAAGGCTGTAGGAAAAGCGCTGAACTTAAGCAGAGGAACATTTCCTGCAGGAGCAACTCGGACTTTTGAATTCCGCAGCTGACCTGAATCTCTTTCCGAGGCCAAAATCTGTGCCTGGATTCCTGAACAAATCCATGTGTCCCACACAGACATGTCCATTGGATTGCTGTTCTCCCTTGCCTTTGAGTGGAGCCCGGTGCAGGGAGCTGAGGAAACCTGGCCAGGGTGTTTTGTAGTTCACCTATTCTGGGCTGGCACTGCTGTGCCAGAGCTGCCCGAGACACTAAATTAGAGCAGTCCCAGAGGTCAGACCTATCTGAATTTGGGAAGAGCCGAAGCAGCATTATCCTCACTCCCCTGTGAAGGGCAGCCCAGATTCTGAGCCTGCTTGAGGAGCCTCTGGGACTTTATTAATGACTCTGCAGCACGGACAGGAGGGAGGGAGGCACTGCAGCACTCGCTGCTCTGCCTCAGAACCCACAGCCCGATTGCCTGGGGCTGCCAGAGAGGAAAGGGAGGCCAGAACATGCAGCAGAGTGAACCATTCCTTTCAGAAAGGCTCCCCTTTACGGAGGGAAGCAGCCAAAACAAGTGGGAAAGAGCAAAGAGGAGTGACAGCGAGCACCTCGTGGGGAAAACTGGGCTGCTTTGTGTTCACACCAGTGCCTGGGGCTGCCTT
>JAWWMA010000064.1:3477633-3497709 GCA_035041425.1 Mionectes olivaceus | reverse complement strand
CCCTTGCAGGGCCTGAAGGGGCTCCAGGAGAGCTGGAGAGGGACTGGGGACAAGGGATGGAGGGACAGGACACAGGGCATGGCTTCCCACTGCCAGAGGGCAGGGTTAGATGGGATGTTGGGAAGAAATTCCTCCCTGGGAGGGTGGTGAGCCCCTGGCACAGAGACCAGCCTGGACAAAGTTAAATTCTTTCCAGACCAGTGAAGCCCAGGTGCTAATTCATTGAAGGCTCTGTAAATTATGTCAGGTATTAAAGGAAGGGTCCAGATCCCTGATCCTGCTCCCTTTGGTGCCTGCCTGGGATTTTCCTGAGCAATGTGGTGTAGATGCCTTTGAAAGCTCAGCTCCTGAAGGCTCAGATTTGCAGGCCCTCAGGCATTTTAGCCTTTTCCTTACTTAGCCTTGCTCTAAAAAGAAAACAAAATACTCCTAAAAAAATCCAAAAAACCCCACCTGCCTGGCATTATGCAATTCAATTTAAAATGGGAGCTGTTGAGGATGAGGACAGTGTCCTGAGGTGACTGGTACAGGAAGGATGGAGCGCACGGGATGAGGGTGAAAACGGGGAGGGTGGTGGGGAAAGGGTGAACTTGCCTCACAAATTAATGTAGAAATAAAGAACCTTTTAGTAACCAAGCCCCACAAAATAAATACTCTTTCCCGTTAAGTCTTTTTGGAGAGGAATAAAGGGCATTTAAAGAATTCTGCTCCAAGGTATCACAAGGTTGGGGGATTAATTAAAGCACCACTGGACTATTGGTCTCAGAATGTGGAATTCCACGCAGCAGCCCTTGGCTTCTGTCCTTGGAATAACCACTCAGAGCTGGAAAAATCAGTACCTTTGGACATAAAGATGCCCAAATAAAAGCCTGAAATATCTACATTAAACTCCACTAGTGAAGGAAAAAAGCAGGGAAGGGGCAGGGAGAGGACAGAGCAAGGGAACAGCTCTTTCCAAAAGGGCAGAGCTGTTTGATGCACTGACACACGGTACAGAAGGTCAGTTTGTTTGCTCTTATCTGTGCCATGTTCTGCTGTCACTGGAGGTCTCTGGGCAGCTCAGCTGCTGACAGTCCTGCAGACCCAAAAGAATAAAAATGAGTGGGGGGAAGATAAAAGGCAAAATCTCTCCTGAATCTCCCCTTGCACGACGTCCTGCGGCTAAAAGAGACATCAAATAGGCAGCATTTGGTGACTTGGAGCCAGAAACTGGAATCCTCTGGGGTGGTTCTTGTATTATCCCCATCCTTCAAAACCTGGGATCTGTGAACAGTTCAGGCTGAAATGTAATTTATACTGGGACATGATGGTTCAAAGCCACTGTGACTACCAACAGGAATATCCCCACCAGCCTGCTGAGGAAGAGACAAACCCCCTCTCCCTCAAAAGCTCCTCCTTTCATGTCTGTCAACCCACCTGTTATGAAAATTAAGATTCATCACAGCTCCAGACTCTGAATTCACCCCCCCCCCACTCCAAGAGTTCCTGCTGGTGTTTTGCATTTCAAAAGGAGCAATTTTGTTATAAATGTGCAAGAGGGAACCAGAGGAAGCATCAGCTGTGGGAACAGAGGGAGGACACTTGGGAAAAAGCAGCACTGAGGTGAAATGGGGGGTTTAATAAAGAGATATTTGGAGCACAGGGTTAGTTCAGGGTCTGTGGGCCTCAAGCACTGCTGGGGTTGAATTAAACCTGAAAGCTCAGAGGTTTCTGAACATCTCTGACCCTTCCCCAGCAGGATGGGGGTGCACAGAGATGTCCCTGTGAGAAACTGGGAACATAAATACTCTTCTGAACTGGGGGGGGGTTGTTGTTAGAAATGCTCCCAGAGACAGATTTGGGCAGGTTTGTGTCCCTAATTAAAGGCAGGTCCCTGATTAAAAGTCCTGAGGAATCAAGAAAAGAGTCCCAAACTTCTTTAGCTACTTTAGGATATAACAGTTTATTGGGACGTGCTGTGGATAAGGATGGAATGAAAGACCATGTGGGTGAGATCCCAGCATTGGGGTTGTTTTCCTATTGGAAGCAACGGGATTTCAGGAGGGAAAGCAGCATCAGTTCATGGATAACAGGGAATAACACCCAGCTTCTGATTATTTTTCCTTCCTGCCCTGTGTCATTTTGGGCCAAACTTCTTCCCTTATTTGCTTGCCTTATAAATGCACAATTCCTTGGGGGGAATCTGGGCTTGGGCTTCTCCTACAAAACTTGGGCAAACCTATTTCATCCATTAATTTCAGCTTTGTGATATCACCTCTCTACAGTGGAAGGGGCCTCGGGAACACTGTTGGGATGGCAAAATATCCTCGTCTGGGAACGTCAAGAGGCAGCAGAAATGAAATGTTCACTTTTGCACAGCAAGAGGAAGGGAATGGTGGTGGTGGCAGAGCCGTCACCTCCGAAGGGGTTTGAACAAACACCTCCTAACAAAGGGCTGAATGAGCAGGGCAGGGGGTGGGATGGAGGGAGACACTGGTTTATTTTTAAATCCCATTTCCATGCAAAAACCACCCGCCCTGGGCTGGCAGCCACATCTGCTGAGCCCACAGGAGCGGCTGCCCTTGCAATGTGAGCTGCAGGCTCCCAGCCCTGATTGCCTGCGTTTCTTTGTGCCTGGGGGAGCACATTTAATCAATGACCAGGGGGCAAAAACACTGATGGGGAGAGAGCAGCAATAATCCAATAGCAAAGGCAACTTCTGTGGCACGACCACTGCTAATGTGATTGGCCTTGGTGACCAGTTAGAGTGAAATGGAACCTGAAATACGACTCCTAATTACTGGCTGCAAGCAATTATCATCTAGGCAAGCTTCCTTCTTGATTTTATGTATTATTTCTCCTGTGGAGGAACACCAGAGGCCAGTCCTAGGCCAGGAAATTACCATGGGAGACACTGAATAGCTCTGAAAAGCCAGGCAGGATCAGGTGGGCTGAGCAGGGCTGAACCACTCCAGTGAAAAGCACTGGAAGGAAAGAGTCTCATCGAATGTGGCTGTGCTGGTAAAAAAAAAAATTAATCTGAATGATCGAAAAAAAAATATTCCACATCAAATCTGGCTTTTATTCCCAGCTTTTGGAAGGTGAGGATTACTCAGAGGAGTAATGATGCTGACAACACCCGGGTTGTGGGTTCAGTCCCTCCCTCAGTTACCTGAGGATCCTTGTGGGTCCCTTCCAGCTCAGAATATCCTGTGGGTCTGGGAATTAGAGGAGCCTCAGGTTGTGTTTCACTCTCTAAGAGCTGGGAGCCTGTGCAGGAGCTGTTCCTGTGCCTTTGCACCTCTGAGGAACAGCAGGAACACTTTGCACCAACACCATTCCCTGATATTGGGCCTTATCCTGCTCCTCATTCCCACCAATGGCAAAATTCCTGCTGGATGCAGAGACCCATCAAATTTGGAGTAAATTCCCAGCACGACCCTGCTCGTGAGCCATTGTTATTCAGGCACATCCATCACACAGCTGGGCCCCCCAGCCCTCTCCCAAACCCCATCCCCTGGTCTCCATCAGCAAGGGATGAGACGACCCCGTAATTCCCTTCCTTAGGAGGTCACCACAAGTGGGAATATGTCTGTGCTCATCACTCATCCCGTGGACAGGGCTGAGCTCAGCACGTGGCACTGGCTGATGGTCCCTCCTCCACCCCGTTTCTCCTGGGCAGATAATTTAATAGAGCCCGGGTCTATGTCCTTTAATAAATGGAATTAAAAATGCTGCAGCAGCTGCACGTGGGAGAGAACCCCCAGGCTCTTTCAGCACCCTATTTAGTGAGGGGTGTTGGTTCTAGGAAGGTGCATCAGCAAAGAGGTGCAGAGTTTGGGGCAATGGGCCAAACAACACCTGCCTTTCACTAGAAAACCACATTTAAAAACACTGGCATGTCAAACCATGCCTAGAAACAATGAAATACAAAACCATATCTGAAAACACTGACATTTAAAACCATCTCTAAAAACACTGACATTTAAAACCATATCTAAACCCACCGGAATGCAAAGCCCTGCCTAAAAACACTGAACTGTAAAGCAATATATAAAAACCTGGAAATGTAAAACAATGCCTAAAACCACTGTAATGTAAAACACTATAAAAAATCACTGAAATGTAAAACACTATAAAAAATCACTGAAATGTGAAAGCCTGTGTGAAAAGCACTGCAGTGCACCTGCCTTGCCCCTGTGATGATGTGGCTGCACACCCAGGAGCCCTGTCTTGGTTTTGACTGGAGTCACTAGTCCTGTGCCACAGGAACAGGGTGTTTTTGGGGGTCAAAACGGAGCTGAATTCCTGCTCTGCCACGGCCACGTTCAGAAAGCCGCTCCCAAAGCCCAGCACTTCCCAGTTCCTGCTCTGCTTTGCCTGGCACACAGGGGGGATTCAGCTCCGTGTGCTGGATCCAGACACGTGTGGTGAAGCATCTTGGAGCAGCCCCTGAGTGCTGAGTGGGTTGCAGTGGGGGGTGTGAACATTTCCCAGGGGAGAAGGGACCCAGAACAAATCCAGACACAAATCCAGGTCCGTGTGCTTGGGCACATTTAACATCTGCTTTCCTGGCCAGAATAATGGATTTCTGAGTTAAGGAAAGCAAAGCTGTCTTTTTTTTCTGTCATGAAATCACTGATTCATATAATGGAAAGCCACAATTTCTGTATTTTTGTCCCATTTTTGATCCCACAGGGTGTGAAAGTTGGGATGTTAAAGGGTGTTAAACACATTTCCCCCCCCCTAGCTGATTACACAGATCCCCTGTTGTGCAGAACACAGAGAATCCTCAGGCCAAAAGGGAATACGAAGCTTTTCTTAAGGCTGGGCTGATTGAGGCTGGACCGAACAGGAGGCCTGTTCTACCTCCTGCTCACCACACAAGTGCACTGGGCACATCCAGGGCTCTGATGGGGCCCATCTGCAGTTCCCCAGTTCAGTCTGAGTGGGGGAAAATTCCAACCCACAGCCCAGATCTCAGTCTGTGTCAGTGGCTGCAGCCAGGGCTCAGATGGCAGATCCGAATTCCCATTTTCCAAGCCAATTTGGGGGCCTTGTTGTGCAAATTCCTCCTCTGGTGGGCTGGGGTTGCAGATCTGGTGTCACAAAGAGTTTTCATTCTGCACAGAATCATCCCAGGATGGTTTGGGTTGGAAGGGACCTTACATCCCACCTCACTCCACCCCTGGCCATGGGCAGGGACAACTTCTACTGGTCCAGGTTGCTCCAAGCCTTGGTGCATCTTTCAGCTTCCCCTTTTTCCCCAAATCTTCACACTGGGCAATTTTTGGAGGGTTTTCCTGAGCTCTCCTGCAGCAATCCCAGAGGGAAAAGAGGCTCAAGGAATGGCTGGAACAGCAGGCAGTGGAGAGCAGCAGCACAGAGGGTTTTATTGCTGCCTATTCCAGCAACACACAAAAAAACCACCCCCTGCCCCAACCCTTCTTCCAAGAAATGTCAGCCCGATGGATAATCATTGCTGATTCAGGGCCCTGGAGGGCTCTTTGAAAGAGAAAAAAATTGCTGCAGCATCCTCTGGATCCATCAAATATTAGTGCTGCTCTCTAGAGGAACGAGAAGATCCATTACCAAAGGAAGGGGGAGATTCAGCATTGCCCCATGGCAGCTGCAGAGACACATTTTTATTTTAAAGTGACACTTTCCTTTTGATTGGGAGCCAAAAAAAAAAAAAAAATAAAATGAGAGGGGGAGAGGGAAAAGAGAAGCAGAAGAATGAGCTGTCTCTGTGAGTTGCACTGCGGGAGAGAGAGCAGGAAAGCCTGGGAAGTTCACAGGGAGGAGCAGGCGCTGCAGGAGTGACTCAGCATCATCCTGCGGCAAAGGGGGGGCGCGGCAGCAGCCGCCGCCCTTTTTTCCCCCTGCTCCTTTTCCCTGTGGAAAGAGGCAATTCCTGCAGGAGAGACACTCAGCCCCCTTCCCACAGGGAGCTGACCTCTCCCTCTGCCCCCCAAATCTCCGGGCAAATAGCTGCGAGTTCCTCCACGGCCGCAACTTTCCCGGGGACCCCCGGAGCTCCTTCCTGGGACCCCCGGAGCCCCTTCCTGGGACCCCCGGAGCCTCTTCCTGGGAAGCCCCTGGTTCCAGGGGCAGCATGAGCCGAGCTGAGACATTCCCACCCCCCCTCCTGCCCTCCGTGGGAGCTGCAGGGATGCTCTCAGCTCCCACTCCGCCAGGATCGCCTCCCACTCGCCGAGAGCGGCTGATCCCTCCTCTCCTGCCCGCGCCCTCCCCCTCCCCCGATTCTCACACCCCTGGTTTAATAACGGCCATGGGACAATAAAAATATAAAAAAAGAGGGGGGGAAACGGGACAATTTCGCAGCACCCGAGGCTGCTCTGCTCCGGCAGGGACGCACAGAGGGGCTCGTGGGTCGGTCGGGTCTGGCCCAGACGAGTTGGGAGGGCAGGGTGGGAATTTGGGCTCTTCCCACTCCCAGCACAGAACTGGGCCCAGTCCCTGCGGGCTGGACGTGCTGGGGAGAAGCACTTGGTGCCCACGACCTCTGCCTTGTGTGTCAGAGCTCGGCACAGGCTGGGAGGAGCCCAGGGGGGAGAGGCCTGAGGCTGGGACACAAAACCCACCATTGCCTCGATTTTCCATCCATTCCCATCCCACTTTTCTCTCCATTCCTTATTTACCACCTTCCTCTCAGGGTTTTGCTGATTTAGGAATTAAATGGGCTTTCTTCTCCTCCTTCCCCTTACCAAATTTATACTTGTCCCCTCCTCTCAGAAAACTTGTGGGGGAAAAAAAAAAAACAAACCACCTTCTCTGGGACAAAATTATTCTGCTCCCACGGATATCCCAATCCTTGCTGCATCATTTTGGGCCACCTGGGGAGGGGGTTATGTCGTTTAAAGCACGAACACCAGCTCTTTGGGGGGAGTTTTGCGGAGTTTGAAGCACAAACACCGGCTTTTGGGGGGAGTTTTAAGCAGTTTAAAGCACAAACACCAGCTCTTGGGGTGAGGTCTGCAGGTGCTGAGGCCGCGGGAAGCCTGTTAACCCTCTGGAAGCTGGGGCACAGCAGGCGTTGCTGCATGGAAAAGGGGAATCTGGCTCTTCCCAAGCCTTTTCCTTGCTTGCAGCAGTTCGGCTCCCGGCCAAAGGGAGCCGCGGTAGCTCCTCCTTTCTGCGGGACTCTCCTCCTCTCTCTTCCTCCCTCTCTTCTCCTCTCCCTTCCAAGCTGGTGCAGTGTTGAACTTCTGCCAGGAACTGGACCTGCTGCAGGAGCAGCAGCTTTCCAGAGGGAGGAGGGAGGAGGCAGATGGAGCAAAAATGCTTTCCCTGAGCGACTCTGACAGTGGCCACTCAAACAAGCCTCTCTCTCCATCCCCAAATCCCCCCCTGCAGGGAATTCAGCACAGGGTCCTGTTGGAAAAAGCAGAGGGCGGACGCCAGCAGGGTTTGCTCCCTCTTTTTCCACTTGCAAAAGGTCAAATCCCCTTTTCCCACATCCCCTTCCTCCCTGTGGGTGCCCAGGAAAACTCTGCTCGAGCTTTTCCTGCCTCTGGAGCCTCCCTGACACACCAGCCCGAGGCCCTCCTGAAGGCACATCCTCTCCTTCCTCGGAAAGTCCAAGAAAAAGGACTTCCTGTCCCCCGAAAATTGCAGCTGCCCTGGGGGTGAACTCCCAGCAGGAGGCGCTGGAGGAGCACGGGGAGCCCCAAATTCCTGCGGGTTTTTCCCCCCGGGGGAACTGCAAAGCCGGCGTTAACCCTTCCTGCATCCTTGTCCTTCCTCTCCCCGCCGTGCCTTTCCCACGTTCCCCGCGGGCTGCTCCCAGGGGTGACAAGCCTCCTGAGGGAAGGACTGAGGTCAGATCCCATGGATGGCAGCTCCAGGTGCAGCTGGACGCTCCTGCCCAGCCTAAATGAAGCCTGCAGTGCGTTTTGGGTCGGGTTTTGTTCCCCCATTGAACTCGGCAGCACCTCGGGGGCCACTGAGCTCAGTTTGCTGCCTCCTCTCTTACTCATCAGCTGCAATTTCTGGGAGGAAAAACTCCTCCCTCTGCTTTTCCTCCCCCTCACCCATCCCACACTTGCAGGAGACAGCCCGAAAATGCTCCTGCACCTCCCTGCCTGGGCCTTTGCTCCCCCCAGGCTGTGCAGGAGCTGCAACAACACCTTCCCCTTCCCCCAAAACCTGCAGACTCACAGCACCCAAAACCACCTTGCTGAGCAGCTCAAAACCCCAACATCAGGTGGTTTCAGGAGTCCTAAAGCCAAGCTGGGTATCTTCTCCTGAAACTGAGAAAATTTCTCTTAAATTGTAATAAAATCGTTTAAAAAAAAAAAAAAAATCTTGGGATCACTAGAAGTTCTGTTGAAATCTTTTCTTCCCGAGCTCAAAAGCACAAATACATATCCCAGCTTGTACCAAATCTTTCCCCCCAAAATCCCTAAAAGCACATTCCCCCTCCCTACGACAAACCTCTGTCCTGAGTGATCCCAAATGGATTTATTGGCACTGCAGAACTTCGTGGAGCCACATCAGTCAAGCAGATAAACCCAGGGAGAACCTGCAATGGAACTGGGGAAACAGGGACAGGAGAAGCCTTTTTAACCCATGAATATAAGAGAAATGTGTCCCAACAATCCAATAACCCCTGGGATTATTCTTCTCACATGGTGAGAGCACAGAAACTCCCCCCACCCCCCTTCTGAGGAGTCACTGAGAGAGGCAACACCCTCCTCAATAGGTGGACAATAAACCACACAAAGTGGTTTTTTCCCTGTGGTTTTGTCCTTTAGGAACCGAAAATGCCCAGGGATTGCAGTTCAGAGCATGGGGCTGGGAGGGATAACCTTGGCTGGATTTGGGATGCCTGGACAGATTCAAGTGTAGAAACTCAAACTGGCACAAACCCCTCCATGGTCTGATGGTTTAGTGAATCCTTTGCCACAATCTCATGTCTCCTGGTTGTTTCTTCCTCCCATCCATCTGATCATCCTGATCCCAGAAAAAGGGTGTTGTTCCAGCCCCTGGAACCACTGTAATGATGTGCTGGAGGCTCAAAGAGCCCCCTAAGCTTTCCCAAAGGTTCATCCCAGCTGGACCAGATATTAAATTAATAATATTCAATCAAACCGGGGCTGTGGAGGCACTTCCTATTCCATCCCACACCTGCTTAAACCCTGGAATCTGCTCCTGAATAAGCAACTCCAGCACCAGAGATCTGGGGGGGGTGCAGGATGGTCCTTCTGGCTGCAGAAGTTTGGGGATTTTTTTATTCCTGTGCTGCAGAGCTGAGCCCATCCAGCTGACTCCAGTCCCCACCCCACTGCAGCACAACCCTCAGACAGCTTTATTGCTCCCTTTTGCCCCGTGTTTTATGGGCAGCAGCACATGCCAGGCCAGGAAATGAAGGGATATTTATATCCTCCCGAGCAATGCTTGTCCCACTGCGTGGGGGAGGGTGATCCACACCCCAAATGGGGGCTTTGTGCCCACCCCGTGCGGCTTTCACACGGCAAAATATCCCAGAGGTGGAAAAACATCCCAGAGGTTTAAATGACTGAACGACAGGGCAAGTATTCCTGAATCGTTCTGTGATCCAAGGAAGGACATCCTGGAAATCTGGAACTCCCTGTGCTTCACTTCCCTGCAGGTACAACCACAAGATCTCTCTGCTTTTTACTTGTCCGCGCAGCCCACGAATAAAAACTCCTCCTGACCCACATTTTAGCTTTAGTTCCACTCATTCTGGAAGGTTTTAGGGAGGAAATCGAGTCCCTGACTGCATGAGGAGCCCTCACATGCTCTCAGCTGTGTTGCAAATGCAGTTTCCCCTCTTCCACCCGTCACCAGCAGGGCTGACTGCAGCTGGCACAGCTACTTCTGTGCTCAGCAGAAAAGGGGAAAACCGGGAATTATCCACCCTGCTGCCTCTGGATATCGCTGCTGGTAGGGCTGCTCAGCTCCCAGGACACGAGGGCCGTTAAATTCCTCCCGTTCCTGCCATCTCCGGCTGCCCAAGCACAGGTTCTTCCAGCGCAACGACCCCTCAAACAGCGGCACAAGCGCAGAGTTGCTGTCAGGCTTTGCTGCAGGGACACAACTGCTTCGCCAGGGCAGCTCTGGGAGGGGCTTGGCTTAGCTCAGCTCATCAGGTGGCTTTAAGTGGCAGGACTTTAGCGAAGCCAAAAGCCCGTGGCAGCTTAAAACGAGCTGGGGATGTGGCCCGGGGTGTCTTGAGCCCAACCCCTCTCCCCTCACGTCGCCAGTTAAAGCGATGGGACTTTGCAGATTAGTAAATGATCTCCTTCAAAATGGGCTGAGAGGGTGGGGTTTTTTCAGTGCTCTGAGCTGGTAAAATGGGGGAGTTTTGTTTGCCCAGAGAAGCTGTGGCTGCCCCTGGATCCCTGGAAGTGTCCAAGGCCGGGTTGGAGCAACCTGGGCTGGTGGGAGGTGTCCCTGCCCATGGCAGGAGTGGAATTAAATGATCTTTAAGGTCCCTTCCAACCCAAACCATTCTGAGATTTTCCCCAAACACTTTCAGTTTACATTTAATTCCTGGAACCCAAAGCAGCACATCCCTTGAATTGACTCTGGGAGTTAAGAACCAACCCCTGAAAACGCGAGGAGGAATCTCTGCCATCAGATGCTGTTGCCTCAGCTTGGAGTCCTGATCCAAGGAGTAAACAAAGCTAATGAATCTTCTAATTAAGCATTCCCTGATAGAGCTCAGATGAAAGAATTGGCTGCCTGTCTCCCCCAGCTCCTGTAATCAAGAGACAGAACAAACTCAAAGTGAGCAAATTGCTGTTACTGTGCTCAGAAATTGGTGCAAGTGGCAATACAATAATGAAAGCTGCTCAGGCACTTGCTATATATGGTACAAACAAAGCAAAGAAGGGTTCAAAAGAAAGAAATTAAACACTTATTTGCATTTCTTCTGAGTCTTCCAGATACTGGATTTCAGTCCTCGCAGACAAAAATCTGTGTGGGCTTTGAAACTGCTGTGAGAGTTGTCTCATATTAAAAGGGGCTGTTTGGAACAGAGGAAGAAGAATTCCTAAAATGTAAGATTAGCTCCAATTCATCAAAGCCCGTCACAGCCTTTTCATTTGGCCCATGTCAGTTCAGCTCCTGCAGAGATTTTGGTATAATTCGAGACAAAAACATGTTCCTGATTCCAGGAGAAGGGGGGGAAAAAAGGGTTCCCTGATGTGTAAAGTGTTAGTAAAATACAACAGCAGCTTTCAGGTGTGCTCAGCACAGGGTCCTGCAGGGCCTAAAGCTGCAGCATTCCCTAAATATGGCCCAAAGCAGTGACTGCTGTATTGGACCTGGTCCAGTTCTCCCCTTTCTCCTCCAGAACTCCTCTGATCCATAAAAATCCAACACGGTGCCACTGGAGGTTGATTTTTGAATTGGCACTAATTTATTCACACTTACCAGAGCACCGGGGAGGGAAATTCCTTAATCCTGCTTTGCTCTGTGTAGTTCCTCTTTGAGGGTTGCAGGTGCCACTCCTTTCATATACATCTCATTTTATACATTATTGTGTTGTACAGCACGTCAAAGCTACGGAAGGGACGTTGTCAAATCAAATAAATTAAATCTAAATGGTATCACTGTATAAATCGATTAAATAGACATTAATTAAAGCAGGCAGTGCCTGGTTCTCCATCTCCCTCAGAGCTTTAGGGAGTAAAGTAATAATCTGAAAACTGGTGGATACCTCCCTCTAGCCCAGCTTGCTCCAGCCTGGCCTTGGCCACTGACTCCTGCTGTTATCCCACTCCTCTTCCTCTACTAATACATCGATTTTTCTCACAATAATAAATCAAGGGGCTTCATTATCCTCTGCACTGTGGCAAAAAGCACCGAAACAGAGAGCAGTGGAATGAGGAATTCAGTCAGCCCTCCCCTGGCCCTGGAAACACAAGGGCTGGAAGTGGGATGCCTCCAGGAGCGGCTTTCTTTTAATTGTAGTAGCAAAGCTCCTTCCTTAGCTCTGAGTCACAGGGAAATTCTACACTGCAGGGCTGGCTGCAGACACACTTTCCATCCTCCTGGCACTCACTGCTGGCACAGAGGAAAGGCTTTTCCACTCCTTTTCCCTCCCTGAAACAACGTGGGAAAGAGTATTACCAGTCTGCAATTACAGAGCTTGTTTTCCTGGGGACCTGAAGCGCAGCTGCTTTTACAAGCTGAGGTGTGTTATTTATTAACAAATGATAGCATTAATAATTAAGTCTCGTGCTCAAGTTGATGTGGGGGTGATTAGCACAAATCCACGGGCACGAAGCGAGGTGTTTCAGTTTGGAGAAGCTGAGCACCCCAGAAAAAAAGCCAGCAGCTCACTGCACCCCTTGCCCGAGCCTGCCATGGACCTTTCCCCTCCACAATGTCTACACTGCTCCTTTCTTCCCCTTTCAACCCCACCCTCGGCCAGAGCTGAAATGTTACAGCGCATACAACTCTCTCTGCTCTGCTCTGCATGTTCCAGGTCTGAGGAAGGAGGAGCTGTTGTGACATCCACGAATGCAGCTGCTTCTGGGACGGGGATAACAAACTGGGAGCACAATTCGGCTTGGAAACAGGGAGAGCAGCTCCCCTGACCTTCAGGAGGGCTCTGTGGATTTGCAAAATCAAGTCTCTCAGCGGCTCTGCTGGGATCTGGTGACACTCAAGCCTTCAGGAGCTCTTGGTACAGTTCATTCCATCTGGCAGAGCTCAGGTGAAGGAGGGATTTCAGCTCTGTTACCTCTGAGAGGCCACTGCCCTTCCCAGCCCTCAGTTTTAAATACCCCGAGACTTAGGGAAAAGCTGCCACACAAGAGGGAATGTTCTGTTTGGGGTCACTAGGGGATAGCAGGGAACACCTTAAATCAGCCCTGCTCTACCTTTAGTAAGTGACTGGTATTAAGCAAACACTTCCTTGCGCTGGAAACACCCAAGTGCACTGCAATTAGCGACAGGCAGATTAATTTCTGCACATTATGAGTCCTCACCCTTTCTGCAGGAGGCCACTTAGCATTTCTGTGGTGCCTCCCTCGATAAATGTCCCCCAGTCCACGCCTACATTTATTCCTTGTGCAGGGAAGCTTTGCAGAGGTTGCTTTGTTTGCCCTTCTGACCCGGGGAGCTGAATTACCACGGCCCTTGTGAGCACCCCGTGCAGTCTGTGCTCAGCACATCCCTGCCCTCCTCCTGAGAAAGCTCTGCCACAAAAACACTGCCTTGTTTTAATCCACCAGTGGCTCCCAACCTGCCTCTGAGGTAGCTGCAATGCAGCTGTCCAGGTTTAATCTCTGTGGGAGCCAGATTAGGAAAGGATAAACGTTCAGTCCCTACAATCCCTGTCTCAGACAGACTTGGCTCTAGGGAATCTCCAGGAACAGAGGAGGCCAAGCCAGGTAACCAGGTATTGGTGTATCCTGCCAGGATTGGGAACCACCCTGTGTTTGCCGCTTCTTTCATTACATGAAAGAACAAAGAACAGAGCCAGGCTTCCCCTGGAAGTGTCCAAGGCCAGGCTGGATGGGGATTGGAGCAGCCTGGGCTGGTGGAAGGTGTCCCTGCCCATGGCAGGGGGTGGGACTGGATGGGCTTTAGGGTTCCTCCCAACCCAAACCGTTCAGGGATTCTGGTTATTAGGAACCACTTGCAACAGAGGACACGGGGAGGATGCAGGGGCTCGAAAGGCTCTCATGCCTTGTGGAAACTGCAAACTGAAGGGGGAAAAATGCTATTTACACGTGTCTGAGGTGCAGAGAGGGCTGTGTGTCCTCACAGAGGGGACCTGGGACCAGGGCGGCTGCTGGGGAAGGGGGGGCGTTGGACACAACCCGGGCGGCTCGGGGAGAGACCTGAGGGGTGGTGGGTCCCAGTAGGGCTGAAAGCACCAGAGGTGGGACCGAGACGGGACCAAAGGGGGCCTGAGAGAAGCCCCAGGTGGGTCCGACGCTGCCGCCAAGGAGGGCAGAGGCAGGTCCGAGCAGGGGCCGTTCCAGAGCAGCCCGACCAGAGCCCCTCCGTGCCCGCGGTGATGCCCAGGGCGCTCCGAGCACCACCGCGATGAGACGATGCCCGGAGCAACCCGGGGCGGACCTCACCGAGACGATGATACCCGGAGCGGTCCAGGCATCACCCCAGAGCACCGCGAGGAGGGGCGGGCAGCCCCTCCCCGCGATGATGCCCGGAGTGGTCCAGGCATCCCCTCCCCGCAGCTCCTCCCCGTGCCCGCCCGGGGGCCGCGTCCGCCCGCCCTCCCCGTCCATAAATAGCGGCGCCGGGACATCGCCCCGCCGCAGAGCATCCTCTCTCCCCGTCAGCAGCCATGAGCTCGTACGGCTACGACCCGTTCTTCCCGTCCTACAAGCGGCGGTACGCGGAGAGCCCGCGCATCCATGTGTCGGTGCGCAGCGGCGGCGGGTTCGGCTCGGCGCGCTCCGCGTACTCCAGCCTGTCCGCGCCCGTGTCCTCCGTGTCCGTGCGGCGCAGCTACGCGACATCCAGCGCCTCGGGCTCCCTCCTGCACTCGGTGGACAGCCTGGACCTGAGCCAGGTGGCCGCCATCAGCAACGACCTCAAGTCCATCCGCAGCCAGGAGCGGGCGCAGCTGCAGGACCTCAACGACCGCTTCGCCTGCTTCATCGAGCGCGTCCACGAGCTGGAGCAGCAGAACAAGGTGCTGGAGGCCGAGCTGCTGGTGCTGCGGCAGAAGCACGCCGAGCCCTCCCGCTTCCGCGCCCTCTACGAGCAGGAGATCCGCGAGCTGCGCTTGGCCGCGGAGGAGGCGACGAGCGAGAAGCAGGCGCTGCAGGGCGAGCGGGAGAGCCTGGAGGAGACGCTGCGGGGGCTGCAGGCGCGCTACGAGGAGGAGGTGCTGAGCAGGGAGGACGCCGAGGCGCGGCTGCTCGAGGTGCGCAAGGGCGCGGACGAGGCGGCGCTGGCGCGGGCGGAGCTGGAGAAGCGGGTGGACAGCCTGCTGGACGAGCTGGCCTTCCTCAAGAAGGTGCACGAGGAGGAGCTGGCCGAGCTGCAGGCGCAGATCCAGTACGCGCACCTCTCCGTGGAGATGGACGTGTCGGCCAAGCCCGACCTGTCCGCGGCCCTGCGCGACATCAGGGCGCAGTACGAGAAGCTGGCGGCGCGCAACATGCAGAACGCCGAGGAGTGGTTCCGCAGCCGCTTCACCGTGCTCAGCGAGAGCGCCGCCAAAAACACCGACGCCGTCCGGGCCGCCAAGGACGAGGTGTCCGAGAGCCGCCGCCTCCTCAAAGCCAAGACGCTGGAGATCGAGGCCACCCGCGGCATGAACGAGGCGCTGGAGAAGCAGCTGCAGGAGCTGGAGGAGAAGCAGAGCGCGGATATCTCCGCCCTGCAGGTGAGGGGGGGCCGGGGGTGATGGGGTTCTGCAGGGGAGGGGCGTCAGGGTTTGAAGGGTCCCCGCAGGTGGAGGGGGGGGTTTGTGGGGTTCTGCAGGTGAAGGGGGGGTTGGGGTTTGCAGGGGGAGGTTGGGAGGTTGCCCGGGGCATCCCGGAGATGGGATCCCAGAGATCCTCCTGCTGTACCCACGTTATCCCAAAATTGTAATGCAAAATGCCCCGAGAGCTGTAAATATCGTGGATCCACAGATCCATCCGATCCTGGGGATGGGGCATTGCTGCCAGCTCGTGCCGGAGCTGTGTTGTGTGTCTGAAATGTGAAGTGTCATGAAACCGTTGAGCCAAATGCCCCAGAGCTATAAGGAATTGATCTGTGTACCAACACAGCTTTATTATTTCTTATTTAAAAACCCCCATAGAATTGTAGAATATCCTGAGTTGGAGGGGACCCACAAGGATCAGTGAGTCCAACTCGGTGGATATCCTTAAAAAAAAAAGAAAAAAACAGTTAAGCTAAAACTAGAGAGGCTAAAACCCAAATGACATTATACACAGACTTCATGTGGACTCTTTATGATAAATAGCAGTGGAATAATAAAGTGTAGATACAGGGGAAGGCATTAAATGTTGCCTTTTTGGCTGAGGATGGAGTAGGAGCTGTCCTTTTCTGGCTGCTAGAGCAAGATTAAATTAATAGGACTGGAGAAATCCGTTGTAATTATTGCTAGGCTTGGAAGAATTGAGAATTTTCCGCTGTTCCATCTGACAGGACACAATCAACAAATTAGAGAACGAGCTGAGAACCACGAAGAGTGAAATGGCTCGATACCTGAAGGAGTATCAAGATCTGCTCAATGTGAAAATGGCCCTGGACATCGAAATTGCAGCTTACAGGTACCGTGGGGGGTGTTTTATGAAACCAGAACTCAGATCAGGTTCCCGTTCTCTTCAAGAGAATCCACGTTATTTGTGGAAATTTCCATGGATAGGTGTCAGGGTTTCATCAGGTCCTCCCTGTCATGTTGTCGGGAGAAACTGTGATTTATTATTTTTTTAGAGGCAAAATACTCCTTCGAGCAAAATCTTTTAGTGAGTGCAATGATCTGTATGTAGATACATCCAGGATTTTTACCTTTGGCAATCCATGATCTCGCTTCTCCGTCTTTCCACATAAAAACACCCATTCTGTGCTCAGCCAAGAGGGTTTGTTTTTTTTTGTAGCAGTGCAGATTTCTGGTTCTCGGGATGGGAGATGCCTGGAATGTTCCTGAAGGACAGGCTTGCTTTCCCACTCGCAGATCTGCCAAGTGAATCTCTTCCAGCAGCGCTGCTGCTGTGTGATGTTTCACCCCAGCTCCCGCGAGACATTTCCGATGCCAGAGCAGAGTTTCTGGGAATGCCACAAGGGGGAATACTGGGAAAGCTGCTAGACAAGGGTTAGAGCAGCTAAACCTCAAATGGTTGGGTCTGCCTCAGCCTGTGAGACCCTGCAGGCTGCCAGAATACTCCTCTGACCTCACCTGCCACAGGAACCTGGTTCTAGAGGGGTTTTCCTGTCTCTTCTAGCAAGGAAAAATATAAATTCATCTCTGAAATGAATCATTCCAAGAAGGCAGGGTAGCACTGCCTCCAGTTATTAATTCAGGGCTAACTCTGCGTTCCTGTTGAGTCTCAGAGCATCCCAGTTTGTCGCTCTGTAGCTGGATCTGCTGCAGAATAACCAAACCCTGTATTTTATTTTATTTTTTTCTCCTGCTAGGAAGCTGCTGGAAGGGGAAGAGACCAGGCTCAGCTTCACCAGCGTGGGAAGCATCACCAGTGGCTACACCCAGAGTGCCCCCAGCTTTGGCAGATCTGCCTACACTGGGCTCCAGTCCAGCTCCTACCTGATGACAGCACGGTCCTTCCCCACCTACTACTCCAGCCACGTCCAGGAGGAGCAGATCGAGATAGAGGAGACAATCGAGGCGGCCAAAGCAGGAGAGGCCAAGGCAGCCCCTGCAGAAGAGGGTGAGGAGGAAGAGAAGGAGGAAGGTGAGGAAGAAGCAGGAGGAGAAGAGGCTGAAGAAGAGGAGGAAGGTACTTACAGCTCCTTTTCTTTCGTGCTTCGCCCTGCTCATCTGGGATAAAACTCAGAAACCCCAGTTATTAATGGTTAAACCTCCTCCCTTTCCTTTCCCTGTCCCTTAAGCTCACGGCATTTAAGCAGCAGAGCCTGAATGTTGAGTGCAAGCTCAGGTTGGGTGTGCAATGTCAGGCTCTCCAAAAAGCAGAATGACAATGCTCAGGTGGCAGCAGAGCAGCGCTCAGCTATCAGACACCCTCAGGAAGGAGGGACAAGGACATCCTGAGCTAAATATTAATTCCCAGAGAGCAGCCTGGAATAATGGAAACATCCAGCTGATGCCTCTGGATGGAATTACCAGGGTCAGTGGGTGGCAATATCACATATCTGAAAGGCATTGATCGCCATTGAGCTACTTGAGGCACTTATTAGCATAAAGATTAATTATAATGATTCATTGCAGCTGAAGACTGCTCACGTTTTTGAACAAAGCTTTAAGCAGTGAGCCCACAGTCGATATTTTTGGGGGCCGTGGTCTTTTTTTACTGAAGTGTTTCACTCCTGAAATGCAGGGGTTGGGCAGTGCTGGCTGCCAAAACGTGGGAGGGGTTGGAGGCTGTGCAGGTCCACTGGCTGCCACTGAATTGGGATTGGGGCACTGAGGTGAAATATCTCCCCTGTTGTCTTGCCTTCCAAAGGTGCAAAGGAAGAATCTGAAGAAGCCAAAGAGGGGGAGGAGGAGGAAGGAGAAGGGGAAGAAACAGCAGCTGAAGAAGGGGAGGAGTCTCAGGAAGCTGCTGAGGAAACTGGCGAGGAGGAGAAGGAAGAGAAGGAAGAAAAAGAAGCAGCAGGAAAGGAGGAGAGTGAAGGGAAGAAGAAGGCTTGATTTCTTTTGTTTTAAGGCAGCTTTGCTTTCCATCAGGCCAACAGAATAAATGATGATTGACTGAGCTAAAATTGCAGTCCCACATATTTAATTCAGTGACCACTGGGGTTTAAAGTTAATGATTATGATGTTCCTCTCTGTGCAGAGTCTGAGTTTGCTTGCAGAGCACCCACTGGCTTGTTCCCTGAGTGCTGCATGGTCTCCACGGGTGACTTCAGGGCTTTTGTCTTCCCTGGGTGATCCAGAACCTTAACATTTAAAAACGAGGAAGGGGGGGGGTGAAATAAAATAAGTCCTGGGAATGAAAGTTACCTTTAACTTGCATTTAAAATAATCATGGAAACCTTGGGTGGGTGGAACAACGGAGGCTTCAATAAGTGCAATAAAGCTAAGTCAATAAAGAAATGCTTACCTGGAGTGCTTGTGTATGTGTCTTGTGTCGCTGAGATGCTCTTAAAAGGCTGATAAAGGGATGTAAATCACTTCTGTGAAGCCTGTGGGACAGGATAAGGGCGTGCTGCTTTGTTCCTAGAGGAGATTTCTTTGGGGGGGGAGCAAGAACTGGGCAAAGGGTCTTGATAGAAAAATTGCACACAAAAAAATATCTTACTAAGATAAAGATACGCTGGTGGCTATGCTGGGGCTCACGGGGCTCTCTCCCTCTTGCAAAAAAAGGGATTTTAACAAACCGATCCAGAGTTAAAAAACACAAATGTGGCTGTGAAAGGTGGCAAGGAGTTGTTTGATGGATGACAAATTGGTGTTGGGAGCAGGGAGTGATTGAGGCAATGTCTGTAGATTTGAAAACTGAACCGCTGTGTGAGGACTCAGAGGCAAGTGCTGACTTAATATGGGCGGGAGAGGCTCATTTCCTTCTCAGAAATCATTTTGAAGTTTCGACTGAGCTAAAGAAAGGTCTGATCTCGAGGTTAAACTAATCTTTGCTGCCACTTAAACCAGTTTAAATAAACCAAACCCAGCTTCAAAGAGGCTCCACTGAAGCTTTTCCCAGTCATATTTGACCAGATGAATTTCTGCAGGGGATTTTAGAGGAACTTTTTAAATTTATGCACTGATTTTTGTGGTATCTATTTTCACTGGCTCTCTTCGATGGCTTTGTCCAGAGAGAAATGAATTCTTTTATATGAATTTTTATGTTGTTCCAAAGGCACCATCTCCATTTTCAGTGTTGCAAGAGCTATGAAGAAGATAATGATGGCTGAGGTAAGCACTTAAAATGAGTATTTTCTTCCACATTCCCAAGAAAAACAGCAGAAGAAAGAAAAAGAAACTTGGTCAAACTGCTCAGAAATGTTGTAGTTCCAATATCCCTTCCTAATTTTCCCTCTTATTTCCTGGGGAGCTGGTTCCCAGGCCCTGGGGTGGGATTCCCTCGGCTCAAACAGTGGGATATTGAGTCTAGGAGCTGGTTCTTGGAAATTCCCTGAAGGTTTCCATCAGGAAGGGATGGAGGGCACCCAGCTGGGAGCAGGTTCAGCTCCTGAGGAGCAGAACAAAATGTTCCATCCCTGAGCAGAGCCCACCACGGGCAGAGCTCTGCTGAACAGCCTGGAGAGACTGTTCATGAGGGCCTGGAGCGACAGGACACAGGGAGTGGCTTCCCACGGACAGAGAACAGGGTTAGATGGGATATTGGGAAGGAATTCCTCCCTGGAGGGTGGGAGACCCTGGCACAGGTTGCCTAGAGAAGCTGTGGCTGCCCCTGGATCCCTGGAAGTGTCCAAGGCCAGGTTGGAGCAACCTGGGTTGTGGAAGGTGTC
>JAWWMA010000064.1:3451170-3464782 GCA_035041425.1 Mionectes olivaceus | reverse complement strand
AGTGATACCCATGCAAGGAGGGCAAACAGGAACATCAGAAGGAATTTTGTCAGAGTGACAGAAGAGTCAGGAAATCAGAATTTGGGCCACTTTTATATTCCACACCACGGAGTGATGTGAACTGGTGTGGCCCTCCAAGCCCAGCATTTTATACTAATTTCTGTCAACTTGAGACCTTGACATCCCCAAACCTTCTCTGGTCCCTCCTAAACTCACCATAAATAACGCCCCAGGTAATCAGCTGGTGGAAATTGGTCTCACTCCAGCTGAGCCAAGAGGGCAAGGACGGACATTTCAGCCCAGCTGAGCACAAGTCCTGAGAGTATTTTAACAGAGCCTGGGATTTATGGATCCTGGCCTGGTCCTGGGTGGTGTTGGATGCTCCTCGAAGAGGGAGGAAGCCAAGGAATGAGCAGCACAGAGGAGGAGAGCACAGCAAGCTGCAGGGCTGGGGTCCTGCCCTCCCTGGGAAGCCAAATTTTTAAAAGGGATTTATATTTTTCCTGTCATTTTTTGTTTTTCCTCAGGGTTTTGAGATCTGAAGTATCAGATCTGAAATATATCCAGTAAAAGTTTCGGGTCCTGCAGTAGATTCCACCCCCCCTGCCACAGGCTGCTCCAACCTGGCCTTGGACGCTTCCAGGGATCCAGGGGCAGCCACAGCTTCTCTGGCAATCCCATCCCAGCATCTCCCCACTTTCCCAGGGAAGAATTGCGTCCCAACACCCCACCCAACCCTGCCCTCTGGCAGTTTGAAGCCGAGGGAAAAGCAGCCTCAGCACCCGAACGAACCGTGACCCTTCTTGGGGACCTTTCCAAAGAGATGGCCACGGACAGAGACAGATATTGGAAAACTTGGCTCCTACCAGAGCGGCCAAAAACTGACACAGCAGAAACCAGACTGCCTAGAACAGCTTTTTCTTAAATTTTTTTTTTAAAAGGCAGAAAGAGTTTGGAGGTGAAGGTTGACAAGGCAGAGGGAAGATCCCACCTGTGAAGGGAAGGAATGAACTCCACGGAAGACTCTGAGCTTGAGTTCCCTTCCTTTTGTATCATCACCTGCAGAACTGATCAATTCAGGCACCCAAAGGACCAAACCCTGCTCTGAGCCCAGCCCAGGCCCAGGAAAGCTGGGCTTTAATTGCCTGGGATGAAAAGCAAAGGGAGTGACTTCCTTTGGTTTGATTTCCTTGGTGCTTCCCCGGCTCTGCCCAGTTTTCCCACTGCTCCCTTTCGTCCTACACGTGCTGTCTGAGGTTTCAAACTGAAAATTGCTATCCAGAAAAAAAAAAAAATATATATATCCAGGTCAGGATAGCAATCTTCTGGTGATAAAGTGATCAAAAATAGCTCTTTCCTACCTCCTTTGGAGAGGGTTGGTTCTTTTTATTTTTTTTTTCCTCTCCCAGTCTTCCCTTTCTAAAAATATCCCTTTGAAAAGTGGCTGCAATTCTCCCTTTTTATGACCACTTTTCCTGGAGCTGCACATCCCACATGACAACGCTGCCATAGGGCAAGGTTATTTTTAGAGTGCTGCTTCCCGGGGTGGGGGGGGAAATAAAATAGGGAGAAATTACTGTGGGCTGGAAATCGGGGAAAGGTGGGCACGGAAACAGTGAACTCTGCCCCTGGTTGTCACACACGGGTGTCATTCCAGCAGCCAGGGGAATTGTTGGGATGGAATTCCCATTTTTCAGCACAGTGGCAGGAGGTGGATGGGGAGGTGCTGCCAAGAAAACCTGCCTGGGTTGATGGTGCAGCCACGCCAATATTTAGGATGGGTTTTTCCCAAGTGTCTCCTCTTGTCCAGAATATTCTGGACTTATGACACAGAGTCTGGGATAGTGGATTTTAAGGTAGGAAAAATGCTGCTGGTGCAAACAGGGGCTGAGAGCTCCGGGAAGTGCCCAGGTTTGGAGGTGGGGAGCTCTTGGCAAGAGTGGGAAGTGAGTTTAAAATCAAAATTAAACCCCAACTGGAAATCCAAGTTCCAGTTAGTGGTGCTCCAGTGATTTCAGGGAGACGCCTACATTTGCCCTGGCTGGGAACACACCCTGTAACTGTAGGGCTAGATGGGATGTTGGGAAGGAGTTTTTCCCTAGGAGGGTGATGAGGGGCTGGGATGGAATTCCCAGAGAAGCTGTGGCTGCCCCTGGATCCCTGGGAGTGCCCAAGGCCGGGTTGGAGCACCCTGGATGAGTGGAAGGTGTCCCTGCCCATGGCAGGGGTGGAACAAGATGATCTTTGAATTCCCTCCCAACGCAAACCACTCCAGGACTGTTCACTCCGGGGGGATTTGTGCTCCCAACCCCCGGGCAGGGATGACCCCTGGCAACTGGCAGCGACTTGGTTGTGGTCCAGGGGTGTTTCTCTCCCCCGTGCTTGTCCCTTCCCTCCCCTCCCCTCAGGGAGCAGCAGCACAATCCCCCTTGGCCCCTTCCCTTCCTCCTGCTGACTTGTTTTGAACCGAGGGGGAAAGAAACGCAACTCCAGCAGGAGTTGTAAAATAAAAGGACCCGGCACCAGGCACCGTGTTCCCCCTGCCGGGCTCGTTTGTATCTGGGTTAATTGCTCTCACGCTGGATGTTTAATTGGTTTGTGTGCAGGAAGGCACGGAAAGGCTGGGCAGCTCAGTGACAGCCCCACAGAACTGCAGCGACTCCTTCTTTTTCTGTTTAATTAGTGCAAAAGGGAGGGTGTGCCTTGCGAAAGGCTGCTGAGCTCTCGGGGTGGGTGGGGTGGTGTCAGTTTTTGGGGAGGTTTTGCCAGGTAAGAGCATTCCACAGAAAATTTCAAAATAAAATTAAAAAAAGGCCTGTTAAAGTGGTGCTTTTTGGAGGGCTTGTGCTGTGTGTTTGGGTGAAAAACCTGACGATTTAATCAGATTAATTATCAGCTTGGCCAAAGAGCTGGAAGGAGCCGGGGCAACCTGATTTATGGAAACCTGAGCTGTGTTTTGGCTGCAGCCTCAGTTCAATTTCTCCGGCCTTATTCTTGTAACATCTGAATAATATTCTTAGTAGAAATAACTATAAGCTGATTAGGAGGGAAGCAATAAATACGAATCCAGTGGAATCATGCAGGGACTCACGGGAAGGAAATCGATAACTTTCAGTGGTGTGTTCTGCAAACTCATGTTCCTGTGGAAAAAAAATCCACGTGGCTCCTCCAAGTCTTGATTAAGCAGGAGCTGGTAAGTCTTCCCTTTTCTCTCAAGGTCCTCAGGCTGGGGTAAAAATCAGAAGGTTCTGTGTAGATTTAAAAGCAACGGTGTCAGTTTGTAGCAAGTCAAAGCCAGGAGGGAGCAGAACACGAACAGGGGGCAGGCTGGGAAAGCCATCCTTCCTCAGGGGATGGAGGAGAGGAGGGATGTTTATGGGCAGCTGCCTGTGCCAGTTGTGAAATTATTCCATGATCTGATTTAAAAATAATAATAAAAAAAGGTATTTTTAGGTGCTTCTTTTTGTTGTTGCTGGTTTTTTTTAAATCAGTGCCTGCTCCGGACAGTTGGACATTGGATCACGACCGAGGCGCTCACCAGACAGGAGCTCGTTTGTCATTTGGGGTGGAGGGAAAGCTCATCAAAAATGTGTTTTGTTTTTTTTAAATTTGTCAGCATAAAGTGTAATTTTATATGCCCTGAAATAATTGTATTCCTTGGAGTCCTGGAGGCTCCTCTTGGCTTGGAGGCTCCAGTATATTCCTGGTTTCTAAGTCTTTGTCTGGCTGAGCCTCCACCACCACCCAGAATTCTTTCTTCTTTTCACAACAGTGAGTGTGAGAAGGACCTGCAGGGGTAGAAAACATCTCAACAGAGAAAATTTCAAGTGATTCTGTGGCCACAGTGATGCCCCAAGAGCAGGAGGTGCCAACCTGGTGCAGCTGCTGCATTGCTTTCTTTTTAATTCCAAGCTTCAGACTGACGTTGTCTCTCATTAATCGACTCCCACCTCAATTAATTGCAACCAGACAACACTTGGAGAAGAGAATTTGGAAGTCATCACGTGTGAATCTGTAGGTCAGAATGTCCCTGGAGGCACTCCTGGCCTTGGCAGAGCAGTGGTGTCTGGAATCTTGTCAGATGTGGGGTTTGGAATTAAAAAGTGAGGCAAACAAAAGCTCTCCCAGCTGATCTCTTAACCCGATTTCCTTACACATCCAGTGGGAATTATTTGTGGAGGATGAGAGGAAGCTTCACCTGATAATCTCATTTCTTAGGAGATCCACACTCTGCTCCCTCTGCACCCCTGTCTGTGCCTGGCAGTGACCTCTCCATCCTTACACCAGTGCTCAGGATGGCAACAAACTTCTTCCAAAGTGGCTCCCACTGGTTTTCCCACTGATTTTTCCCTGTTTCCCGTGCAATCCCCAGTGGCAGGAGCAACACCCACTCTGTAGATGCTGCTGCTCCCCCTTCAAAAGTTTAATTTCTGACTGGTTTAGGTTTCTCAGCAGTTTTATATAATTTCAGGAATGACACAGAGCTCGTGCCGTGGCCTCAGTTTATGGGACACCCCACCCAGCCGTGGAAACACTTCTCCCCTCTCCTTGCCCGAGGCTCTCCCTGCTCTCCTGGATTGTCCTTGGCACAGAGTGGATTACCCAAGTCAGCAGACAGCAGGCACAGCCTTATCCAGCTTTTTCTTTGGATGGAGCCCAGCGGCACTTCCCAAGGTCAGGCTGGGGCAGCTGGCGAGGCTTCCGTGGGATTGTCACGGTCCTTTTCCAACAGAACTCGCTGCTGGTGTGACAGATCTCCCACTGCCATAAATCAGGCTCCTTAATGAGCCTTCCCCTGCTCAAAAGTGTTTTCCAAAGGGAATTATCTCCCGTGTTATCACTTCCAGCGGGGGGAAATATTAACCTGTTTGGTTTGATACCCCAGGGGAAGGGAACAGCAGCCCCTCAGGAATGTGGGGGAGGCAAAAGGGTAAGGAATGGCACTGCCAGGCACTGGGGGTTGGAACAGACTCTTCCCTGCTTGTCCCAGGGACAGTCAGGAGATTCCTGCCCTTGCCAGGAGTGCAGACCCGCGGTGCAAAGGGAACCACATCCCAGGGCTTGGCTGCTGATGTCAGTGGTGCAAATGAGAGCAGCCTCCTCCTGCTGCTTCCCTGGAGCCTGGAGAGTCCATGGAAGGCAGGGAAGGCATGACCTCCTCGGCCTCCCAGTGAGAGGGAAAGGAGGGAGCCTTCCCTCCTGAGCCAGGCTGGGACGAGGACCCTACTTGGACACACCACACTTGACCTTCCATAACTTTCTTCCATAATCTTTTCTGCCACAGCTCCAGTTTGTGCATCACAGAACCACAGAATGTGCTGAGCTGGAAAGGGACCCCCAAGGACCAACCAGTCCAACCCTCAGCCCTGCCCAGGCCCAGCCCCAAGAGTCCCCTCCCTGTGCTCCAGAGCATCATCCAAAGCCTCCTGGAGCCCTGGCAGCCTTGGGGCTGTGCCCACTGCCCTGGGGAGCCTGTACCTGGGGCCAGCACACTGTCACTGCTTAATTACAGTGGTAATTTGGGCTAATCATGTCCTTCCTTCCCTTTGTGGTGTCAGTGCTCACGTCCATGAAACCCATGCCATGACTGTGGCCTTCCAGCACCTGAAGGAGCTGACAAGGAGGATGGAGAGAGACCATTCCCAAGGGCCTGGAATGGCAGGACAAGGGGGAATGGCTTCAACCTGGTCTGCATTGTTTGAGCAGGTCACTAAACCAAAAGGTGCAACAGGGAATCCTCTGCCAGGGTGAAGGGCTGGAATGGAGGGCTGATGATTCTCACCCCTCATCTGCCTTCTCTGATGCTTTGCCCTGCTCACAGAGGAGAAAGAAGGCTGGGATTGATGCCCAAAGCATCTCCCTTTCCCAAAATCAGCCTTATTAGCACTTTATATAGGGCAGGCCTGTTGGTTTCACGCCTGAAACCAACATTTGCTGCCTTCAGATCTCACCTGGTGACCAACAGACTTGTACAGCTTCTTTTCTGCCCTCAATCCCATTCCCAGAAACAGATTAACCCCATTTATTTGCTGTCTGGAGGGATCCCCACCCTCCTTCCCTTAATCCCACGGTTTTTACCAGCAATAAAAGAGGAAGAGGTGATGGGTGGGATCATTTCAGACATCACCTCTGTCCCTGCTGCACTGGGGTTGTGTCCCCAGGTATCATCCTGGGCCAGGCAGAGCCACCCACTGCTGCTTCCAGCATGGAATCCTGCTGAGCCAGGACAGCAAGGCCAACAACATCATCCACTTTTAGGATTAAAATAAGAATGCCAAAAGCACCTTTCTTTTTTTTTTTTTTTTCATTCCAATCTGCAGAAAGGCCTGGGATGCTTTCAGATTGTCAGTTTTCCCCAGCAAGAACTGCATTGCCTCCTTTAAACGCACAAAGGAAACCTTCTACGTGCCAGATCTCGCCTGCATTTGCAGGTTTTGCCATCCTTGCAGGTGAAAAATAACTTTTAATTGGGAGGAAGGTGCTTGGGAAGGGATATGGAAAGGAGTGGAAGCAGCTGCACGTGATCATTGTGTGTGTGAGGGCTCGATATAACCTTCAGATGCTGCTCTGCAGGAGCAGAGGGATGTCCTGGGAGCGTACATGGAGCCTGATTCCTTTTTTTTTTTTTCCAGAGCAGCAATCAATAGGTCCCAGAGGCCAAGGGGAAAAAAAACACACACACACACACAAAAAAAAAACCTCCACAAAACATCTGTGCTTGAGAAACATCCCCTTTCTGAACAGATATAAATCAGGGGGTGAGCTGAGCAGGGGGAGGTGAAGCCACAGGCCCGTGCTGGGCCGGCCAGAGCCATCCCCTCCTCCCGCATCTGGAGCCTCCGTGTTTTCCACGGCCGAGCACTGCTCTCCTGTGGAGCTGCAGGGACTGCCAGCCTGCCACGGCCTTGGCAAGCCTTTCCAAGGTTTGCAGCGCCTCGCCCTCCCTGAACAGCGTCGTTATTTTTCTTTCAGTCTGTGGTTTGTTTTTTATTTTTATCTCGAGTTTCAGGCTCTCTGCGTTTTCAGGCTCAGCGCTGTTAAAGCCCCTCCCAAAATTCGGGATGCATTTGGCAGGTGAGGCAAATGCACATCCACTTGATGGGAACCTCAGAGAACGAGTGACTCGGGCGAATCCAAGTGGGAAATCCCTGTCCAGGGTTCAACTGCCCTGGATAAGGATCCTGCTGTTCCCCCTGCTCGTCCCTTGGGATGTTTGGAGCCAGGGGGGTCATTTCTCATTGTTTTCTGCACCTTTGTCAGACTTTCCCTCTGGATGGATATGGGGTCACTCCTGCCCCTCTGGATGGATATGGGGTCACTCCTGTCCCTCTGGATGGATATGGGGTCACTCCTGTCCCTCTGGATGGATATGGGGTCACTCCTGTCCCTATGGATGGATATGGGGTCACTCCTCCCCCTCACATCCCTGCCTGAAACGCTCCCAAACCAGACTCCTGTGAGTCAGCACCGACAGTCTGGGCTGGATCTGCTCCTTCCAAAGATTTCAGCAGCTCCTGATGAATTAAACATGGGCAAGCCCCGGTTCCATCCCTGAGCTCCCACCCCGCTGCTTTCGAGGCTTTTTTTTTTTTTTTCCTTTATGTTACACCTTCAGAAAAACGAGATGCAGAAACCGGGAAGCCCTTGATGTGCAGCTTGAGAACATGGAATTCCCAGGGAAACGCTGATTTCAGAGGGAAGGCAGCTCCGTGCAGAGCCGGGCTGGGGGCGGGGTGGGGGGGAAACATCCATAAATTCCTGGTTCCAGGAGGGGGTTTTGTACAATTCAGTCCTTAAGAAACGGTGGAAAACTCCCGAACGGAGCAGCTGAAAACTCCCGAACCGCCGCACGTCCTGAAGGGATCTGTGACTCAGGATGGGAAGAGGGGGCGTGGAGGATGTTCTGCGTGATAATGGATGCCTAAGCGATAATGGGCTCGAATTCTAATTAACGTTAATGGAGAGCGTTTCTGTGGAACTGCAAAGAGCACGTTCTGAGAGACTGAGACAAAAATAGGTACTTTTTAAAAAAAAAAAAAAAAAAGACACGAAGCTTTAAACTCCAAGGACCAGACACCAGAGTCGCTGTGCAGTGAACCTGCCCCTTTGCAGGGGGATGAATTCAGGCTAAAATTCCAGCTTGCCCGTGATTCCTGTGTCTTCCTTAGCATGGCTGGTGCCCGCTGGCGGTGCTGACCTGCGTCGACTCGTTTTTCCTTGCCCGGCCTCAAAGGGATTTAAAAGGGGGAGGGAAGGGGGGGTCATTGTCTTTAAACCCCTTCCCCAGACCCGGGGAAGAACGAGAATTAGGAAAGACACGAAAAGCCCCGTGCCCTGCCCATGAGGAAACACTTCCATCTGTTCTATGGGGGAACCAGCCACAGATTTTCAGCCAGGGGAAGCTGTTCTGGTTCCTTTTGTCAGGGCTGGCGTATTTACAGCATTTTGCTGGCACGTTTGCTTGGGAATTACAGGCAGATCCTCTCCAGCATAGTGGGAACGGGAGCATCACATGCTCCATACTCCTGTCTAGAGGCTGTTGGCAAACCACAACTTGTAGTCAATCAAGGCAGGATTTTAGAACCACTTCTGCCCCCACCCCCTTCTCACATCCCTTTATTTCCATCCTGGCTCTTCAGAGCAGGATGATTCACATGTTACACTAACCTACATTTGGCTTGGCACCACTTCTGGGCTATATATAGATGACAGACTCACCCTGTTCTTCCTCCCCGATTCATTTTGGGGGCTGGGCTTTTTTCTCAGTGCTGTCTGGGTGCCCCCTGGGCTCAGGGAGGAGCTGGGAGGTGAAAAGACGCATCCAGCGTCACGTTTTTTGGGGCTGGGGCTGAGGTGGGGTTTTGGGTGCCTTTCATGGCTGTTGGGGGCCTGTGTTTTAGAGCCCCCCACGTGCTCTCCTTCCACAGTCATCTCTCTCTGAGCTGTTTCAAGCTGAGCCTAAAAATAGAGACAAATGAGCTCCCAGTCACTGTGCAGTGGAGAGTGAGCAGCCTGTTCCCAGCAGTGGCTTGCACGTCCCTGTGTGGGTGTGCTGCCTCTGCTCTTATCTTTTGCACCTCTAGAGCCAAACTAGCCACAGAGGGAAGGAGCCCAGCTGATCCCCCCTTTTTCACCCCTCCAGGAGCAGCCCCCCAGCTCCATCCAGGGGGGATGGGGTGGCAGCTGTGCTGCTGAAAGGCCTTTATTGGCGCCTGTGATCAGCCCAGCGCCCGCCTGGTCCCCCCACAGCCCCCTCCATCCCTCCTGATAAAGGCTCTGGGGCCACAGGGGTGGAGAGGAGGGGGCAGCAGGTGCTCCCTGGCCCCTCTGCTGCTCGAGGCAGGAGGGTCCTGAGGAGAAATCCATCGCTAAATCGACATCGCGCTAATGGCAAGGACGGACCCGCCGAGGGCTTCGGGGGGAATTCTGGCTCTTAGCTGGGTAAATATCCCCTCAGAGCTGGGCTGTGGGGGGAGGACAGGATGAGCTGTGTGACCACCACGGGTTTCTATTGGGTTTTGTTCCGATTTGTGGCAGGATCTCTCAAGTGGCCACAGGCAGGGGCAGGTGTAAGATGGCATTGATGGAGATAAGGATCAGACCTGGTGGACTCTGAGCCACAAAGTGCTTCCTGCTTTGCCTGGAGGCAGCTCTGTTCTGTCTCTGTTACACCAGCCAGGAAACTGGGAATTGGGAATGCTGTGTGGCATCCTGCAGCCCCTCAGCCCTGGTGTCAGTCCCTGCTCATCCTACAGGATTTGGTGGCCCTGCCCACCCTACAGGGTGTTGGACCTGCTCATCTGGTGGCCCTGCCTGTC
The DNA here is from genome assembly GCA_035041425.1 of Mionectes olivaceus. Taxonomy (NCBI): domain Eukaryota; kingdom Metazoa; phylum Chordata; class Aves; order Passeriformes; family Tyrannidae; genus Mionectes; species Mionectes olivaceus. The sequence continues at coordinate 3,454,964 of JAWWMA010000064.1, read as the reverse complement.
CTACAGGCTTTGTTAGATCTGTTTTTCCTACAGGATCTGGTGGCCCTGCTGACCATGGGATGCAGGTGGTGTACCAGGCCTTGTCTCTGGAAAAGCATCTTCCCACCAGCCCCGTGTTTTGGGCTCTCGTTTGGAGTGTGGAGGGTTAAAGGGATGCAGGGAAGGATGTCAGTGGCTCACAGCTCTCTCCCCTTCTGTGTCCCCTGCAGGTCCCTGCTGGGAGGTGGGTGGCTCAGTCTGGGACACCGAGCTCTGGCTGAGGAGGCTGAGGGTCCATTCTCTGCTCTGCTCAACATGTTCTTTTGGGATAACCCCGACTTCTCTGCCTGTGCAGTGCTGGTAACAGTAATTCTCTCCCCAGGGAGTTACCAGGAGGAGAAATGCATTAGAGAGGGTTGGCCCCCAGATGTCCTGCAAGGCTCTGGGTGCTGTTTATGTTTGTACTGAGCTCCCTCCACGCAGGGTCACAGTGGAGCTCATTCCTGCAGATTATCCCCACTTGGAATGTTACACCTCTTGTCAGGCCCAAACCCACCTTCCTGGCTGGGTGTTTTATTGCTCTCTTTGAGCAGCCTCTGCCCCTGCCATTGATCAGAGATGTTGAGTCACCCCCAGCTCTGTGGGGAGGCTCCAGGGCTGGCCCTGGATCAGCAAACCCTGGAATTGCCCAGGGGCACAAACCAGTGACCAGTCTGGGACAGGATAAAACTGGGACGAGGCTGATTTCAAGGCAACAAAGCATTTGTGTGTCCCTTTTGCAGCCCGGACCATCTGCCCCTCCTTCTCCAGCGGGTGCTGAGCTCCATGGGGGATTTCCTTTCTTCAAACTTGGTGGCATTGTATTCATTAAGCGAAATTTATCCTGGTTGTGCTGCTGGGGCCTCATCCTGCCCCAAGTCACTGATGCCCAGAGGGGCTGGCAGAGCTGTTCTTCCCACCTCTGACTGCTGGGTCCCTCCTTCCCAGCCCGGGTGGAACACACTCCGTGTCCCCCTTTGGGAGGTGGCTGAGGCTGCTCCCACTGCCACAGCAGCTGTGCAGGAGGGACAGGTCAGTGCCTCCAGGCCCTGCTAACGCCCTCTGGGCGCAGGGACAGCCGAGGGGTGGGGGGAACCCTCCGTTCTGCCAAGTTCTTGATTGACTGCGGGGTTTTGTGTGCAGAGCTCGCTACTGGTCACTGACATATTGCTGGCGATGTGTGGAGCAGATGGGCACAGCAGGTAAGGCTGTGGGGCTGAATGCAGGGGGCAGAGCAGTGCCCTGACACCAGGGAATGATGTCACCTCGGAATCCCCCGTGTGTTTAGGGTCAGGGTCCCTGTGAAAGCCTCACAGGGCTCCTCTGAAGGCAGATTTGCTGGAGGGAGCAGATGCCTGGCTGGTGTAAATCAGCTTCGCTTTGCAAATCTTGCACGGTTCCAGCAGCTCCCCAGGGTGGTGTCAGGGGCAGATCAAGCCCACACGGGCTCATTGCTGTGAGCTGCCAGTCTCTGGGAGCCTTTTAGGCTCAGGCCCTGCAGCCACAACCTCCTCCAGGAGAGCAGCAGCGGCCAAGCTGCTCCTTCAGAGCTGCTGTCCACACATCCCTGCCCAGGCTGGTGGCAGGTCCCCAGAAGGGCTTCCAGCTGCAGCCAGGCTTGTTCATCATCCATCAGACCTTCCCCAGGAACAAACCTCCCTGGGCTCCCCACTGCCTGCCAGGAAAGCCAAGCCTGCCGTGCTGAGAACATTCCCGTGGTTAAAGGTCTCTCTGCTGCTCTCCAGCCGGGCTGCCCTTTCCCCGCCGAGCCGACGGATCGTTCTCCATCCCCTTCCCTCCCCGGCGTGGCGTTGGCAGGAGTTTTCCTCGCCGTGCTGTGCAAAGTGGGGCTTGGGTTGGCCTCGGCTGAACCAGAGCAGCTCGGTGCCCTCTGTGCTGCAGCCCGGGGCCCGACTGCCGTTTATTTTTTGGGGGTGGGTGTCACCCAGAGACAGAGCCTGGGGTCGCACGGGGACCCCCCGAGCTCGGGGCTGGGGCTGTGCCGGCGTTCCCTGCGATGGAAACACGGGAATGCCACCCAGGACGCTGCGGGAGGAGCAGAGCTCAGGAGCCGGGCAGAGAGGGATGGGTGGCCTTTCAAATCTGCCGTCACTTTGTTGCGCTGGAACATTTTTATTTTTTTTTTTCCCCTTTTAAAGGCACAAACCCAAGCGAAGAAAGAGGTAAATAAATAAATAAGGCCCCCTTTCCCTTTCTGGAAGATTAAACGCTCCCGTGTAATCGTGCATTAACCCCTGGCCCTGCATTAGGCGGCTGCTGCTTTGCCCCCTGGATGCTTTTAAAGCCCGGATTCCAATTAGCCAAAGTGGCTCTTGACGGCCTTCCAGGCAACCCCCCTCCCTCCCCGTGCCGGGGGCCACATTCCCGAGGGGAGATGGATCACCAGAGGCTGGAGAAGGAGCTCCTTCCCTGCAGGATGGGGGTAAATGGAGCGGGGTGGGGGGCTCAGGGTGTCTCTCAGGCTGCGGAGCTTCCCGCTCCGATGCTTTTCCAGGTTGGGCTCCCACTCCCGCTCCCGCTCCCACAAATGGGCCGGTGGGAGCGCAGGGACCCTCCCCCGGGGCTCCCTGGACAGCGGGATATTTATAGGGAAAGCTTTTTAACAGCCTGCCTTGCGAAATCTGCTTCCGAAGCAGCTCATCCCCACGTAATTAAATAACCCAGCTCGGACCGAGAATATTGATCAGGCACTTCAACATCTTCCCCCTCTCGGGGACCAGCAGGGAATTTTCCTGGAGAAGGTTTTCCTGCCTCTCCCATCCCTGCCCTGGATGCAGCACCGTGTCCAGATCCACCTGCTGTGGCTGGATCCATGCCCTGACTTTTAATCTCACTGCTTAAAATAGGTTTTAAACAAAATCCACAGCGGGGGGGTTATGGGATGTTTTCTCCTCAGGCATCACCACCATATTTTATTCCCCTAGTTATCCTGACTCCCAGAAACCTCTTTGCAAGCCCACAAGGGCGAAAATCAATGAAGGAGAGCAAAACATTCAGGGTGAAATATTCCAGATTTTCTGTTTCAAAACGTGTTTTCTCTTTTTTTTTTTTTTTTTATCGCCAAAAACCTGCTCGGAATAAAACATCAGAGCCGCTCCCGAATGACTTTTCTTGTTTGAATTTTCACAGTAAAAACAAAAATATAAATAAATAAAATTGAGGTAAAAGATTATTTGCAACTACCAGTTGCAGTTCTCACACACAGTTTAAATTACCTGTCAGCTTTCCACACTGGGCTCCCCACCCTTCAGTCGTCCGAATTTTTATTTGGCATTAAATTTTAATCGCCAGCGTTGCTGCTCACATTTTAATATCCCTTTTTTTATTGCATGAAGGTGCACAGAGGAATCTGCTATTCCCATCAGTGTAGGAGGTGGTGCAAACACTTGAACACCCTTTATGTGATTTAGGTCACGTATTTGCAAAAGGATAATATATAAAAAAAACCAAAACAACCTGTTTTTGACAAGAAACACCGAGCTCGGTTCAGGTACTTCTGATGCCAGCAAGGGATTTTTCATAAATATGGGTTCAAGTTCCTCTCTGTTGTCAGCACGGGGAGCTTATAAAGTATGAGGGAAAATAAAAGTAACACTAAAAATAGATGTGTTTGCAAAATATCCAACCTCAGTTTGCCCCTGCCTGTTGAAAGCCCAGGGAGTTCAGACCTGAAATCAAAAGTAAGATCTGTACTTTGGAAAATGAGTCGGGTGTTTTTTCCTTAAAAAAAGGAGGAAAAATGTATGAATCTTGTT
>JAWWMA010000064.1:3422213-3442106 GCA_035041425.1 Mionectes olivaceus | reverse complement strand
GCTGCCCCCAGGTTGGAGGGCAGTGAATTATTTCATCCCAGAGCTGTGCCCACACGCACTCAGCCACTCTCCTTTGGTGCTGCCACATGGTTTTCCCTGTAGCCATTCCCTTTGGATGACTCCAGTGTCAGGTGGTCATCGATTTGCTGATGAGCTGATCATTAAAAAAAAAAACAAAAAAAAAAAAAAACAACTCAACTGTTTCTTTATTGATTAAATTAGCGCTGAGAAGGGAAAGTTGTGGATGCTGCCATAAATTAATGGATTTATTTGGCGTCTCTTCCTTGGGTGTGCTAAGTGCTGCTGTCTCTACAGCATCTTAGTGATCTGCCCTAAGGCTGGATGTTTAATCCTTAATTTAATTACTGATATTTTTCACCCAGGAATAAGATATCCATGTGCCCACTGTGTGGTTTTGTTGGTGGAAGCTCCAGCTGTGGTCAGAAATTGGGGGGACTCTGCTGCTTGCAAAGACTCTTCTCACCTGACCCCAGAATAGAAAACCTGACATAAATCACCACAAGTGCAAGAAATGGATCCTGCTCTTCCAGCTTAGCCCAAGAGGAAGAAATGGCAGCTTTTCTCTTGGACTCTGATCAGATTTGAAGCTCTGTACGTGCATTTCCAGCCCCACCTGACTCCGGGGGTGCTGGGGAGGAGCTCGGTTGAAATCCTCCCAAACCCCCAGGGGTTGTTTTTTAATACAAACACCCGACCCAGCCCTTGCCTCTCGCCCTGGGAATGTCCATCCTCCTGTAAAATGGGATTTTCCTCCCTGGCTGATGGGTTTGGGTGAGGTTTTCATAGTTCCAGTGTGTCCTGAACAGCCTTTCAGCAGCCTGACCCCCCCCCAGAAACCCACAGAGCAGCATCCCCAGGCAGACAGAGCATGGCCTGAATGGCCCAAGGGCATTTCTAACCCGCCCCAAACCCCCAAAGGGTTTAGTTTTTAGACAAATAATCCCCCAAACCCCAAGGTATTCCTTAATGGAAGCCATGCTGTTGCATCTTAGCACTGCTGGAGATATTTCTGCTTCTCCTCTCATCAGATTTTGAAGGATTTGGGATACAGGGAGCTCCTTGTTTCAAATCTGGTGACACCCCAAAGCGTCGTCCCCACAGTTGTGCTTGGGCTGGTGTTTACTGATGGAAATTGCAACGCTCCAGGCTTTAATAATGCACTAGATCTGGTGCTCTGTAAGGCCTCCTGTAATTATGATAATAAATAGCTACTGTAGATAAGCAGATCCTGCAAATAAACGCGACTTTTCGGCATAATGTCATTTGGCCGGGGAGAGGAAACACAGAGAGATGCCAGGGATGTCTTTGGTTTGCTTTAGCCTCGAACAGAAACAATGATTTCCCAAATCTGGCCTTTTGAGGACTTCAGTGCCACTTCAGTGTCCCACCAAACGACTGGTTGGCGTGTCCAGAGCCCTCCTCCAAAAGGCAGTTTTTCCAGCACGGATCAGACGGCCCTAATTCTCTTTTCTCCCGGGTTTTGGGATCCCAGCGTGGGGGTGCCAGCTCGTGGAGTTAATTGGCGTTGTGCAATTAAAGCCAGTGCAGCTGTGCCAGTTAACACTATCACTGAATTTGAGTAAAGTGACGCAGGCAAGGTCTGAGGCTCTACATATCAACCCTCAACCTCTGGCTGGTGCTGAATTCTTGGTTAAAGGAGGCATTGCTCTGGGACCTCCCCACCAGCCTTTCAAAAACCGTTCTGAAAAATGCAGAATTCCCTCAAATGCCTTCGGAATCAGTGGGATTTCAAAGGATCTCAGGATCTGGGCACACAACTCCTGTGATTTAAGGGATCCCTTTCACAGCACAGGGTCCCTGCTCCGATTTTTCAGTGGGTTAGCTCGTTGATCTCACAGCTCCATGAGCCACGTATTTTCCAGCAAGTGGGATAATTCCTGCTCTTCATGGGGCTTGGGGAGGGAGAAAAACCACCCCAGGCAAAACTGACTGAAGGTTTATAACGGGAGTCTGAAACAAAGACTGGAGGCTGCTGCTCCCTGCGGTTCCAGGCTGTGCTTCCTTTCACTCTCAGTTATCTCAGGGAATGTTAATCCACGTGATAGGAACTTTCGTGGAGAGCACTTGTAGTCGTGCAGCGTACAAATTGAACCCACTTGTAAAAAGCCCAGAAGAATTCCAGTGAGCTGAGTGGGGGGAGGGAGCACTGAAGGCAACTCAGAGCCTTGGATCGATGCTATAAAAATTGCATGATGCTTTTGCAGGGAGCTGGGAATAAATCTGGGAGCTGCCTCACCTGCAGCTTGGAGGGGCTAAATATAGACAAGTGGTTTTTTGTGACTGGCAGCAGCTCCACTGGGCACCAGGGACTTGTTTTTTGGGGATGAGAAGTGATAAACTAGAAGTGACAGAGCGATTCGGGTGTTGTTTCGCTCACGAACACGAGGGCTGGGCTGGGAGCGCCTGCTCCCCCTCCCCCTGTGGAGTCAGGATGGCTTTGAACAGGCACAAAATGGGTTTTGGGGAGGGATATGGGGAGGAAATTCTTCACCAAAAGGGTGGGGAAGGGCTGGGATGGGATTCCCAGAGAAGCTGTGTCTGCCCCGTCCCTGGGAGTGTGCAAGGCCAGCTTGGAGGAACCTGGGCCTGTGGGAGGTGTCCCTGCCCGTGGCAGGGGCTGGAATTAAATAACCTTTCCCATTCCATGGTTCTGTGACATCTCCTGGCCTTAATTCCCACGCTTCTGGATACCCTGCTGGCCAAATTCGTGCAGTTGCCTGAGCTCTGCTGGTGCTGCAGGGCTGGGGAAGCTGCCAGAGGCACCACTTTTCGTGGCTGCTACTGTCAGCAGGAGCTGAGTGTGTCTCGGAGAGGTGGCAAATCTGACTGCAAACCACTCCCCTGCACGAAATGTTCCTTGTCCCACAGTAATTTTGGCTTTATTACTCCAGAAATTAACAAGCAAAGATACCTGGGGGAGCAAAGGGGGAAAAAAAGAAGGAGGAGGAAGACAGACAGTTGTCTTCCACAGCTGTGATGCACGTGCAGATATTGAATTATTCTATGCATCAAACTAATTGCTAGAATGAAAAGATAATAATGCTAATAATCCTCCAGCAGCCTGTGAGATTGTTTGCTGACACATTGGGCATCCTGCAGTTTGCCAGTGCTCTAATCCCTGTTTAGCTGATGACTGATGAAACACAGCCCAGAGCTCTTTGTTAGGAGCCCTTTTATTAAATAATTTCACTCAGATAACCATTTTATTACCCAGTTCCTGGTTCACTTCCCGTTTGCTGGCTGGGGGTTTAGAGCTAAAAGTGGCCTTTCAATCCTGCTCTGGCTCCACAAGCAGACTGAAATCACAGAGGATGATCCAGCCAGGGTCGAACTCCACTCGTGCCCCCCACCCCGATCTGGAGACAAACAGCCCCTCGGGCGCTGAGGGTAATTTTGGATGCAATCCCATTTAAATGGGCATTTCCTTCCTGTCTGTTCTGCCTCCAAGCACAAGGACCGATGGCCCCTGGAGCTAACACGGGACAGAAATTTGCACTTCGGGTGCCCAGCGCACAGTAAATGGAGCACGAAGTGCTGCTGCTGAGTCAGGACCAGCTGAAATGGTGTGAATTTGTCTCTTTTTTTTTTTTTGCTGCGTTCAGGCTTTCTGTCACAGAAACGCGACGCGCATCTTTCTCAGGGAGCCCGATCAGTCGGGAGGCTGCTAAAAATCACGACAGATAAGACCCCTGCACTGCTCGGGTGCAGCTGATGGAGTCTGCAGGTACCACCGATGCTCTGCAGGTTGTCCAGCCCGCGGAGGGCCGGAGGGAGGGAACTGGAAGTAAATCAGCAGGATGGAACACTGCTGTGGTGGAAACGCTGCAGAGCAGCGCAGGATCAGCCCCGCGGCGTGGAGGAGTCTGTAATGAGCCCTATAAATCACTTTATTCCTGGAGACGCTCGGGGTGTAGCTGGGAAGTTGTCCTAACGCGAAGACAAGCGCTCTGCCCCTTTCCCTGGGCTGGGCTTTGTCCTGGGCTGGGAAGCACCAGAGTGCAGGAGCCCCTGTTATTTGCGAGCCTGCAGTTCTGGGCTGTGCTTATTGCTCAGTTCCTGCTGATCGTGTTTTTAGGACAGCCTGGCCTGACCTTGGCTGGCGGCGAACAGCAAACAGCGAGTCTGCGTTTCACTGGCAGGAAAATGGGATTATTTTGCGGCAGCCGTGGGAGCAGAGACCGCAACGCTCCCAGCAGCGCTCCTGCAAATCACCCAGCCCTTCATTAGCACCAGAGGCTGCAGCGTCGAGCCTTCCCTTAATTAGCTCGGTTGTTAAGCGCCTGAAATAGTTTTCGGAGCGAGGAAAGTCGCAGAAAGCAGGGTCTGAAGGGGGAGAAAAAGGCTGAGAGGAACAAATCCTCATCCCCGGGGAAGGAGAGGGGTGAACCGGTGGGATCCAGCCCTATGTGATGAGGGGAAAAAATGCAGAGGAAAAACACCGTTAGCAAATCCCCAGAATCACCAAGTGAAAACACTACAGTGACAGAATAACCTTGATATATATATATTATATAGAATATAAGATATTACACAGAATATAATCAGTCCATGCAGGTTGGTGTGGCTACTGTAACAGAGGTGATTTCTGTTCCTGTGCAGCCCAGAGATGCTGCTGGGGTGGATAAACCTGCATCTCCAGCCTCTGCACTTTCTGCTCTCGGATGAAGCATTAAAAAAAAAAAAAAAATTACTTTGGTGATTATTGCAATTAATGCAGCAGAAGCGGCCTGTGGGACTGAGTGATTTCATTGACAGGTTATTTCCATATCCAGAGCCCTCTGGAGCTGAAGGAGGGCAGGTTTAAGCGGGATATTATTGGGATGAAAATCCTCCCTGTAATAAATCCATTTTTGGGGCACCGAGCCCATCGTTGCACACGTGAAGGGTTAAAATGACTCCTGGAATAAGGGCAAAAAGCAGCAGCAGGGGCAAAGCTGTGCAAAAACTGCCTTCCCTCCTTACTCCTGAGAGCTGTGGGAAGGGGAACTGAGCGATGCTGGGCTGTTCTTCCTAACGAGGATCCTGCCCTGTCCTGTGCAGCGAGGCTGTGCCCCCTCAGCACCCTCATCCCACCTCTCTCCCGCAGCCTGGCCCGCCCAGAGCTGTGTTAGCCGTTCCAGCCAGGGGCTGCCAGGCCGAGGAAAAGGTTTTCCCCAAAGGAAAAGAGCAGATGAGCTGCAGCTGCAGCTGCAGCAGCAGCAGCAGCAGCAGCAGCAGCTCTGCTTTCACAGCTGCCCCAAGGACGGAGCCGCTGTAACGCTGCAGAAATCACCGTGCGGGGGCCTCTCTTCTCAGGAGGCACCTTGAGGGCTCTTGTTGACGCTGCAGTTGTTGCACGAAGGGGTTCTGGGGCTGCCTGTGCCCGTCTGAGGGGATGCTGAGGGTCACCAGCCCCAAATAAAGCAGGTTCCGCTGGCAGGGTGGGCTCTGCACCCCCAGGCAAGGGGGGCTCCTGAGCGGCACAGACTGTTCTGTGCATATTAAAGCGAGATTTTAACACCCCCCTCCCCCTCCCGGAGCAGTTTTCTCGCTGGTCCCTCTGTCGAGCCTCCTGCTGCTCCTGGTGTTATTTTTAAACCTTCCCAGCGTAGTGGCAGCGAGGGAGAAGCGCCTTAATTACTGCAGATAAAATAAATCAGGGGGAATCTCATTGCCAATGCAGGGAGACGAGACGAGAGGCCGACTCCGTTCCCTGAGTCATCCTGCCAATAAAGGCTATTAATTTCAGGCTGAGGGAACAGGGTGCGCATTCAGAGGCACTTTTAGGAGGCACTGCAGGCTTTGGGATGCATGGGGTGGGCACTGGCTCTGCCATGCTGAGGGCTGAAAGGATCCAGACAGATGATGTCAGGCCCTCTTGGGTGGGAGCTGCCCAGAGGAAGAGGCGCGGGAAGACTCCTGAGTGGGTCTTCTTGCTCTGCGGTCGGGTGGATGGAGGGAGTTCTGTCACGTGTGGGTCTTCAGAAGAGCTATTTATAAGGTGCAGTTATGGTGAAGAGCCCTGGCAGTCCTCGGGTGCAAAGGGGGTTTGCTGATTTGGGTGTGCAAATAAACGAATCAGAGGCTGGGTGGCCCCAGTGATTAGAGCAGCGGCTTCGGGTATATAAAGGGAGTTTTGTGTTCAGTTCTAGTGCCTGGGTAAGTCACCTTTCTAATTACAGCACTTTTTTCACTCTCTGTCCCTGAAACAATATAAAACCTCCTGGATGGAGAGCCAGGAATGGTCCTAAACTGTGTCCTTGAGCCCTGGCCTTTGTCCTGCCCGGACCGTGGAGAGCTGGATAATTCCTGGATAATTCGGGTTATTCTGGATTCGACTGAAGTGTAAATTGTCAATAAGTGGCTTTAATTTATTTTTATTCTTTTATCTTCGGTGGTTTGGGTTTTTTCTCGCCTCCCTCCTCTGGTTTACAGGAAGTTCCCCTCCCATCTGCTCCTTCCATATGTTTTCCATGGCAGTTCACACGCTGGATTGGAGCGTGGGGATGGTTGGGACGTTGCGTTGCAGTTATTAAAAAGCAAAAAAGAAAATAAATCATCATTTCTCTTGGCCAAGTGGGGTTTAGCTGTACCTAAAAAAAAAATAAAATAAAAATAATAAAAATTAAAAAAAGCAAAAAGGAAAAGCCCAAACCAAACAAACAATTCCAGCTGCATTAACTGGAGTAATAATCACAAAACTCTACATCTGAGTGCCCTGTGTGAGGGCAGAGGGTGCAGAGGCTGCAGCCTGGTTTCCTCTGCCCACCTTCTAGACCTGCTGCATCACTCCAGCAGCAGCTTTTTTTTTCCCTGCAGTGGAGCAGGAAAAAAGCCTCGATCCCAACAAACCCTAACCAGGAGTTGGTGAAGTTGTTGGGTCGCCTTAAACTGGCATTTTTACTTGATTAGGTCGATGTTCTCTGGATTTCTCTCTGTTTCTTTGCTTGCACTTTGTTTTCCAAACCCCAAAAACGCGGTGTTCCTGTGTTGCTCAACCCCAAAACGAGGGGAGGATTGAACTGGAAGACAAAGGCAGGGAGGTGGCAGCCCATTAGGTGTTGTAATTAGCACTGCACACTTATTAACACGGCAGAGCCCTGCCAGGAAATCCTGGTGGATCGTTCCCTGTTTTCCTGGGAAAAGAAAAGCCAAGCTCGGGGCTGGGTCCTGCCGGAGCAGGGGGTTGTTTCTGCTTTAAATTGGCGTGAATTCCGTGGGTTTGGGGTGGGTGAAGCACCAATGGAAATGTCAAAAGGGAGTCAAAATCCCAAAATTTGGCAACACTGAAGCAGGGAATGAGAAGTGGGAACTTGCCCGAGTAAGGAGCCTCATTTGTTTTAAAACAAACAAACAAACAAACAAATACCCTACTGAAAATTCAGCAAAAGCAAGTTTGGGTTCAAACTCCAGGCAAGTTTCCAGAAGGTGAATGCTTGGGGTTGCTAAACCACAGTTCTCCTGCTCTGCTGTGTCTTTTGTTTTCTAAATGGCACCAATTCATTTGGAGTTACATGAAACAGAATTAAAAATAAACCCCAAAAAACTGTCTCCAGAATGACTTTTAAAATGAGCCTGCACAGCATAAGCCTAATTTCAGAGCACTTCTTCAAAGGCACGGCATCCCCCTGGCTGGCCAGTGGGGTGATTATATCTTTAAATCTCTTTATTCTCCACTCGAGTTTCGTGGCTTTGGTTTGTTGTTGGGTTGGTGTGTGGTGGTTTTTTTTTTTCCTCTCCCCATATAGAAAACCCCACCCATCTCTCTGCAGTATCTGCAGCATGAATTAGAGAGTCCACTGGGACATCTAGGTCAGCATGAGCAGATCTGACATCAGCCTGCAGATGATGCCCACGACCGACAGCGCTGCAGTTGTTTTTTCTTTCCTTCCACCCCCACCCCCAACCCCACCCACCCCTTTCTTTGCACCAGCAAACAACACGACTCTCCCCGGGCAGTTCTAAGAACTGTTCGAGTGCCTTTACAAGACCGGCTCCCGTTCCCTGCAGCAGGAAAGCTCCCCTGCCTCCCGGGCGGGGATGCTGGATAATGAATATTTGCTAACGCAGTACCGGCTGGGGGTCAGGAAGGCAGTGGGGGACGGCAGGGGAAGGAGGCTGAAAGCTGCTGGTGATGCAGAGAGGAGGAATGAGGCTGCTAAGCAGAGTTTGCAGCAGCAGAAGGGCTGCCCAGGGCTCAGAGTTTGGTGCCTTTGCTGCCTGAGATTCTCCACCAACTCCTCTGTCTACTCCCGGGAAAAAAAAAGAAAAATAAAATTACCCTGAATGGATAAATCTCTCTCAAAACACTTCTTGTTTCTACCCCCCTCCCCCAGCAGGCCCTGCCTACACTTTCATTTTCTTTTCCTGCTAGATCTGGATATTAAGATATAGTTCCAAATTCTCCAATTTCCTGTGCTTTTCCCTGACCTGGGGGCTCTCTCTTCCCTCCCTGTGCTATTTTTGCAATACTCTAATTATTCTGGTCTCCCTGGAATTCTGCCTGCTGTATCCTTGGGTAAAACTGAACCGCGGCTCCCCAACCCTCATCCCAGTCATCCATTGGTGCAATTCGCTGGAATTAACCCTAATTCACCACACTGGGACGAAATTTAGCCCTCAGGGTGCTGTTAATAGTTGTGTTCCACAGCTTTGAAGGGAGGTGGAAGCCTCCAAGGTCCCTTGTGCTCCCTGTGGAACGGGAGCTGGTGTTACACTCCCACCCAAAAATGGGCTGAGGTGGAGATGTTAAACCTGAGAGCTGCTGGTTCAAGCAGAGCAGAAAGTGGGAAAGGAGGGAGCTGGTGCAGGAAGGAGGCAGGAGCTGCTCAGAGCAGCCTGGACCAGTGGAAGGTGTCCCTGCCCACGGCAGGGAGTGGAACTGGATGGGCTTTCAGGTCCCTCCCAACCCAAACCACTGCATGGTTCTCATTCTCTGATAGGTTCTGCATTTCCAGTGACCTTCAATCACCACTGGTGGGCCAGGAAATCAGCCCTGGGGGGCCCAAATCTGGGCTTAAACGAGCTCAAACCTGGAGCTGAGGAAGGCCTTGTGTCGATCTGGCGAAACAATTTGGGCTCCACGAGTTTCCTTCCCTCGGTGCTGAGGAGCCACTGGGGTGCTCTGGCCCCTTTTCCTGCTGCTGGCTGGGGATCAGCAGAGCCAGGCTCAGCTGGGGAGATGCTGAGAGTGGGATAAATGATAAATCAAAGCCAGAGGGGATGGCTGTTCCTTAATCAAAGGCCAGGACTGGCCAGTGCCGTGGTGTCACTTGAAGGGTGACACGCTTGGAATGGTGTCCGGAGGGACCTTCATTCCCTGCAGAGTCCCATTAGCTCCCCGTGGGCAAAACATTCTGTCTCTTGAGGAGGCAGCTCCTATAAGTGCTTTGCTTTATTATTTTCCTGATTTGAACGTTTTCCAGGGCTTGAATGCAGCAAGAAATGACATTTAGAAAAGCAAATTGGGCCATAACTCCCGAGCGCTGGAGCCTGTTGGAATCGAGAGTTCTGTGGAAGGACAGGGGTAAAAAAATTACTGAACATCCCTCTGAAAAGCCATAACCTTTCTGTGCCACGAGAAGACAAATATTTTGAAGTTTCTCTGCCTTTATAAATGCAATGCAGAAATTTTCTTTTCCCCCGTCTTCTTCTGGAAAACGCAGTGGGACATGAAAAAGATGGAAGATCAGTCGGGAAATTATGCTAATGCTTCTACCCACTTTTTTTTTTTTATGATTATGGTTTGGAGGAAAGGGGGGGGGATAAAAGCATTGAATATGATTGTAAAAGACTTTTATTAACACATTTTATTTTATTTTTATTTTTTTGCAGCGGATTGCACATTCCACGGCAGGGCTGGGAATGCAGGGGGGGAAAAGGTTGGCACCTTGATGTGGCTTCTGTAGGCCGAGATCAAACAGGGAAACTGCCTTTAATGACTTGGAGTCCCTGAGCAAGAAGCTGAGATTCCTGCAGTTCAGTGTAAGGCTTGGATACGGAATTTTATGGAAGTAATGGGTCCAGAAAAGCTTGGACAAGGGTGGGGGCACCTGCATGAATATTGCATGGAGTGGCAGGACCAAGGGAATGGGTTTACACTGAAACAGTTTGGATGGAGCTGCTGGTTCTGGTCCAGGGCAAGGGGCTGCTCTGAGGAGCAATGAAAATGTGGGAAAACCGTCAGTCCTGGCAGCAACCTCGAGTTTTCCCCTCCAAGGCATCACACAGTGACTTCAATAAGCTCCCTGTGGGTGCCAGGCTTTTGGGGGGAGTTCGACCAGCAATGAATATGGATTATTTAATTTGGCAGCATCTGGCTAATGGTTGCAATTAGAGCCAAGGGCCTGGGCTCACCTGGAGCTTCGAGCCACTGCTGGGGAGTCTTTGTGTTTGCTTTGATTGCTGGGTGACTGTTAATTCCTTTTCCATCTCACATCCCCAGCCTTCATTAATTACAGCACTTCCCTCTTAATGAACACAAAGCAGTTTGTGCTGTTCGAGGACTGAATCTGGGCTGAAATTGGGCTGAATATGCCCAAAGAAGGTGCTGATAGATCCAACATTAAGGACCTGATTAGGTTATTAACTAGTAACGAGCGATTTTCTGCCAATTAGTGTTTCAACTGTAATTAAACCACCACCATCTACTGAGGGGCACCAGGAGTGTTCCCACCAGCCCTCCCCAAGCTCTGGCAGGTTGGCCAATCCTTCCCTGACTATAATGGAACATCAATTTTGCCCCTGTGAGCTGGGTCTGGCAAAGCCAAGGTGCAGCAGGAGCTGGAGGTTGACATTTCCAGGTCGTTTGGAAGCACTTTGTGCTCTGGGCACACACGGGATGAGGGAGGGGAATCAGGCAACGGGCTCATCCCGGGGTCTGGAGGGGTTTTATGTGCTCAGCCTCCCTCTGAAGTCCACATTTGGAATTAGAACTAAATTTAGAGCTGAGGGAGAGGAGAAAACCACCAGCAGTTCCTACCCAGAGGGGCTGATTCCCAGGGCTTGGAACTGGGAATGATGGCCCAGGAATCCCAGATCCTGTTTGGGTTCCTGGAGCTGCTCTTCAGTGCCCCTGCTGCACCTCCCAGCTCTGGGCTTGAACTCTTTTGCCTTGGGAATTGTGCAGCAGGAAGGGTTTTCCATCTCAGGACGAACCTGGAGTCCATCAGGGCTCGGAGGTCACGGATTGCAGTCGAACCCCCCCGGGAGCTGCAGGACGGAGCTGGGATGGGCTCTGAGCAACCTGAAGGACAAGCCCTGTGGATCTGGAAGGTGCATGGAGTGGCAGTCCAGGAGGGAATCTATTCCCAGCAGATTCATTCCCAAAGGACACGTTCCCAACACTCCAAGGAGGGACACGGTGCCGAATCCACCATCCAGCCGGGGCTGCTCCTGATTCAGTCACTCCACAGAAGAGCTCGAGGCTTTGATTTTATTTTTTTTATTGCAACCAAGAAGGCTCTGAGTGTGCGAATTATTTGCATTTTTAGAGCCGAAAACCATGCAATATGGAAGGGATTTGTTATTTTTCCCCTCTGGACTCGTCCCCTGGGAGAGCTGGAGCTGTAAAGCTGCTTTCAAAATCGGCCCAGAATCAATGCCAAGCAGCAAGACCCCGGGAAGGGGAAGGTGACATTAATCTGGGGTTACATCACACTCTGATTTCATCACTGCAACGTTTGCAAGGGGATGTGCCAATGAAACAGTGGATGTAAGGCTTGGCCTCTGCACCGTGGATTCAAGGACAGCGTCACATCACCTCCCAACAGCACTGGCACTCGCAGGGCTTTGGTTGTCGTGTTGGAGCCTCGTCCAACACTAAATAAATTATCTGTTCAAAGCCCGAGCTGGGGCTGGGACAGGAGCTGGGGCAGATCAGGGCTGGTCCTTTCGCTTCAGTGGGTGTCAGCCCTTGGCACTGTGAAGTGGCTGCACGAAGATCTCGTGGCTCCTGCTCCCCAAACTCCACCTCTGCACATCGTCATCTTTGGTCAGTGGGGTCTTTTGGGTGGATTAAGGTGAGACTGGCCAAAAACCCCAGAGCAAAAGGGGAAATGGTGCATCACAATAAAATAATCAGGGAATCTCGGAATGCTTTGGGTTGGAGGGGACCTTAAAAATTATTGCATTCCAGCCATGGACAGGGACACCTTCCACTAGCCCAGGTAGCTCCAAGCTGGCCTTGCACACTCCCAGATTCCACGTCTGTGCAGCCCAGAGGGTTCTCTGAGCCCTGATTTTCCATCTCTTGTGGCAGTGACTGCTTCCAAAGCCGCTCACAGGGAAATTCGGGCTGCCTGGAACTCCGTGTTCCATCCAGACAAATATTGTCTCATTGAGGAAGTGAGCCATGATAAGATCTCCAAACTCCAGCCAGGCTTTGTCTTTCAATGAGCTCTTGGTCCTGACTCTTTCTTTTGTCTGTTTTTTTCTTCCTCCCTGATAACCTTGGAAAACCTCCAGGAACACTTCATTAATTGGCTTCCTTGGAATCTGCCGAATTCCTCCGTGTCCCCAGCGGGTTTATCTTTGGAACAGTGTAAGGAGGTGCTGAGTGAACATTTCCTTTCTCCAGTGGCTTCGTGAGCGGTGTGTGACCTGCTGCTGTGCCCGGCTCCTTTGGCATTTCCCAGCAGGATGGTTGGGATACTGGGATGCAGTTCTTCCCTGGGAGCCTGGGAAGGGGCTGGGATGGAATTCCCAGAGAAGCTGTGGCTGTCCCTGGATCCCTGGAAGTGCCCAAGGCCAGGTTGGAGCACCCTGGGCTAGTGGAAAGTGTCCCTGCCCATGGCAGGGGGTGGCACTGGATGGGCTTTAAGTCCCTTCCCATCCAAACCATTCCCTGATCCCATGATTTTGTAAAACTCTGGAGCTGTTAATGGTTAACAAAATCAGTTTAGTTTATAAGCCTGGGGAGGAGGAGGCTGCACGTGTGATGGGATTTCCATTTTAAAGGCACACTTGGAGCTGGGATGTCCTAAAACACTTGTGTGTGATGAGGAGCTTTAAAAGGGTGGGAACTTCCATTCAGACATGATTTTGTATCCCCATGTCCTGAGGATAGTCAGTGATCTATTATTAATATTATTATTATTATTTCAATTATTTATTGAATTTAATTATTATTTCAATTATTTATTGGAGATGAAGGGACCTGCAGGCACTGCCCAAACCTCTGCAAGGGGAAGAACTTCCCCCTAAAACCTGGGCAGATGAAAGGAGGGAGCACAGGGATGCTCTGGGTTCAGTTCAGGGAGATATTCTGAGCTTGGTGTAATTATTAATCGCCTGATTAAGCGTTTGATGTTCTTCCCAGCCAAGTTATCAACATGTTCAATGCTCATTTTGCTTGTACTGCTTTATGCAACTTTCATGCCCCATAAAATGCGTGTTAAGTGCGGGGGATGTTTAATAATCATGGGGTGGTTTTTTTTTTTCCCACCAGGGCACGGTTGTACAACTCCCTTGGGTTAAAAAAAGATAGAAAACAACCATGAAGAAACTTTATTTGATAGTAGGGGAGGGAGGGGGGGGAAACATCTGGTTGTTGTTTGAGGAAGGATCTTGAAATACTAAATGGAAAGGGTAAAGGGGCTTTAATTTACTGTGTCAGTGGCACAGATTGGAACCAGCGTGGAAATTTATGGGTTTCCTTTGATATGAAAAAATGAAGAGCTCTTGTGTTGAGTAATGAACGATCTAATTCAGTGAGAGCAGGTTGTCTGATTTAATTTGTGCCCCCCCCCTTTGATAGCAGGAGTGATTCCTCTGGTCGTTTTAGCAGAGATATATTCCTGCATGCGCTCCTTTAGCATTGGCAGCTGCTAAGTGGGGAATAAATGGGTGTTTGTCATCTTTTAAACTGCTCATCGATGGTGGGGGAGAGTCTCCAGAACGGCTCCAGGAGCACCTGAAGCTTCCCAGTGACATTGCTTTAGATTATTGCTGCAATTTTCTGGGCCAGTGCAAAGCAAGAAGTCCATTCCTCATGCCCTGCTGCTCCACCTGGTAAATCAATAAGTAACTAATGGCAGCTGATTTAACTCCGTCCCCGGTGGATCCTTGTCCAGTTATTAAATGTGTGCAAATTGAAAATCCAGCAGGAGCAGAGGGGGAAAAAAAATGAGCTTGTTTGAGGGTTGGGTTTGTCCCACAACTGCTGGGAAACACAAATGGTATTTTAGGTTGTTTGAGGTGAATGTTTGCAGTGGAGGTTTGGTTTGGTTTGTGTTTTCCAGTAGATTTATTTGTCCAAGGAAGGCCTGGACGTGGCTCTCGGTGCTCTGGGCTGGTTGGGAAGGTGGGATTTGGTCAAAGGTTGGGCTTGATCTTGGAGGGCTTTTCCAACCCCAGTGATCCTGTGAAATCCAGGGCTCTGCAAGAACACTGGGAAGAGTTTGGAAGCAAGAGAAGGATTTCTAACCCAGAACGGTTGGATGGTGTTTTGAGTCATGAGAAGGGGCACTGGCCCAGGTGACAACAGGAAAGGGCTTCTGGGGAGCCCAGAAACATCCAAGAATGAAAACTAAAGCCAACAAATCCCAGCTCTGGATGCTGAAGAACATCAGTGCTGCAGTTTGGGCTGGGAACAGAATTTGCTTCAATTCCTGGCTATAATTTGATTTTCCATCCCCTGTTTGATCATCTGTTTTCCCCACCCAGTGTGTCCTTTGCTGTGTAAATACACAAAGCCTTTGTTTGCGAGGTGTTGTTTTATAAATATCCCCGCTGTGTTTACCAGCGTTTACCACGTGCTCAAATTAGCCGTGGGAGCAGAGCATTAATCAGTGGAGATCCAGGGCTGACATTTGGCTGGGCTGGCACACAAAAGAGGCAGAGCTGGGAGTGAAAACTGCAGCCAAACCCTCTGAATTAGGGTGATGTTTCAGCTGAGTGACTGCCCACTTTGGGTGACTTCAGCTGAGGCAAGGAAAGAAAGCCTTGGTACTTTTGCCTTCACTGGAGAAACTGCTCGATCTCTTTAGTAAAAAAAGTAATAAAAGGGGGGGAAAAGCCAGCAAAGTGAGACATTTCCCCCTGATCTTTGTGGCCTGGCTGTCCTCCTCCCCAGGAGCTGCATCAACCCATCCCAGTGGCTCGACTCATCCCCCAGGCTCAGCCTCCTTCCAAGCAGGAATGATTTTATTTTATTTTTCCCCCCCTGTTTCCTGCAGACAAAGGGGCTGTTTATGCAGCAGAGCATCGAGCAAGGCGAGCTGAGCCAGCACCGAAGAACTTAAATTATGGGATGCACATCCCTTCTCCAGACTGTCACCTTCCCTGACACCCACCAGAACTTGGTGACAAATTGATCTTCCCTGCCCTGGGCTGTAATTAAGATTTCTCAGAGCCAACACTACCTGAGCCTGGTGAAATCCCCCCCACGTGTCTGTGACGGGGCCTCGCAGGTTGATGTTTAGTCAATAAGTTTAATTGGGTTTGTAGCAATAACAGAGTATAAGAATTCACTTCAAAAGGGAAGGGAGGGAAGGGGGGTGGGCAGTAAATGTGATTTCACAGCCTGAACATGTGTTAGGTCAGCTTTGCCTGGGAATTTTAACAACCTGCCAGATTGCTTGCGAGGGAGAGAACTCTTGGAGAGCAACCGGGAGTATTTGACAACATTCTGACACCACCACGTTCTCCCCGGGGCTGGGCCACGGTGCCAGCTCTTATTATTCAGCTCTCCCCGTGCAGAAGGCTGGACCTTCTGTCTCACAACGCATCTCTTCAACCTTCAAGAGCTGGTCAGGAGTGCTGGAATGTAGGACGAAGCTGTGCTGTCCTGCCGAGGTGCTGCAGCATTTGGGTTGGTTTTCCTGCCGGTCTGAGCCGTGGTTCCAGGTGATCAGCACCCCTGTAGTTGGGAGCAGGGGAGTGTTTCATCCCTGCAAATTCGGGGGTTACTGCGAGGAACTTCGAGGGGGAAAGTCACTGCTGGGTTGGGGCTCACGTCAGTTTTGGTTTGGAATCAGAAATCCCTGCGTGTCAGAGGGGGGAAACCTCCCCCAGGAGGGTGGTGGGTGGCTTTGACCTCTTTGACTCCCGCTGATTTGGAGCAGGGATTCCCCCCTGTTTGGGGGAAAGGGGGAAGATTTCCTAAGATTCCTGATGTGGCCCGTGGAGAAACTTTAGCTGCCCTTCAGGTGACTTTCCCTCCCTTTCCACGTGTCTGGCACGAACAGTCCCATCCCAACTGTCTCCATCGTGAGCCTTCCACGTTGGCTTTTTCCCACTTACCTCTCCGTTTTAACTTTATCCTCAGGGGTGTCGATTCCCAGGAGGGTAAATGTTGATGCAAATATGGATGAGCCGGGACGGGGGGAGGAGGAGCCCAGTCTGGGGGAAAATGTTTAGGACGTGGGAAGATTTAACAAGCGCACAGAGGCTCATTTTGGAACAGGGTGTCTGTACAGGTGAAATTCAGCTTAATTTGTCAGGACCCCACCCTGCTCTGAGTTAATGATGTTCAGTCCTTACTGGGAGAAGAGCATTCTGAAGGTAAATGTTGATTTTTGCCCTCGCGATTCTTCACCTTTCGGGGGTAAATCCTTCCCACAGCCACTTCAGGAGCTTGGAAATACTTGTGTGTATTTTCCCCAATTAATTTTTTGGCTGATCATCATTAACTTCTAATTAAAATGTTGTTTCTAAAGCCCATTAAGAATATTAATAATTAAATGAACAGCTGGAGTTGCAGGCAGCAGTGTAAGGAGTTAGAGCAAGGATTCAGCTGCAATGCAGAAAATTCAGGGGGTAATCCATGATTTATGAAACATTATTCAGAATTCATTTACATCTGTACCTTCCCCTGCCCATGGAGTATTTCACATTAATTCCTGACATCAGCAGGTCTCTTTTTTTCCCCCTGTTCTGAGGGGATGAAATGCCATTCTGGGTATTTGAGAGAGAGGAGTAGTTTAGAAGGTCAGGCTGTGGGAACATGATGTCATTTGTCCTTTTTGGAGGGGGGATAGACAAACGCTGCCCGTGGTGCATCGCTGTGTCTGCAGGGCTGGGGGGGAAAGAGGGCAGCGGGATCAGGAGGATCTGAGATGAGATTGTGGGTAATTCAGTCTGAACCCGCCCCAGGGCGCTGCTCTGACTCAAGAAATTCCCGTTTCAGACCAAACCTCCGTGTGTGTGTTCCGAGGTCGGGGTGGGGTTGGGGTGAGCCCAAGGGAAACCCAGCTGGGATTAGAATCCCAGAATCCCAGAACGTTTTGGGCTGGAAGGGAACCTTGAGGACCATTTGGCTCCAAAACCCAACCAACCAACCAACCCCCAGACTAAGCCCAGGCAGTGTCAGGGGCCTGGAACACTTGCCACCCGTGTTTTTTGCATTCAGGAGCCCAGCACAAGTGAAACCCTGGCCAGCCCTGCCATGGAGTGATGTGAGAGGGGATATTTATCATTTCACAGGCAGGGCAAAGTGCCTGTGACTCAGAGAGGAGCTGATTTCCACCCCAGCACAGGGGAATTTCTGCCTCTGGGTTCCTGCATTCCCCGGGGCTCAGGTTGGATTCCTGCTTGGAGGCGCCTCTGACAGGGCTCAGATGCCCGTTTTGGGGGCAAAAGGAGCTCCCACCCTCTAATAAGAGCCCAAGACCGACCCCAGAGCATCCCCCAGCCCAGGCTGCCTTTGGCACTGCGAGCAAAGCGTTTTTTCCGCTGCTGGTGCAGAGCTTTGCGGCCAAATCGCTGCCAATTAAAGGAGCCCTTTTGAACAGGGGGGTTGGGAAATGCTTCCATTTGTCTGCTGGGTGTCCACGGGCTCTTGATGGATGCAGAACACAGAGCAAACATCCCGGGGAAACCAGCCCGCCGTGCCTGTCTGGGTCGTTTTTCATCCCTCTCCCCGCTGGAACCAAGAGCCATAAATTTTTCTAAAGGAGGTAATTGGAGTGTGGTTCCATTTAATCCATCCCTTATTTTTAACCTTGACACCGAGTTTCTTGATGATGCTTTTCCCCCTTTTTTCTTTTTTTTTTTTTTTTTCCTTCTGTTAGTTTTTCTTAATTGCCTGTCCTGGCAGCAGGACATTTCAGCTGTCCCAGTGTAATCTCCCATTCCCTCTGGGAATGTTCCAACAAAGCTTTCTGCAGAGTCAGCCTTTCTGAAAATAAAACAGGTTAACATAAGAGGAGCACGCCTGGAGGTCACATTGTAATTTTTTTCTCCTCTTTTTTTTTTTTTTTTCCCCTCATGTAAGAAGGACAAGATTGCCTTGAAATCCTGTCTCTTCCCCGGTGCTTTGAAAAGAAAACGATCTCGGGAAGTGTTCAAGAACTGCTTGGTTATTTGGACCCTTCTTTTTGTTTCTGGAGTTGTGATAGGGATGTCACCTTGTGAAATAATTCATTTCACACACACACCCCCCAGTCCTGGATTGTATGACAAGGCATATTTTTATTGAATTTGGATATGTTCTATCGCTCTTTCTTCTCAAAAAATCCTGTTTGAAAAGTGATTTTACGAGGGGAAAGAGAGTGAACCACAGAACTTCTGAGCAGAAATATCTCCAGCCCTGACACAAAAGCTGGTAAATTTTATCAAGATGAATTCTTTCCAAGCAAGCAGCTGCTGTTCTCAGTGGTTTCAGCCCGTGCTGTGTCAGGGCTCTCATCACTCAGGCAGTTTGAGACATTAATGAAGAGATCTGAGGTATTGGATTGAAACCAGGGTGGGTTCATCTCAGACCTGCAGCAGCACAGGGGGTGGGCAGGGCCCTTCTGCAGCAGCTTCTCACTGAAGACAAATCTCCCTACCCAGATTTATAGGCCACACACTCAGCCTGTTTGTTAGAGATGTACGTGGAAGAGGAGACAAATCATCCCGACTCTTGCACCAGAGGACTGAGAACTGTCTCCAGTCTGCCTCCACTCCTGCTTTGGCAGAGCCAGGGATGTCAAAATTCTTGATGTGGAAGGTTTATTTGGCATCAGTTTTCCTTCTGCTGAGATTTGCCACAGGATACCGAGTGCTGCTGCAGAATGGACATTTATCTCAAACCAAGAACAGGGGGGGAGCTCAGTGCGCCCTTCCAGGACCTGGAGGGGCCAACAGGAAGGATGGAGAGAGAGTATTTACAAGGGCCTGGAGGGACAGGACACAGGGAATGGCTTCAAACTGTCAGGGAGCAGGGGTAGGTGGGATATTGGGGAGGAATTCCTCCCTGGGAGGGTGGTGAAGGGCTGGGATGGAATTCCCAGAGAAGCTGTGGCTGCCCCTGGATCCCTGGAAGTGTCCAAGGCCAGGTTGGAACAACCTGGGCTAGTGGAAGGTGTCCCTGTCCATGGCAGGGGGCTGGAATTGAATGATCTTGAAGGTCCCTCCCAGCCCAAAGCGCTCCCTGTTCCTCTGGAATCCGCAGTTCCCCCAGGGCACAGGGCTGGATCACTCCCCGGAGCTGGTGGCTCCCACCATCCCCACAGGCTGGCAGTGACACCACCGAAGTGTCACAGAGATGGTGGGTGGGACGTGGTGCCAGACAAAGCGCTGTGCTGGAAATTCCAAGGAGGAAAAGCTGCGGGATTCGGTGCCGGGGGGAATAAGGGGCTTGTTTTCCTGGGCGTGCTCAGGCTGCGGGTGATAATGGGATGCCTCAGGGAGGTAAATAATTCCTTGCAGTGCCATTCTCCCTCTGCCCAGGTTTGGAACTACCCCTTGTAGGATTTCTCTCCGAATGGCCCGATCTTCGCAAATATTTTTGGCCCCAAACTCCTTTGGGGTTTGCGCCTCGTTCGACTCTGACAAACCCAATATTCCCTCCCCATCTGTCAACACTGACAAACCCAATATTCCCACCCCATCTGCTCAGAGCCCTTTCCTTCCTGCTGTGCCTGATGTGTTATCCCTGTCAGAGCCCAA
>JAWWMA010000064.1:3399589-3413574 GCA_035041425.1 Mionectes olivaceus | reverse complement strand
TGGGATTGAAAAGAAGGCCTGGTGTGTTGTGGAGGAGAGAGAGGGCTGGCAGAGATCCACAAAAGGAGCAAAGCCCAAGTGGACAGTTGACATTCCCTGAGCCCCTCAGGTCTGTGCCCAGAAGAGCAGTTTGGGTGCAGCCACGCCTCGGGTGCTGGCCCAGGGGTTGGGACGTGCAGCTTTTGTAACCTACTCCCAGTCTGCACCTCGGTGCAAACAGCGATTGTGCTTCCTCTCCTCTTGGGCTGGAGCTCTGTGTCACCACCACAACCTTCCTCATCGCTTGAAGTCCAACCCTTTTCTTTTTGAGCAGCTGCCAGTCCGTTGTTCTTGTTTGCAGGAGAAGAGGAGGATGATCCTGGATGCCTTGGCCAAAAGTGGAGGGAATGGAGGGACAAACAAACTGTCCCTGGAAATGTTGGGTGTCTCCACCAGCCCTGTGTCAGAAACTTCATACCCGGGGATTCACTGGGGGTTTTAAAGCCTGGGTGGAAAAGAAGGAGTCAAATCCCACGTCAGAGGGTGCCTGGGGCTGTTTCAAGGGATGACATCCCAAAAGGATTGTGGTTCCCACTGGAACTCGGGTTACCTTTGGTGGAGGTGCAGGTGTGCCTTTGGGGACTGGCAGATGAGGAGGTTTTCTCTCTGGTGCCTGGAACAAAACATAGTTCAAGTGTTTAAATGTCACTGGTTTCTCCTGCCTGAGCAGCTGCAGAACCTCCACAGACCTCGGGTGTCCTCCTGTATTTGCCGCAACATTTCCTAGTGGGAATGCTTCAGGGGAAAGCGGATTAATCTCCCTGGGTTTATCAGTGACAAATAGTCACATTCTTCTATCTTCCAGGGGTTTTTAACAATTCAAAACACACACTGAGGGCAGAGCCCAGCACGTCTCTGCCATACAGGGACCATCCCAGACACCCGGAGGAGCCAATTTGTTCTTCATCTGCATTGATTCACGCCCCAAATCCCTGTGTTTTTAAACCCCACGTGCTTTTGCTGCTGAGAGGATTCCCTGGCACAGATGAAGAGTATCCTGTGCAGTTTAGGATTATGTGGTGAAAGAGGTGACTCTTTATTTAAAGAATATGTGGTTAGAGTGGCTGGGAGTTTTAATTTTTGTATTAAATCACACTCAGAAACTGAAAATGCTGTTTGGCATCTGATCATTGGCTGCTACTCAGAGGAAACGCGTGAGAAGTGCAGGGCTGTACTTACAAACTTCTCCTCTGCGTGAGATGAGGCTGCTTTGGTGGAAGGAACAGGAGGTGGGGGACCTTTAGGCCTCAAGGCAGGCTGGAAAAAACCAGGACATAAAACGTATTCACTCTCTGCATCCACTGTGCGTGCCCATCCCCTGTGGGAATGTGTTTGGTGTAAGAAGTGCTGCCCGGCCCTGAGGAACACCTGGCTTGGAGCTCAGGGATTCTCCAGCCTTTGGGGGCAGGTGGTCACTGGTTTGGGATGTCTTCCCCAAAGCCCCCAGGAAAGCAGAGACATCCCCTGGCAGCACTTACGCTCTGGAGCTGGGGTTTGTTCTCCTGGGGTGGAGGCACAGGGACGAGGAGTTTCTTGCCGTTCACCTGCAAACAGGGAACAGTTCCATGGGATGGAGCCCTTATCTCGTGTGTTATCTCCCTGTGTCCCTTTGGCCACGGTGCTTTCCCCACTCCCAGCCTGTGCTGGCATTCCCAGCACCCTCCTCTCAGCCCTGGAGAAGCCTTTTGGGCCCTCGAGGAAGAGGAGCCGATGGGTTTTGGTGGCTGGGACAGCCCCAGTCAGCCCCAGCACCCCCCTGCCCTCACCTTCTGGGCAGGCACTGCCAGGCCTGGGTGTTCTTTGCACCTCTGCTCTTGATCCACAAAGACTTGGTTGGTGGCTCCAGGTCCCCTCCTGTTCTGGTGGCTGTAAAATATTTCATATAATGGTAAATTTCACCCTGCCTGAGGTAAATTGCAGTTGAACACCTGCCTTACTGCCAGTGGTGTGTTACAGCCACAGCCCTGCTTTTTTCTCTTATTTATTAAGGATTAATCTTGATTAAATAATCTTGATTAATCAATCTTGATTAATCTTGCACTTCAAATCATCCTCTCCCAAATATGAGAATTCTGGGACAGCTCAGCAAAGCTCGAGTAGTTCCTCGGCTTTTCGGTTTCTAATCCCTCCCACCCGCTTTGGAAACTCGAAGTTAAGCCCATCCAGATGCTCCTTGGCTTTGCTTTGGGGGGTTTTTTCAGTCGGTGGGGAAGGATTTACCTCTCCTTGGCCGCCCGGGAGCGGATGAGCAGCACTGCCGCAGTCGCTGTGCCAGCCAGCGCAGCCAGCACCCCCACCACGATGGCAATGCCTGCCAGGGAGAGACCACAGACATTCCTTAAACATCCCACAGTCCCTGAGCTTGGAAAGAGATCCCAGAGATCCACTGTTATTGAGGAGTCTCCCATCACCACCACTGGCAAGGGAATTTTTTTCCCAGGGGCTGGGACCTTATTTGTCCTCACTTTGTGGCTTCTTCTCCTGACACAACTGGAGGTGGTTTTGGAAATCTGTCCACAAAGTCTTTTCCCTCAGAGGTGGAGCTGCTAAAGACCAGCTCGATGCAGATGATAAAGGAACCTGTCAACCTCCCTCACAGCAAAGCCTGGGGGATCTTGGCTCCACTCTGAGCTGACAGTGAGCTCCTTATCCCAGCATGGAGAGGGGAAAAGCTGCTCCCATCTCCTGGCTGAACCACTTTGTCAGCTCAGAAAGAAAAGTTCTTGCTCTGGGCATTCCTACAAGCAGCAATGGCTTCAAAATGCTCAGAAATCACCCACCCAGATAGGCAACATCTGCAAAGAAATGGGAGTTTAGGTTGGATGTCAGGGGAAATTTCTTCAGGGAAGGAGGTTCTCAGGCTGCCCAGGGGGAATAGTGGAGCCCCCATCCTTGGAAGTGTTCAAAAAACGTGTGGGTGTGGTGGCTGGGGACGCAATGGGTGGTGAACACGGGCTGAGGTGCTGCTGGTTGATGGTTGGGCTCAGCGACCTCAGAGAGCCTTTCCAACCTTCACAATCCCATGAACCAGCCCGGCCCCCAGTGCTGGGCTGTTCCCCTGGAGTTCAGTGGCTCATTCCAGCCGGGAGAGGGCAGATCCCAGGGTGTGGCCACGTGGCACTTACTGGTGAGGGCCGAGGAGCTGTCGCAGGTGGGTGGTGCCCATCCTTCCTCGCACTGGCACTGCAGCTCGTGGTCACACACCTGGGGAAACACAAGCACCTTAGCTTGGGAGCAGGGGTGAAGCTGGGATGTCACTGGGTGGCTCTGGGATGTTTGTTGGAGCTCTCAGGTCAGAGTTTGGCACAGACAGGAGCAGCTTTGCGGGTTAAAGGGTGGCCCTGGGGCTCTGCTGCGCTGCCCCTTTTTGTGTCCACCCCCTGTGGTCTCCTCAGTAAAAATACTGATCCTGTCTCAGTTTAGATTTGCTTTCATAAAAATACAAGAAGCTTCTGGCTCCCCAATTTTTACCAGTTCCTATCCCAGTGACTTGGGTACCATCAGCAATAAGATCTGCAGCTGATGTGCATCGTTTTCTCGGGGGTTTTAAAGTGAGCAGCAACAAATCTCCGATCTTACAGCATGTCCAGAACACTTGGCAGAGCAGTTGGTTGACCTGAAGACCTCCTCAGCATAGACACACTCTCCATTGCTGCACACCTGAAATGAGAGGTTGCCGGAGGGATTCAGAGCTTCCAGAATGTGCAGGATGTTCCTGGCACATCCATGACAGGAATCACTAGATGTAGGATTTAGGATCTTCTAACCCTTCCTACAAAGGGGTGTTTCTGTCACCACATGTATTTGTGTCAGGAGAAAATAAAAGGGACAGCAGCCCAGCCTAAGGAATTTGGAATCAAGGAAGCTCCTGTTTCCTTTGCTACTGGTTTGGGGTGGATGTAGGGAAAATCAGCAGAAGTCTGGTGTCAACTCAGCCTTCCCTGTTTAAAATTATCCTTGAGAAGGAGCTAAGACTGAAAGAGGAGGGCAAAACATGAAGAAAAGCCATTCCCTACTAACCATCCCATTCCCACACTTGGTCCCATCAAGAATCATCCCGAGGTCCTCATCTCCATTTTTAGGAAAACTTGCTTTGCAGGAATCAAAGGTCACCAGGCTCCCATCCCGGGGCATCTCCCTCCCTCCGGAGCAGAACAGCTTCCCGCAAAATTTGTCTCTGGAAGGAGAACAAGAGCTGTTAAAACAAGGACATGGCACAGGAAACCACCCCCCACCCTGAGCTGGTCCCTCCTCCGGCTTGAATTCCAAGGAAAGAGCTGCAGGAGGGAACTTGGGTTTGTGGTGTTGGGTGGTTTGAGTAGGTGACAGGCTCTTAATTCCTCTTGAGCTTATTGGGGAGTGCTGTGCAGAAATGAGTGTTTAACTGATGTTCCTTAACTTCTGAGGAGCAAATTCCCTATCCCAAAATCCCTTCCTTGCACACACACACACACTCTCTCATCCTCTCCAGCAGGTCTGCACATACCTCTGCCCACATTTGCTCCTTCCCCTCCTGATCTAAAACTGATCCTCTTAGAACTGACTTTCCCACAGGACTGACCAGGAAGGGACACGGGGACACCTAAACTGGGGCGGGCCTGGATTCTGCCTCTTCACTGGAGCAGGAATTGTGTTTGTTTTTTTTTAACTTCCCAGATCCCAGACTCTGGAACGCAGTGCTTACTTTTTCTTACAGGGGACGTGGGTGCCTTTCTCCTTCCTGCAGTAGCCGTAGTACAGCCCGCGCTCGTTCATGCGGTAACAGGAGGACGCGCCGTCCGTGGCCTCTGGGGGAGAGGAAAAGGGCCCTGCTGTGAGTTTGGGAGCTCTGCCCGGGAGAACTGAGAGTGTTCCGTTGCCTTCACCCGCTCAGGAAATGGCCTTTCCTGCTTCATTTGCTGGGTGAGTCTCAGGCGCTTCAGCCTGGAGAAGGGAAAGCTCCAGGGAGACCTGAGAGACTCTTCCAGTGGCTAAAGGGGCTCCAAGAGAGCTGGGGAGACACTTGGGGCAAGGAGTGGAGGGACAGGCCAAGGGGGAATGGTTTTAAACTGGAAGAGAGCAGTTTAAATTAGATATCGGGAAAAAACTCTTCCCTGTGAAGGAGGTGAGGAGCTGGGATGGAATTCCCAGAAAAGCTGTGGCTGTCCCATCCCTGGAAGTGTCTCAGGCCAGTCTGGAACAACCTGAAATAGTGGAAGGTGTCCCTGGCCATGGTAGGGGGTAGAATGAGATGGATTTTTAAGATCTTTTCCAACCCAAACCATTCCGTAGCTCTCCGAAACGCTGCCGTCAGCAGCAGAGGGGCACACCAAATTTGGATGTTAATTTGACAGACAGACATTTCCTCTTCCTAATGCGGCCAAAAATACTTCCCCAGCTCCATCCCAGTTCTCTCAAAATCATTGTGCAAAAGAGGAATTCTCTCACCACTTCCCATTTCTCTGGAAACGGAGCACTGTGCGCTCCGAGCTTGGGCTCACGAGTTACCGTCGCTTGCAGCATGAGAGACAGAAACAAGAGCGGTGTGAAATGTGGAATTAATAACTGTGTCAAGTATAAAAATAACGGCCGTGTGAAATATGATTATTACACGCTAGAAACTGGGGTTTATTTTTATGGATATGCCATTCCTGATTTGCAGCAGGTCTTTGAGGATTTGCAGACACAGCCTCCCCCCCTCTTTTTCTCTTTCTGTCTCTCTTTTTCTCCCTTTCTCTGTCCCTCCTTGCCCCAGGACAGCCTGATGCCCGTGCCGGCGAGACTCACGCGGTCCGAAGGCAGCCTTGCACTGGCTGTCCCTGGTGGGGCACTTGCCCATGTAACAATATCCCTCTCCGTAGTTGCAGGGGTGGCCGTTGACCCGGAATCGATCCGAGGGGCAGCTGGCGGAGCTCCCGGAGCACATCTCGGCCAGGTCGCAGTCGTGTTTCACCGCCCTGCAGACCGCTCCCGACTTCTTGTACTGAGGGAGGGGAGAGCAAAGTGAGCTTCAGAGTCACACCGGGCCACGGGTGAAATCAGGGCGGGAAAATCTCGTCGTGGCTGGGCAGGTTGTGGGAATTGGGGCAGGGGCAGGACCCCAGGGAATGGCTGGAGCTGTGTCAGGGCAGGGTCAGGTTGGATCTCAAGGAAAGGTTCTTCCCCCAAAGTGTGGTTGGGCACTGAACAGGCTCCCCAGGATTTGGGCACAGCCTTCCAAACATGCCAGAGCTCCAGGAGGGTTTGGACAGCGCTCTCAGGGACAGACTGGGATTGTTGGGCTGTCTGTGCAGGGCCAGCAGTTGGACTTTGATCCTTGTGAGCCCCTTCCAGCTTAGGATATTCCATGATCCCATGGTATTTCTCTGTCAGTAAGTACAAGTGAAGGGGATTGATCCTCTTGAAAGCTGTCCCTGCTTTCTCCAGGAAAAGCTGGATGGGGAGGGCTCTTACCTGGCAGTTCTCACAGCACTCCCCGTGGGCACAGGCAGAGCCCGAGGTCAGCTTGCAGGTCTCGGGGTCACAGCAGTCGTTGGTGCACTCCTGGGACAGAACAACAACCAGAGCTCTGGGACCTGCCCCTAGCCCCCTGCACAAGGGGGGGTCTTGGACTCTGCTTTGCTTCTTGGAAAGTGTTTCCCAAAAAGCCATCCCAGCCCTGGCAGGGAGTGTGGGAAGGGCACAGACTGGGCTTGCTGGTGGTGGAAGTTGGGGCAGGGAACTCTCTGGGCCAGTGAGGTGGGGTTGGCTTTGTGACACTCTCAATTCCTCCATCTCCAGAGCCCCACAAACCAGGACCTCGTCCTTCCCACCCCTGGGACACCGCCCGGGGTGAGCACAGTTCCTACAGAGATACTTCAGCTGGATTTGATCTCCCTGCCCCAGAGAGGGGCAGAAACCAGCCTGACTGAACCCCTTTGCCTTTTCCAAGGGGTGTTCCATTGGCAGGTACCTCAGGAGTACCACAGTCACATTCCTCTCCCTTCTCCAAGAAGCCGTTCCCGCAGGACGGAGGGGCGATGATGCTCTCCACATCCGGGACGTTGGTCAGGCACTCAGGCATGTCACTCAGCATGAACTTCTCAAAGCTTTGGAGGCTGCAGGAGCTGAATTCCTTGGGAATGAAGGAACTGCAGGGACAGACCCGGAGGGTTTACGTTAGGATTGGTGTAGGCAAGGAGGAGAAATCCCCTTTGTGAGAGAAATACAGTGAGAGAAACTCAACTTGTGAGAGAAATCAACCAAGTGACAATCCCCAAAACTCAGCTGCAACCATTTTTCTAACCATCTCCATTAATATTAATATAATTTCCAATTATCTCTATTAATAAATACAGAGAGCAGAGGGGAAAAATAATAAAAACTAATAATGAAACGTGAATAAAATTAATGGGGGGAAACATAACAAACAAAATGCAAAACGTGAAAATAAAATGTCAGAATAAAATTAAGGGAGGGGAAAATCTGTAAGTCAAATTTAGTAGATCTCAGAGGCCAAAATCATGTCGAGTTTGAAAACTGGCAGCTTACCCAAAGCCCTCTGAGAGTCCCCTTTCCCTCCCAAGGCCTTACCTGACAGTGTCTGTCATGATGCAGATGTCATCGCTGCACGAGCAGGCCTTGGTGTCGTGGCTCATGCCCAGGTTGTGCCCCATCTCGTGGGCCATCGTGGCTGCCACGGCGATCTCGTTCCTGCTGTGGTCCTGGGGGGGCACAAGGACCAGCTGCTGTGAGTGTTTTAGAGCAAGGGGAACACCAGGGGGGACAGGATAAGCAGCGCGGCTTTTGCTCCAAGGAAATTGTGGTGCTGCATCCACATGGGCAGCTCTTCCACTGCTTATTCTGGGGTATGGAATGTCTGTCTGTCTATAAATACAATACAGACATAAATAGAATAGCTAGATGTATATCTGTATAGATACACCTAGAATAAACAGAATAGAGATATAAATAGAACATACAGATGTGTATATTGTAAGTATATCTAGAATAAATAGAATAGAGATAGAATATAGATATATAGATAGATATTATAGATAAAAATAGAATAGATATAATATAGATATAAATAGAATAGAAATATAAATAGAATATAGATAGATAGATCTAGACTAAATAGGATATAAATATAAATAGAACAGAGCTATAAATAATATATATTTTGATGTATTTATATAGAGATATCTAGACTAAATAGAATAGAGATATAAATAGAATATCTATATGTCTGTATCTATATCGTGATATGAACCAGAGAGAGAACTGAAAGTGCCATGAACCCAACAGTTTTCATCAAAGTTCTTTACTGCTTCAGCAAAAAAAAACCCTAAAAAAACACATAAAGGTTTCTAAAAAAATAAAATAAAAATCCATCAGACCTGAATAATACCTGCAGAATATAAATTACTGCAGATGGACTTGAGAAAGGCCAATCCAATCGTTGTCCCCTCAAAGTCAAGGCCCCTGGAAAGGAGAAGGAAGCAGAGTGGGGTCAGGGATGGGACCAGGATGAAGGTTGAAGTCAAGTCTTTCCTGACCAGGCTCAAGGTTTAAGCACTCCCAGCTCTGGTTTTCATCCCAGACCTACTACAGTATATGAGGACATATTACATATAATATATTATGTATTAAATAATACCTATCTCATATAATTTATTATGTATTAAATAATACTTATCTCAAAAATCATTATGGTCATATATTATAATATAGAATAATATAACTATATATAATATATAATTTGTGTTAGACATAATATATATAATAAATATATAAGAAATTTGTAA
Source organism: Mionectes olivaceus (assembly GCA_035041425.1). NCBI lineage: Eukaryota > Metazoa > Chordata > Aves > Passeriformes > Tyrannidae > Mionectes > Mionectes olivaceus. The sequence continues at coordinate 3,404,770 of JAWWMA010000064.1, read as the reverse complement.
AATAAATATTAAATATAGATATAAAATAGATTCTATAAGTATAACGTATATTCTATATAAATATAAAATTATAATACTAATATAAAAATATATATTAAATACAACAGACTATAAGCAAAAATGCAAATATATAAAATTACAATACAAATATAATAGACTACAAACAAAAATATAAAAATAGAAATAAAATACAAATAATATAAGATAAAAATATAAAATAAAGGGAAAAATTAAAAAAAAAAATACTTTTTTTTTTCCCCGCTGCAGGGAAAAAATAAGAACACTAAATAAAACCCAAAAAACCAATTTAATTTTAATTTTTATCCCAGAATTGGCACAAAGTGGTGTAGGGACAATGAAATCCCGGCCACTTATAGGCACTGCCTGTGGCTGGGGGCCGGTTTTCCGGGGATAAAGGTGTTTTGGGAACGACCAGAGCCCCGGGAGAGGCACCCACGTGATGAGCTGAGCGTTGTCGTTCCTCTTCCTCTTCAGCAGGTCCGAGCGGCGCCACTTGGCGAAGGTGTCCAGGCTGAGCCCGGCGTTCCTGCTCAGGGAACGCTTGTCCCCGTCCGTCCACACCTCCAGGCCCACCAAAGCCACGTGGATATTTATGGCCTTGTAAACCTGCGGCAGGGACTCGATTAAAAACAAAATTTCGGGCTCTGAACCGAACCCTTGCCCCGGGGCCGGGTTTGTTCTTCCCTCGCTCGCAGCGTCGCCCGCTTGGGAGCTTTTCCACCCGCGAAACCCCCCCAGGAATCCACCGTGAAATCAGATCACAAACACACACACACACATTTAAATCAGCTTGAAAAGTTTTGGAGGAAGTCCAGCTCGTGAATCAAGGGTCAGTTTAGTCGGTTTGAAGGGTTTCAGTCATTCGCGCCAACAGGTGATAAGGAAGTTCCATATAAATCTTTCCTTATCAAAATCTCGTGTCTGAAGGCACAGAACGGGATAATATGGGCACAAGTGTTAAATTTGCTTCTTAAATTACAGTGAAGTTGAGTTTTCACTCATTCCTACGTAAAATAAGGAACATTTGTGATGTCTGCAAGAGGAAAAAAAATGGCATTTCAGTGTCATTGGTTTGCTCCTACCGTGTTGATGTAGTTGACTATTCCAAATATCCTCTGTCTGATGGCTTTGACATCTTTGTCGAAGTTCTTGTACTAAAATGTAAACACAGGACATCAGGAAAGAGGAGAGGGGAAAGGGGAATTTCTCAGAAAATCAAATCCCACCGAAGATTGTGCTGAGAACCACACCAGGCCCAGGCTGTTTGAGGAGAAATTCTCTTTTTGACACAGCATTTTAACAAACAATTTGTTCCAAGATGTGTTTTGAAGTGCGGGGTGTAGGGGCTTGATGACCCTCAGGCGGAGATTTTTAGGCACTTTACGGTGGTTTTCTGAATTTTCTTCATCTCCAGGTGGGATTTTGAAGATAAGCCTATTTTAGGAAACCCTTTTCCCACCCAAGGTCAGAGGTAAAGCAAAGCAGTAGGAACCCAAGCACAATTCCAATACTCACCAGAGTGTTGTCTGCAACCACGTAGAGCTCCAGGTATTTTTTTGCTTTCAGATACTCTTTCATCTGAAGAAATAAGAGATTTAAATGGCCTGGTTTAGTCTCAGCCTTTGCAACTCCAAACCTGCCTGTTAACTATTGAAGGTATTTCTGTGACCGCTTTCTCACCTCTGGGTTGTTGCTGGATTTGAAGATGTCGTTGATGGGGTCGTTGGAATCCTGTTCCCAGGTGTTGTTGACCAGCCCACAGGTTTTGATGGGCTCTTGGTTCAGGGCCTCGTATTTATAAACAGCGTGTTCTGCCCTGTCCGAGGCTCCCAAGGGCTCAATGAGGTACCTCTGGCCACGGGTCTCAAAGTAGCCGCTGAAAAAGGAGGTGGGCTGGGATTGATTCTTGAATCAAGAGAGCAGCAGCGTCTCTAGAGAGTTTGTCCCAGCCAGGAATATTGTCCCATGTTGGAATATTCCGGTAGTCTTCAGACAGTGTAAATGTCAATCAGGAATTTGAGCTGTTGGGTCTGGCAGGAGATTTGGGTGGGCAGTGAAGGCTCTGAGGAGGAGACTGGCAGCAAAAATAAGCTGGTGTGGGAGGTAGTTTGATTTCAGTGGTTGGGGTTTGTGCTAACAGAGGGGGTTGCAAAGTGAATTTTGGCTCAGTGAGGAATTCCATCCTTGGCTGAGATGGAAAGCTGAAATACTGTAAGAAATTGAGGAACTTCCCCCCTTCTTTCCCTGCTTCTTCAGTAAAGTGGTTTCCTTGTCAGCCTGAATAAAAAGTCACACGACTTATTTCTGTCCTGATTCTTTTTATATGGAAAATTTATCCCCAGAAGTTCATATTGTGCCTTTGGGAAGCAAAGCTCCCCTTACCTGAGCCCTTGACAGGTGCTGATGCTCACTGTGGACTCAGCATCACCCTGAACGCGCCCTTCGTAAAAACAGTGATCCTGTTTGGAAAAGAAAAATCCAAAGTCACATCTGCCATTAGGAGGGTCTTAAAATGAGTTAAAAAATGATTCCATAACCATCACTTTTATCCTTCAACCTGGAGCGACCCAAATTGGGACCAATTAATCATGGTGGGACCTGGTCAACACACAAGAGCATGTAAAAATAAGAATATGGACACACTCTGCTCCAAATTAAGCACAAACTGCTGAATTAGAGTCCACACCAAATGATTTTATTGTGGCCAAATTTCAAGGAGATGCTGTTTAATAAGCCAACAATTAAATACATTAACTTCAGTGAGATTAAAATGCATGTATTATGTTAAATATATGATTAGGAGAAAGAGCTGTGTGACTTGACTGGCTGAAGAATTTAAGGTTTACATTTCTGTTCAAAGAGACTTCAAAGTCATGGAGGGACTGTGGAAAATTTTACCTATAGCATTTTCCTGAAGGGATTTCTTAAGAACAGGGACCCAAACCTTCCTGCCTTGTGCCTTTTGTTTGCTCCTGGATCTTTGGTTTCACTTTTACCATTTATTTGTCTTCCTTCCACCACAAGGTGCCAACTTTCTTTCATGGACAAAGAGATCCATAAAGGGAAAATTACTGGGGAGGGGAAAGTAAAGGATTTATCTCCATCACTGGAGGATTTAAGAGAAAAATAGGAATTCCCTGTTCAGCACAGACCCTCCTGTTCCTGCTAACCAAGAAAACGAGGCTTTGTATTCCCAATCATGTGTGTTCAAACACGTGGGATGAGCTGGGACAAGGTAGATCAGCCCGAGGAGTGCAGAGTGAATTAAAAAATGCTTCCTGTGGTGGCTGCCTTTGTGCCTGCCTTGAAGAACTGATTTGTCACGGCCCAGAGAGAGCACCTGGAGCGACCCGAGTGCCTCTGCTGAGCGTGGGTGGGAAGGTGAGCCCGGAGGAAACGGGGCTTTATCCGACCCTCAGATCTCACCCGGCCCGGGGTGTGAACCAGGAGCAAGGTCAGGAGGGCACAGCCAGGAGGTTGAAAGCAGTGGGATGGCCCTGGCTCCACTCCCTGCCCTGCCAGAAGGGAGAGGTTTGACTCACAGGCGGCTCCTCATCACTGACGGGAGGGGTGGTGTCTTCCCATGGGGCTGATTCCCGACGGGAACAAATCGGGCTCAGCTCTGCCCGAGCCACGAGTCCCTTCTTTACAGAGTAGGAAGGAGCCCACCAGGATCACCGAGTCCACCTCTCAAATGCATGGCCCAAATCACCCAGAAAAATACCACTGGAGTATTAATTTCCCCTCCCTCTTCCCTGAATCCAAGAACACCATAAATCCGTGTCTCTTCCCTGTCCCTTCAGACACATCCTACATTACAGGCTTAGAAGCTTGATTTAAAATCTTTCCCTTCTCTCTTAGAGCTCCTGTTATTCCCTGGCCCCAGGAATCATCCTGTGGACCTCAAGACTGTAAATGCAAGGGGGAAACGCCTTCCTTTATTACCTTGATTTGAGGAGTTGTTGTTAGTTGTCGACCGTCATCCGAATAAACGGTTTCAGTGTAATCTCGACCTAAAAGATCCCTGCAAAGAGCCAGCCAAAGGCAGCTATTATCCCAAAGAAATTGTAGCCATGTGGAAATGAGGTGATTACACAACACACCAAGCACGTGGGGAATTCAAACAATTACTCAGGTTATTATTAGTATCGAGAAAACTCGGCAAGCAAAGCTGCGGGGTGGGGGATTCTGCCTGTTCCTAGTCCTTCCTCAAACAAAGGGACACTTCTAAAGGAGAAGGCAATTAAAGCCCTTAATTCTTGTTTCTGATCTCCCAGCAGATCTGAATGCAAATGTGTAATTACATATCGATCCTTTTTTCTGGCCTTTTATGCGTCTGAACTGAAATCAGCTGCAAAGCAAATCCCCATCACTTCTGTCTGGGCAACTGCCCCAACCTGCCCCCATCCCACTTCTCTCCAAAGAAAAGGGATTTAGTACATTATATTCCCACACACACACACTCCAAATATTTAGATTAGATTAAAACAGGGGCAAGCACTTAATTACAGTCTATATTTGACATGAATTGATTCTGGCACTATTGTATTTACACAGCTTTTTGAAAAGCCCCTATTAATGCAGACCGGTCTGATTGCATGTTCAATATTCTGGCGGAGCCAAAAAATCCCAGCTGGGCTTTGTTTTGTGCTGTTCTGTACAATTTTGGGCTTCTCCTCGTGTTCTTTGTTGTGTGACAGAAGCCCCTGCCCCTCTGCACCCTCTGCATGGCCTCTTTCCATGCCTGTTTCTGCAGCCAAGAAGGGGAACTCTCCCCATTTTCCACTTCCAGGAAGAACTTTATCAATGCCAGGATGTATTAGATTGCTCCAAGTTCAACAGTAGGAGTGTTAAGATAAATATCTCTATCTATCTACCTAATATATATATATTTAAATATATGGAAAATACCTCTGACATCAACAAATCTATCCACAAATCCCAGAATGGCTTGAGTGAGAATGGACCTTAAAGATCAATTAATTCCAACCCCTGCCATGGGCAGGGACATCTTCCACCAGCCCAGATTGCTCCAACCTGGCCTTGGACACTTCCAGGGATCCAGGGGCAGCCACAGATTCTTTGGGAATTCCATCCCATCCTCTGCCCACCCTCCCAGGGAGGAATTCCCTCTAATTTAAACTGCTCTCTCTTAGCTTA
>JAWWMA010000064.1:3377157-3387931 GCA_035041425.1 Mionectes olivaceus | reverse complement strand
GGGAGGATGGGCCGGTGTTCTGGGAGGAGCAGGGGTTGGTGTCCCGGGAGGATGGGCCGGTGTTCTGGGAGGAGCAGCAGCGCCGGGCCGGGCCAGCGGAGCGTTTCGAACCCTCTGCCGCCGAGGTGCAGTTGCTCACGTCCCTCCGGAGCGCAGCGAATGGAGGGGTCCTGGCTGGGGAAGGGGGGGCTGGAAGGTGGGCAGGGATCCAGTTACACAATTGCCCTCGCAGCATTCCCAGCCAGGGAGCAGCTGAGCAGAGAGCTGGAAGGAGTTATTGACTTTGGGTGCCCCCCCTCCCTCTTCTCTTTTTCTTCTTTTCTTCTCCCCCTCTATTATTTTTTTTTTTTATTGAGGTTGGATAAAAATCTTAACACCTTGGGAATAGCCTAACAGTGGTACAATAGCCTGGGCTGTGCAATTTAATAGGGTCTCCTGAATGGGAATGGAAAGAAGGGGATGATTCTCTCAGGGCTAACAGTGCCTTTCTTTTTTCTTTTTCCACGAGTCAGCCAGGAAAGAAACCCTTCAACGTTTAACCTGGAAGGGAAGGGAAAAGTCTTCCAGTAGCATATGCTGAGCTTTTAGTCACAAATAGTGAAACTTCTTATTTTTATTTTGGGGTTTTTTTTGGTTTTTTTCTCATCTGGGGAGCTCTCTGTGCTATAGACCAGCAACTACCTGAGAGCAGGAGCAAGGAAGATTTGGGGGGAAAACCTTATCCCATAATGCCTGTTCTTGTGTCCCTAAACAGTCTTAAAGAATGGGCAAACCGTGATCTTTGGGCTGTCCTGATCCCTGCACTAGTTGCTTTTTTCCCTTTAAAACTCGGGTACAGGAGAGAAACCAAACTCCTCTGGCATCCAGCTCCTACAGCAAGGGCAGGAGGGAGGTTTCTGGGGTATTTTACAGCCCTTGTTTCCTTCAGGATGCAAAATAAATAATGCAAGTGCGCTCTGGAACCCGAGGACTCCGATGGCTCAAGCAGAAATTTGCTTGTTCAAGGCTCCTGCCAAATTTGACGGCGACTCAGCGTGAGCTCCTTCGCTCCTGAAATAATTTTTAAGTCCCTGTTTTAAAGCTGTAATAAAAGTTCTACATCCACGGGGTCCTTTTTATGGGGGGAGGGGGGATTCAGTAAAGTTTTCCTGGTGTTCTCCCATTTGCCTGTGTCCCGCTCCAATCTATCACCCAGTGCCATGTCACCAAACTCAGCCTCATCTGGCAGCTGATCTGCTACTTCTGATGGTTGTAATTAAAACCTGCAGCAGGTACAGCTCTTAAATACAGCCCTAAAGGAGTAAATCAGCCCTGGGATGACGATGGAAAGAGTAGGAATAATTGGAATAGCTGCTTGCCCCCGATTTCTCCCCACACTTGGACTCCCAGCTGGGTTGCATACGTGCTCAGAGGGCCAGGACAACCTGTTTTGGTTTGCAAACTCCTTGCAGTTCAGCTGGAAACATTAAAAAAGGCAAGTAGGAATGTTCACCTTGGGGGTGAAGGGGTGGAGGGATCAGGCTTGGAGTTTGCAATTCAATTGTGTGGAAAATGCAACGCTTCCCCTCCAAAGAGGACTTGGTTGGAGCCGTGATTCATCCCCCATTGAAGTCCCTGCCAGAGTTGCTTTTTGATTTAATCACAATCAAACCCTGTGGGATTATTCTCACTTGCAAACTGGACTGGATCTATTAAGTAGAGAAACCACAACTCTTTGCGGGGCTGCTGCTCCTTTTCCTTTATTTTTTTTTTAATAATTTATTTATTTTTACTTTTTTTTTCTTTTCGTGTAATGAATTTGGCTCCGTGTCACAAAGCGGAGCCGAAACCCGAAACCCCTCCTGTCTCCGAGCTTTTCTTGACTGTTCTCCGAACATCTGGCACAGCTGTTATTTTGACCCCAAGGCAGGAGCACAACCTCGCTGCTGTTCCTATTCCACTGGAAGCCGACACCCAACGTGCCAAGGGGAATCTGGGATGGGAGCACAGGGATGGGGCAGGATCCAGCAGTGCTCCCGTTTTCCAGGGGGGGGAAATAGACAGGAGGGAGGTAAAGCAGTGACACAGCTCTTGGAGCTCCATGAAGAGCCTCCTCCTGCTTCTCTCTGCGTCTTTCCTTATGGACTTTGAGATGGAGCTGCCCCTAAACCCGAATAAACTCCCACAGGTTTCACACCTCCACTTCACTGAGATTTGCAGGATTGCTTCATCAAATGGAATTTCTGTACATGGATGGATCCATGGATCTCTTCAAGCTGGGTTTCCTTGCCTGGCACCACAGGCAGGAATATTTTTCCTTCCCCAGAGGAGATCCTGGGGGAGAGCAGAATGAGCCCCAAACGTGCTCAGGCTCCAATGCCCTGATGTCTGAACCTTATTCTAAGCTGCAGGAACTTGTAACTTTCTATCTCTAAATCTTCCTCCACGCACCTTCCCGATTTCCTTTCAGCTCTGAGGCTTTAATCCCCCTGCTTGTACTTTCATCCCTTAAACACTCAGAGCTTTAAATTGTCTCTGGGATACAGGATAATCAGTTCTGCACCGTGTTAATCCTCATTATGTGCCTATTAAAATGAAGATTAAATCAGGCATTAGGGTGCCTCCTCCCGTTATGAAATCTGAAAAACAGGCTTGAATTGAAGTGGGGTTGGGGAGTGGGGGAGAAGGAGGAAGGGGAAACATCAAACACCTAAAAAAATAATAAAATAAAAAAAATCATTCCTTGAGCCTCACCGGGAAGGAATAAAAAGCGAGAGCGAGAGGTGTGAACGCGCGATGTTATCCCGGTAACCGTGCAGGTGAGGGGGAGATAAGGAGGCAGCACCCGAGGAGTCAGGTTTTGGGCAGGGAGGGGAGGAGGAGCGGGGGGGCATTTGCATGTGCCTACGTGAGGTGCGGAGTGTGAGTCCGCGGGCTCCTCCGCACACACGGCAGCAGCGCAGGTGATGCACGAACACACAGGTAGGTACGTGTGCTCACCTCGGGGAGGCTGGAGGGGGGTGGGGGGGAGGGAGAAACCTGCGGGGCTGCTCGGGGGATCCTTGCCAGGCTGCCCGGGTGGGAAAAAAAAAACACAACCCCAGCTCTCCCGCCAGGGCAGGTGCTTTTCTTTCGGGGTGGGGGAACATTTAGGAGCGCGCTGTCATTTCCTTGAGCTCAATTATCCGTAGGAAGTCCCCCTCCCCACCCCCCCCTCCTCCTTCCCCGCTTCTCCTCCCTTTCCCAGCGCTCCTGCGAAGATTAACTTTTCGGTTATTGTTGCTTTGGCAGGTACTTTTAATTGGCTGGAAAACATCCTTCCTGTGAAGTTGCAGTTTCGTGGGGCTTGAATGAGTCCAGTCCTCCCCTGGCTCTGCCCAGCGCCGCCGATTGGCTCCGCAGCCCGGGGGGGACCGATAAGGGCGGCTATAAAAGCCCTGGGCTGCTCCTGGTCCCCCGACGAGCGGGAGCCAGAGGGGCCACACGGATCCTGCGGCACATCCAGCGCATCCCGCACATCCCTCGCTCGTCCCCGAGCTCCGCAGGCTCCCCCCTCTCTCCCTTCCCTTCCCGTGGCTCTCGCCGGGAGCGCGTATCCAGATCCACGTCTTTGCTCGAGCCGGAGTGGAAGAGGAGACACACACACACACACACACACACAAACCAAAAAAAAAAAAAAACCCACCCAAAAAAAAAAACCCCCACACTTAGCGGAAACTTGTCAGAGAATGCTCCTAAAGTCTGGTTTTCTCCTGCTGCTGCTGATCAGTGCATCCGCATCCTACGAAGCTGAGCAGAATGACTCTGTGAGCCCCAGGAAGCCCAGGGTGGCAGCCCAGAACTCAGGTAACACCCAGCAAGGAGGGCTTGGAGCTGAGCCCTCATGTCTTAAACTGTCTCAGATTGCTCTGCTGATGATTTTTCTTCCTTTTCCTTTTCCCCTCCTTTTCTTTTTTTTCTTCTTTTCCCTTTTTTCCTCTTTTTCCTTTTCCTCTTCTTTTTCTTTTTCCTTTTTTCTTCCTTTTCCTTTTTTTTCTCTTTTTCCTTTTCTTCTTCTTTACGTTTCCCTTTTTTTAAGTGTTCCTCTTTTTTTTTTTTCTTCCTTTTTTTTTTCCTTCCTTCTAAACTTAACGTCTGGCAGGCACAGATATTAATGCGAGGCTCTGCCAGGAGGATGTTGGTGCAGAGCTGGAATCTCCTTTAGGAGCTGGGGCAGGGAGCCGGTGTGTGAGGATGCAATCCAACCTCTCTCCTCCTCCTCCCCCAGCTCCTAAATGAGTTCCATGTACTTATTATTATTACTATTATTATTATTAATATTATTTTCCCTGCTTGCATGTACCTCTCTCCCCTCTCCAATTGCAGCCCTACTTTGGTGTTAAATCCCTTGCTTTTTAGGAAGTTGATAAAATCCGTGGAAATTGGCCTGAACCATTGTTCTGCCAAACATCTGCCTATTCCAAAAGGAGGAGAGAGAGAGAGAGAGCTGTGACTTTGGAGAATGCAGTAACCTAGAAACTGTCCCCTGCTAGCATTTATTTCCCCAAACTGATTGCTATCAGCGAGCTGGGACGATAAAAATACGATTGTGACATTTAACAAACTTGCTTTTACAATGGGAGAGAAAAAATTGCTGGCAAGTCGGCTCTGGATGTCTCGACTTCGATGCTTAGATAAGTTGGAGACATTGTCTCGAACAATGGGAATTAAAAATCTCTCTTCTACTGTACTGGAAAGATATTAGGGCTCTAATTTGGAGCTCATTAACAGCTGCCTTATTTTAGATCTGCAAGGCTCTGCAGCATTATAGCAGGGTGTTTGCTCGATTTCCTTTTGTATTTGGTTGCTATAGAAACGTGGGGTCTCACTCTTGCACCGTGCCTAAAACAATAAAAGCTTAATTCCTCCTAAGTCTGCTGCGAGCAAACTTCTAATTTGAACCTGTGGAAACGTAATTAGGGGGGTGACTCGTGCGATGGGGAGGTTGTGAACTGGGGAGAGGATGAGTTGACCAAATATTTCTCCCTTCAGGCACGTAAGCAAGAATGAGGAGGGGTGAATTGTTCTTCCTTTTTATTATTACTATTATTATTATTTAATATTATGTCTCCTTTTTTTTTTTTTACTGTTAAAAAAAAAAATCCCAGTTGTAAAGAATCATTTTTAGGCTACAACTTAGCTCTTAAAAAAGGTGTGTTCTCTCCCACCAACCCTTCACTTTTCCCACACCTCAGAGCTGGATGGGTTTGCATTTCTTCCTAAAGAATGTCTGGTAACATGAGCTGCAAAAGTAATGAATATGCCTTGCCCAGACACATAAGGGGACAGATGTTCAGCTTACCAAAAAAGGTTAATCCCTCCTAATTTCAGGGCAATCATGTGGCAATAGTGCTGATTCATTGTTAAAGTGCATGGGATCTGCACGGGGAAAAAAAAAAAAAAAAGCTGGGATGACATGGATACCCTCCTGCTCAGACTAACTGCTGCCTGGAGGATTTTAATTATACATGGTCAGCTCCATTACCTCAACTTTCTCGGCCCAAATGTCCCTTCATCCTCGTGAAATCTTCAGCAAAAATGACCTTTCTTGGCTGTGCTTGCAAACCACCAGGTCAGGGTTTAAGCCCCAAGCTACCTGAGCGAGTCGTTTTTAGTGCTGGGAATCGACTCACAGGCTAAAATCTGATTTCTTGGATACTTCAGGCTTTTTAGGGGAGCACAAACGCATCCCAAGGAGTGAAAATTTTGTGGCATCTTCTTGGCAATCGCCGTCACTTCAGTCCCGTTTTCAGATGAGGTTTGTGAACCAAACCCCGGGAGAGGATCTCGGCACCTGGTGCTCTTCCTGGGCCCATCCTAATTCCTTCTCCTTCTCCAGAGAGAGTTGGAATGAAACTGTGAATGAATGCCTGGAGTCAGGATTTGGTTGGGATGGTTCTGTCTAGCCAAGGACCGCCCTCTTTTAATCCATGTGTGAATTGGTAGTTGCATTTTCTGTTCCTCGGTTTGCCAGGTCGCACCTTCGGTTCATGGAATCCTGGAATTGTAGAACCCTGGAACGGTTTGGGTTGGGAGGGACCTTAAAGCCCATCCAGTCCCAACCCCTGCCACGGGCAGGGACACCTTCCACTAGCCCAGGTCGCTCCAAGCTGGCCTTGGGCACTCCCAGGGCTGGGGCAGCCACAGCTTGTCCAGGCAACCCTCACCTCCATCCGAGGAAAGAATTTCTTCCCCATATCTGACCTAAATCTCCTCTCTTTTACCTTAAAACCCTTTCCCCTTCTCCTATCACATACAAAAAGTCGCTTTCCCCCTTTTAAGCACCAGAAGGGGCTCTGGGGTGTCCCTGAAGCCTTCCCTTTTTCCAGGTGGACACCCCCAGCTCCGTCTCCAGAGCGGAGTCGCTCCAGCCCCCGGGGAGCACCTTCCCTTTGGCCTCTCCCTTTGAACTCTCCCCACCCCAAGCCCCGACGAGCTGCCTGTCCGCAGTAGGGGCACGACCCGCCCTGGCTCTGGGGTGGGGTGGGTTTCTGTGGGGCTGGGGAGCCGTGTCCGTGTGCTGACGTCCCCGTGGTGCCTCTCCCCGCAGCGGAGGTGCTGCGGTGCCTGAACGGCGCCCTCCAGGTGGGCTGCGGGGCCTTCGCCTGCCTGGAGAACTCCACCTGCGACACGGACGGGATGTACGACATCTGCAAGTCCTTCCTCTACAGCGCCGCTAAATTCGACACTCAGGTACGGGGCGGGAGCGTCCAAGGGGGGGCCTTTAGCCAAGGCAGGAATTCCTCCTTCTGGAGCTGGGCTTTGGGTGGGCTTAACCCTTCCTTTCTTGCAGCCCTCCCTGCTGCTTGGCCGCCCCTCTCAGCCACGGGGTTTTTGGCTCCAGGCGCATCCTCCAAGGGTGTTTTTCTCCAGGGCAGTTTCCACACGTCCCCTGCTACGTGTGAGGACTTGGCAAGGAGGGCTCGGTGGGGCGGAGGGTGAAGTTTCCTCCCCGGGAGGAAATAGGAATGTCCTTCTAACAAAATAAAGTCTTCTGACTGTGTGACCTGGCACAGGGCTGGGGTTTGGGTTGGAAGTCTTTGGGGCTGGGAATACACGGCCAGGTCAGCCTCTCCAGAGCTGCAGTTGGAATAAATGGGACAATATTGGAGGGCTGGGGCTCTGCCAAGGGCGCTTTTCCTTGGAGTTTTCTTCCTAATGTGCACACCAGCCCCGTGTTCCCAGTTCTTTTGCTCCCAAGGACAAACTTCAGAGCATCTTGGGTTCTAGTGAACCCGAGGTGTTAAATCTGCTGGCATTAAATTGGTGGTTAAATCAATCCAAGCCCCTCCTGGAACGGGGGTGGGGGTGGGACAGAATTGGCCCATCTCTGCCCCTGGCACTTCCAGGTCTGTTCATGCAAAGCCTCCCATTGCCTCAATCCTTTGGGAATGGAGCTCTGGGCTGTGTGCACCCCAACTGCGAGGATCAGGGACATCCAACAGGTCTCTAATTGCAGGGAGTGTAATTAACAGCAGCCAGGCACGGAGGACCACCTGCAGCACTTCCCTTCCTGTTCTACTTTCCCTGGAAACCCCTGGAAAAATCCCTTTCCTCCTGTGCCTGCAGGGAAAAGCTTTTGTGAAGGAAAGCCTGAAGTGCATTGCCAACGGGGTGACGTCCAAGGTGTTCCTGGCCATCCGCAGGTGCTCCACCTTCCAGAGGATGATCTCCGAGGTGCAGGAGGAGTGTTACAGCAAGCTGGACATGTGTGGCATCGCCAAGCGGAATCCTGAGGCCATCACAGAGGTGGTGCAGCTCCCAAACCAGTTCTCAAACAGGTATGTGGGGCTGAAGGACAGAAACGGGGAGAAATGAGCCGGGCCAAGCTGAGTGAACTGCTGCAGTCCTAAAGCAGCTCAGCCCAGCTCAGCTCCCTGCCTCTCCAACTCTTTGTCGAGTTTTTTGGTGAATACACTTACAAACATCTCCAGGGGAGAATCATGAGGTGAACTGGACATGAGGGCCTGGAGTTGTTGAAGTGTTAATTCTTTGGGTTGGAGGGCAGTGTAACAGGGCTTTTAAATCCCAAACCACATCCATTCATTCAGCACCCCAGGAATAGGAGTGCTTCAGAGAGCAGAAACACAGAATCGTGGAATGGGTTGGGTTGGAAGGGACCTCAAAGCTCATCTCATGTCCCTGGGCAGGGACACCTTCCTCTAGACCAGGTTGTTCAGAGCTCAATCCAGCCTTGGCCTTCTCAACCCACTGCAGCTTCATTCCCTTCCCCAGACTGCAGCCACCCCCTCCCTTGGGTTTCTGTGGTGCCTGCAAAATGAGTCCCTGCCCTCTGCCTTCCCATGGCACGGTGGAAAACCAGGAAAATCTGAAGGGAACCAGCAGACACGATCCCCCGTCGCCTTATTCCGCCACAATCCGGTGGTTCGTGTTTCTAGGGATGCTCTGGGCTCCTGAGTGGTCTGGTTTGGGGTTTCCTTCAGCCCTGTTCCCTCTGGCAGCCCGAGCTCCCTGCAGGAACGGGCCCAGCACGGGGCTGGCACCTCAATGTGAGCACAGAACCGCCCTGTCCCCTCCTGCAAGGACGAGGGACACGCGGAGGCTTCAGGGAGTGCTGCAGTCTGCTCAGTCACGCTGCAAGGGCAGGGATTGCTTCCCCTGAAGCCTGGAACAATCAGTGCTGAGTCTTGTGATTGGGATAAAAGGGATCTTTTGGAGCAGTTGGAGTAAATACGCTCCAGGATTGGAGTGCAAACAGGGTGAGCCGCGGTGCGACGTCGTGGCTGGTCGTGGCAAACCCCTCAGCTCCCTCTGGGGTGGCGCCTTGGCTTGGTCTAGAAGCACCCCAAGCCTCCAGACCTGTCCTAGGACAGATAACCAGGTGTTACATCCCTGACCAGCATGGATTTAGCCACAGAACCATAAAATATCCTGGGTTGGAAGGGGCACACAAGGATCGCTGAAGTCCTTGTCCTGTTATACAAAGCTCTTCCATAGATATTAAATCCAGAAAATGGCACAAAATTATACTGGGGAGGGGGAGGTAAAAATGACATTTGTGTGTCTTTCCCCTCTTCCACCAAGGAAAGCTGGAAGGGGTTTGCTTTGGTGTTCCCTGAGGGTTGGGACAAGGAGCATTCCCAGGTTGAACTGGTGGGTTGCAGAGTTGGATGGATGGGTTGCAGAGTTAAATTCATGGACTGTAGGGTTAAAGCGATGGATTTTAGAGTGAAATCGACGGATTGTAGGGTTAAAAGTGATGGACTGTAGAGTGAAACAGCCCTTGGTGGGGCTGCAGAGGGACGTGTGGCCACTTGGGCAGTGCTGGGGATGTTCCTCCCAGAGGACCAGACCAGGACTGGATCTGCAGAGGGGGAGGGAACTCCTCCCCCACAGCTGCCAACCCCTGCCAGAGCCAGAGGATATTATGACATGCTGAGTAACAAAAGCAGCAGGATTTCCCAGCTAATAGTTTACGTTGAGGGCTCCTAAAGCATCCTGCTTTCCCAGCCCCTGTCCCAACATAGCCACGGAATAAGAATGTGCCACTTGGCCTGGGCTGCTGAGAGGAAGTAGTTAAAGGTCATAGCACCTTCCTGTGATTTAATCTCGTGGCAGGAGCGGCAGGAGAGGAAAGTCCTGCTGCCTCTGCTCACAGCTGAGCTGCTGAAGGCACTGCCAAGCTCTGGGATTGCAGCTCCAGCCGTGGAAACCACCAGGCTGGATGGGATCTGCCCCTGGTGGCCCGTTAGGCTGGGACCGACTGAAGCTGGAGTGTGGCTGGCTGACCATGGGCTGCTGAGCTCACTTTAAACCCCAGCCCCAGCCCTGCTGGGCTGGGCTCCCGCTGAGCCAAAGCCTGGGCCTTTTGTGCTTGAAGTGCAGCACAAACTTTGACCTCAGCTGACCTCCCCTGGCTGCTCCACAGGCCAGAGCTGAGAGTCGGGAAAGGAGTTTGGATGCGAGCTCTCATTTCCCCTCTTCCTTCCCCTCCTCCACCTGCAGGTTATTCTCCTCTCTGCTCCCGTGGAAAAATGTCACGGTGACCTTAAAGGCTTAAAATAAGTTCCCCCAACGCCCTTTCAGGCAGCAAACGTGGGGCTGCTCCTCTTTTTCCCAGCTCTGTCTCCCTGGGAAGGTGTTCCCTGGTACAGGGAGGTGCCAGCTCTGCTGTCCCAGCCCCTGCTCGTGGGGCTGTGCTGGCTCTGCCTTCCCCACCCCATGGAGGATCATTCCTGGGATCACTGTTCTCACAGGGCTGGGAAAACGGATCAGCATGATTTCCTGGCTCCTCCTTGAGCGAGGAATACGTGCTCAGGGCTGCTGGAAGAGGAAAATGAAGCTTTGGGGTGTTGGGTTCGTACCGGGGGAAGCACAAGGTCCTCACTTGGGATTTAATGCGTGGCCAGCTCGGGAGTGACAATTCTGTGTCCTAAAGGTCTGTCCCAAGGGAATATGTGCGTCTCTCAGGCTGGGAATGACTGGCTGCTCCCTCTTGTGGTCCCCTGTAAAGGCTGTGCGTGGAGGGGAAGGGAGAGGGACAAGAGGGGATGGAGCCACAGGGATGGATCCGTTCCCAGAAGGGTCTGCAGTCCGGGATCCTGGCTGGGGATGGGCAGCACCTGCTGGTAGAAAGAGCAATTATTTTTCTTCCTAAAGCTTTAGAAACTCGGATTCTTTAGTGGAGAGTAGAACACGCCCTTAAGGCAGTTAGTACAGCCCTTAGCTCCTTGGTTTGACTTCTTCCCAATCCACTGGGATAACACCAAACCCACTGTGCTTATATCCCCACCTT
>JAWWMA010000064.1:3334661-3354426 GCA_035041425.1 Mionectes olivaceus | reverse complement strand
GAGAGACCCCACTAAACACAGGGACAGAGGGACCGGGGGCACCCCACGGAGCTGCGTTCGTTCCCCTGGAGCGGAAAACTGAGGGCAGCGGAGCCTCCCGTTGCATCCTCGCACGCCCACTCGCGCCGCTCCCGGTGGTCCCCTCCGAGGGCCACGGCCAGTTTCCTCCTTTCCCCCCACCCTTTTCTCCCTTTTTTTCCCTATGGTATGTTTTCTGGGGGGGTGGCTCAGGGGATTTTCTGGCTATCCCGGTGAGCTCCGGAGCCCCAACGCATCCCCCGTGCGCTCCCGGCGCTCCGGCTGCCCCGGGGGAACGGAACGGCCCGGGAGGTGGATACAGCGTGGGACGGGGTGGATATAGGATAAAACTGGGGCTTTGCCTCCCCAAAATCGCCCACCGCCACCGTTTTCGATGACACCCACCCCCCGTGCCGATGCTCTGTAAATTGCCCCGCTGGGAACACCGAGGAGTCCCCGCGGATGCTCCGGAGCGGTTCCCGAGGGGGAATCGGACGTATCCCCCTTCTCCCCGCCGCTAAAATCACGCAAAGCTTCCTCGGCTTGTGTTTCCCCAATTCCCGGCGGCTGCGGAGCGGAGGAACGGGAAAATCAGTAGGAGCAGAGCGGGAGCACCGGGAGGCACTGGGATACAGGGGGACAGGGCGAGAGGAGCCCGCGGAGGGCTCTGCCCGCTTCTCACCTGCATTCGGAGCCCTGCGACACTCCATTTCCCCTCAGAACGCCCTGGAATTCCCGGAGGAATGCTGCGCCTGCCGGGGATCCCGAGCGCATCCCAAGAGCCGGGAAGCGGCTGCCGGGAATGATCCCGGCTGTTCGCGTGCCACGCGAAATCCCAGCAAACCGAAAAAAAAACCCAACCATCGACTCCTTCGCGTCTTCTCTCAGAGCCAACAGTTCTTCCTCATTCATTCTCAGCCCCTTCGTTTTGTTTGGTTTTTTTTTTGTCTTGCTTGAATTAGCAGGGATGTGGGATCCCCCTTTCCCTGGATGTCTGGTTTCCATCCTTCCTGTGCTCCACTTTCCCTGTGCCCCTCAGGCTGGAGCTGCCCAGGGTGGCAGTCCCAAAAATATCCCAGGTATCCTTAGGAGGCACCAAAAGGAGCCGTTGTCCAGAATTCAGAATTAATAAAACAACCTAATTCAAAAAAAAAAAAAAAAAAAAGGAGGGGAATTTCCTTAAATTCCCGTTAAACGTCACAGGAAAGTTCATATTAACCTGTCAACTATCAGCCTTAAATTTATTACTGTATTAATTTATCAATTTATCAGTTTATCAACTATCAGCCTTAAATTTATTAATTTATTGATCCCTCAACTATCAGCCCTAAATTTCTGAATTTATTAATTTATCAACAATCAGCCTTAAATATATCAACTATCAAACTTAAATGTATTAATTTATTAATTTATCACCTACCAGCCCCGCTTCACCTTATTCCCAAGGGGGGCCATTCCCAGTTCCGTTCCCCCTGTGGGAACACACTGACCCATGGAACAGGGATGGATTTGGGTCTCACTTCGCCGTGTTTGGTTTTTTTTTTCCTTCGCTGCAGGGAAATGGTCGCTCACCCCCCCCTTGGAGGGGGAGGAGAAGAAAAGCCCCCCCTGCCCCCCTCCCAAGCAGCGGCAGAGGAGGAAGCCGCGGGTTTTGTTCTCCCAAGCGCAGGTTTTCCAGCTGGAGCAGCGCTTCCAGCGGCAGAAATACCTGTCGGCCCCGGAGAGGGAGGAGCTGGCGCGGCTGCTCCAGCTCAGCTCCACCCAGGTGAAGATCTGGTTCCAGAACCGGCGCTACAAGAGCAAGAGGCAGAGGCAGGACAAATCCCTGGAGTTGGCCGCCCACCCGCTGCCCCCACGCAGGGTGGCCGTGCCGGTGCTGGTCAGGGACGGCAAACCCTGCCTGGGGGGTTCCCAGCCTTACCCAGCCTTGGCCGGCCCTTTTTCCTACGGCTCCTGCTGCGCCGTGTTCGGGGGGGGTTATCCCGGGGTGCCCCCCGGTGCCACCCCCGGCGGGTCGGGCACGGCACTCAGGGCTGGCAGGTGGAGCTGAGGACCGGCCGGGAAGCTCCCTGCTCTCCCCATCCAAGCTTTGCTCCCGACAGCAGCCGAATCCAAAGGATTCCCGCCGGCCTGGGCGGCGGCGCAATCCCGGCACCCTTTCCAGCACGAGTGAAAAGCTTGGGAAAAGCTCCCTGAAAGGTTTGGGAGAGAGGGGGACGCTGCCACCAGCGCTGAGACTCTGGGGAGCCAAGGACTGAGGGGTGTTCTATATTATTTATTATTAAACACGAGAGTTTGGAGTCTGGCCCTTCCAGCTCCCAGAGGATTTGCTCCTCCGGATGCTCCATCAGGAGGGTGTGAACACCGGTTTTCTTCCTAAGGAGAGCTGGAAAACACTGTGCTTTTTTTATGGACAGTATTCAATGCTTTGAGTTCCTCTAACCTTCTGAAATAAATTTCTGATTTATATGTATAAATATCTCCCAGTACAGGTGTCCAATTCTGTCTCTATTATTATTATTATTATTATTGTTATTATTATTATTATTATTATTTGCAAATAAACCCCCTGTTGGTAAAATGGTGATTCCACTCTCGTCTTCCCTCACTTTCTATTTGGAATTTTTCCATCCTCAGTTTTGCCATCGAAAACCTGGCTCACCTAAAAAAATAATTAAATCAAATGCTAATAATTAATGCAGAAAGATAATCACCTTGTGGTCCAAGCTCGGGGAGTTCCCAAGGTTTATCCCTCTCCTTAACTCCTGACAAGTGTTTTCAGCCCTCCTGGTATTTCTTTGCTGGTCAAATGGGTTTGTAGGTACCTTGTGGGGCAGTTCCCAGGATCCCACCGTGGGCTGGTGTCACCTGAGTTATTCCAACACCATCCCTGAGCAACCAAGAGGTCCGGGGTTCCCAAATCAGGCTCCAGCATCAAACACCTCGATTACATTTATATTTTGATTATATTTATGTATCTATTGCTGTGTGTATGTGCAGGAGAGCTGGATGTGCCACTGACAGAGTCACCACCATGCAGGACAGGGGAAACCTCCCCCTCTCCACCCCTATCCCTGTTCCAGGCTGTTCCCCCCCCCTCTTCCCACCTCATTCCCGACGGCTTCTTATCCTCCCAGCATTTGGCAAAAAAAAAAAAAAGGCTTGCAGGAGGCAATTAAGCTTTTATCTGCCATCCCACTCAGCCCCATCACTCCAGCAGTTCCCTCACTTCCCAAATGGGACCTCCCTGACGTCCAGATCAAACCATAAAACCCCCCTCGGGGAGATAACTCCTCTTCCCGCTGCTCCCAGGCTTTGGAGCCCACGGAGCCCCTGGAAATGCCTGGATGCTGCCCCTTCTCCTCCCCTTCGTCCATCCACACTCACTCAGGGGTATCTCCCACGACCAGCTGGATCTCGGGGCTCTGTCCCAGCTTTGGAGCAACCAGGGGAAGACTCCAGAGGGTCCTTGCCATGGGAATTGCAGCTGGTGCTGGGAAAAGCCCTGGCAAACAGCAGCATCCCAGTGCAGGGGCTCATTCTGCAAGTCTGAGAGGTTTTCCCCGGAGCTTCAGCGGCAGAATGAGGCAAATCACAGGAAACTCCCCCAAATCAACACAGAAATCAAGGAAGGAAACGGTTTCCCTTGCCAGCTTGGGATGAAAAGGCCTGGAAATGGGAATAATGAGTACAGAGGGAGTTTCTGGACAACTCTCTCAGGCACGTGGTGGGATGGTTGGGGCTGTCCTGTGCAGGGCCAGGAGTTGGACTCCAGGATCCCTTTGGATCCAACTAAACAACTCAGGACATTCTGGGAAGGCACCGTTTGTTGCCCTCCAGTACGGGTTGGGAAACGATAAACTGGAATGAAATGATCCCTCTGGAAGGAAAGGAATCGCCCCTGGGAAGAGGAGCCTTTCTGCTGGATCTGGAGCCTGGAATAGCTGTGGATGGACAATGGGCTGAGTCCCTGAGGGTGCAGCCTGAGCTGGGCAGGGGAAGGGGCTCTGCAGTGGGAAAACTGCTCCCCAAATCCAGCAGGGACCCTTTGGAACATACAGGGGGATGTTTTCCAAGCCAGTAGGTTAAAGAAGGAGGGGGGACAGGGCAGGATAAAGCAGAGTTTGGGACACGTTTGCACAACCTGCTCCAGGTTTTGAGCTGCTGTAACCAAACACCCTCCTATAAAATCAACAAAGTCCTCGGGGGATTGTAAGGAAATCTATTGTTTCCCTTTTTAAGGTTTAAAAAACCAACAAACCACAAAACATGCCCAGGCTTTTCAGCTGAGGGGAAAAAACTGGGTTTGGGCAAAGGTTTTGGGAATAAAAGAGTTGACCAGCGCTCGTTCCACCAGCAAAAGGAACGTGGAGTCACCAGAGCTATGGGAGGTCACAAAATACTGAGATATATTGATATAATCCGAACACAAACTCTGGGAGAACAACTGTAAATAGAGCAGATCCTCAGGAAAATCATCTGTTACAACACTGGTGGGTTTCCTTGGATTTGGGAAGGGTTTTGCTCCTTTTGGGAGCCCAAGGCCTTGCAGGATGGTGTGTAAAGGTGCTGAAGCTCCTTAAATCAACTCTGTCCCATCCCACAGCTGGGCAAGGAATCAGGTTGAGGTTTATGCTTAAAGACAAGAAAAAAAACCCTCAAAATTAATTAAAAACCCAACCAACCCTTTCAGTCCTTCACTTTTTCCCCCTATGGAAAGCAACGTTTTCCTAAAGAGCTCAGGATAGAAATCATTCCCATGAGGAGGAGGGAGCAGAGTTCTGTCTCTCTCGTCTCCCAAAAAAACTCGGTCTGGAAGCATTTTGATCCCAAAACTCCCATCCTTTTCCAGGTCATAAGAGCAAGGGGGGGATTTGCCAGCAGGGAGGGCAGAGGGGGAGGTTGAGGGGTGGCCGTGGGTCCCTGGGGAAGGATCCGTGTCCGGAGCAAGAGGGAGAAGCCAAGAGCCAAAAATCCGCCGGGAGCCGAGACACGGGGGAAGGGCGTGGGCTCCGCCGGGGCTCTCCAATCAGCCCCGGGAGGCTTGGCTGCCTCCAGGATAAATCCAGGGCCGGGAGGGTGGGAAGGCAGCAAAGCTTTGGGCAGGGACAGCAGCAGGACGAGGAGGAAGAGGAGGATGAGCGCCGGGGTGCTCCCGGGAAGGAGGCAGAGCTCACCCAGCAGCGCCCCGGCAGCGATGAGCCGGACCCCCCCGGCCCCCCAGCAGCCCAGCCCGGTCTCCTCCAGGCGCAGGACATCCTTCCTCATCCAAGACATCCTCTGGGATGGGGCAGAGCGCGGGGCACGGCTGGACAGGGGCAGGAGCGGAGGGTTTGGCAGCCCAGGGAATGGGGAGATTGGAGCGGCCTCGGCGGAGGGCAGGGAGGGGAACTCGGTGCCCGGGAACAAGCCCAGGAGCCCCCACTCCACGGGAGCATCCCACGGCATGGGGACACCCCGGGAAGCGGACACAGGTAAGGGCTGGGAGCTCCTGGAGGAGCCGGCTGGCTGGGAATGGGTCAGGGAATGGATCAGGAGTGTCTGTGCCTGGATCAGGGAATGGATCAGGAGTGTCTGTGCCTGGATCAGGGAATGGGTCAGGAATGTCTGTGCCTGGATCAGGGAATGGATCGGGAGTGTCTGTGCTTGGGTCAGGGAATGGGTCAGGAGTGTCTGTGCTTGGGTCAGGAGTGTCTGTGCTTGGATCAGGGAATGGGTCAGGAATGTCTGTGCCTGGATCAGGGAATGGGTCAGGAATGTCTGTGCCTGGATCAGCCCAGGGGCAGGATCCAGCCCCGGCTGCTGGAGCCAGACACACTTGGATCAAGTACCCGGAGCATCCAAGCCCTGGCAGGGGGACAGGAGGGGATTTAGTGACTGTGAAAACCTTTCTCCAAGTGCCTCAAAAAACTCCAAGGTCTGAACTCACCTAAAATGATGTTTAAGAACTCGATGCATTTCTACAACACCTTGGGAAACAAAGTCCCCTTTAATGCAGCAGATCCCAGAAAAGGCGCCGTGGGGCCGGAGCTGCAGATCCCAACATCCCAAAAGCCGAGTTTTTGTGCCTGGTGTCCCTGGCCCTGCAGCAGCATGAGCCCATCAAAAGCTTGGGGGGGGGACACTCAGCCTTTTCCTGCCCAAACTGGCTGAGTTAAAGCAGCCAAAAAAGCAATTCTGAACTCCCTGGTGACCAGATCCTGCTCCCTCCAACAGCCCCTGCCAGGGGAATTTTGGCTTCACATTTCGATTCTATTAAAAGAAGTTTCTGCATAAAAGAGAGTTCAGAGACAGCCCCAGGGCTGATTAATCAAAAAAAACCCAAATCACTGAAAGCCACCCCAAATCTCCCAGGAAGTGTAAATGAGCCCAGCTCTGGCATTGCAGGGGGACAACCAGGATTTACACCAGCTGGGAGTTGTTCTTTCTACCTTGGGCATTATATTCCCACCTTAAGGAAATACACTAAAAAAAAAAATAACTAAAGGCAAAAAAACCCCAAACTTGGCTTGTTCCCATCTTGCCAATGCACAGAGAGGAATTAACTGCACGAATAAAGTGAACTGAGAAGCCTTGAGAGCTCCAGATGACACTTCCCAGGAGCTCAGCACCTTCCTGGGCTGTGACTCCGGTGATCCATCGGTGATCCATCAGTGATCCATCGGTGCCACGAGGAGCAGGCTGGAGGCAAACACTGGGATCCAGGGCCAGCTCTGCAGCTGGAGGTGGAAAGCCAGGCCTGAAGGTTTAAAACTGCCCTAAAATTTCTCAGCATTGCCTTGCAGTTGTGGGGCAGAAAAGGGAGGGATTGATTTTTCAGTGCTTTCTGCCTGCTGTCTGCTCCGAGCTGCTCTGATTCCCCATTCCTGAGCCGTCCTCTGGAGCCTGAGGGCTTGTTTTCTTCGGGAATCAGGACTTTCCTATGGGCACAGGAGGATTTTTTTTTTTTTAATACCTGAAAATATGAATTCTGCAATCAAAACCTTGAGAACCTTTGATACCACAAGGGACATAACAGAACCTTGGGGGACTGGGGAGAACCTCCACCAGCACTGAAAAGTATCCCTTTCTGGGGATAGGATTCCATTCTTTCCCTGTCCTATTCCCTGTCCTATTCCCTGTCCTATTCCCTGTCCTATTCCCTGTCCTATCTTTGTCCCATGCTTGTCCTATTCCTTGTCCTATCCCTATTCCTTTCCCTATCCTATCCTATCCTGTCCTATCCCTATCCTACCCTACCCTATCCTTTCCCCATTCCCATCCCATTCCTACCCCACCCCATCCTCCCCATCCCTTGAATCTCTGGGATGAACTGACACGAATCAAACCTCGCTGTGATTCCCAAACCCCCTCATCGAACAAACAAACCAAATCAACCCAAATATTCCCGAGGCAACACGAACCCTCTACTCTCGGGGTGGGGGGGGGAGGGAGGGGGAAGAAAATGAAGGATTTTGGGGGTAACTCTCGATTCTCTCCACAGATGCCGCGGTGGAGAGTTACCTGGCGGGGTGTGACCCCCCCCTGCCCGCCTCCCCTCGCCCCCCCAAGCCCCCCAAGCGCTCCCGGGCCGCCTTCTCCCACAGCCAGGTCATCGAGCTGGAGAGGAAATTCAGCCGCCAGAAGTACCTGTCGGCCCCGGAGAGAGCCCACCTGGCCAAGAACCTGCAGCTCACCGAGACCCAGGTGAAGATCTGGTTCCAGAACCGCCGGTACAAGACCAAGAGGAAACAGGCGACGGCGGCGGAGCTGGCCCGGCCGGACACTGCCCTGGGGGGGCACAAAGGGCCGGAGCTGCCGGGGGCATCGCTGCTCGCCCTCAGGGCCACCTGGCCATACCTGCCCTGCCTCTACTACCTGCACGGCTGGAGCCCCTCTTGGTAGCGGCAGCTTTTCTTGGTCTTTTCTTTTTTTTTTTTTTTTCCCCGAAGCAGAAAACGGCGGTTTTTTTGCTTTAAAATCCTGGGCGTGGTCGTGTCGCCCTTTCTAGTGCTAATTAGGGGAGGGATTCGCAGCAGGTCGGTGTCTCCTGCACGGACCTCTTGCCACTGACAGTAAAAAAACAAACAAAAAAACACCCCAAAAAAAAAATAGAAGCCAAAAAAAAAAAGCCCGAGGCTTGAACTGTTTGAGCGTGAAATTAAAGCGTTTTCGTTCATCCTGATTTATTGCAGCTCTGGCTGCCCCATCCCTGGAAGTGCCCAAGGCCAGCTTGGAGCAACCTGGGCTGGTGGAAGGTGTCCCTGCCCGTGGCAGGGCGTGGAATGGGGTGGTTTAAGGCCCTTTCCAAGCCAAACCATCCCGGGATTCCCTAATCTGCAGCTTTCAGGGGCAGAAAGGGCTGATCCAGCCCCAGAGAGGCAGCAGCTGCCCCTCCCTGCCCACCCTGGGCAAGGAGCAACCTGCTGGTGCTGGGCTGGGTGAGCTAAAAAACAGGCTTCAAAATTATTAAAGAGGCCCCAAATCGCCTTTCTGTCTTGAACACCCCGATTAAAACGACCTCAGAGCTCCCCTGAGCCGTGGGGAGCCTCCCCAGCGCCTGGTGCCTCAGGAGCCGTGAGAAGCCA
This sequence comes from Mionectes olivaceus, assembly GCA_035041425.1. Classification (NCBI taxonomy): domain Eukaryota; kingdom Metazoa; phylum Chordata; class Aves; order Passeriformes; family Tyrannidae; genus Mionectes; species Mionectes olivaceus. Next base: position 3,345,841 of record JAWWMA010000064.1, on the reverse strand, counting down.
GAGCAGGGACAGGGACAATGGGGCACTGACAGATGAGTTTTGCATATCCGGGTGTTGGCCCTGCTGGAACGTTCCCTGTTGAAAGCAGCAGCAGCTCCAGGAGTTCAGCTCTCCCAGAAGCAAATTCCCCGTTTGCGGGGTCATTTTTTAGGGAATCAGCTCCCGTTTGCACTACCAAAATGGTAAAGATTTTAATTGTTTTATTTTTTAATAACTAATCATGCTTCAACCTCCACTAATCCCATGGGGGAAAAATGGAACCTTCTGAAATGAAAATACAAGGAGGTTTCTTCCCCTGTGAACACCTCCCAAAAACTTCCTGTGCTGCCCCTTTTCTCCCCATCAGGGAATTAATAATCTCAGTGCTCGGATTCCCTCCCGCAGCAGAGAAATACAGGCAATTAAATGACTTTGAGAAATTGCTTGGATTTGTCCCTTTTCACTGTTTTTTTTTTTTTTGGGGGTTGGGAACTACTCTGGATCTTACAGCTCCCAGAGCAAAGGCAAAGCTACCGGGTGGGTGGGGGCAAAATTCCAGGGAAGGGAGTTGAGGGAGAGGAGAACACACAAACCGGAGCCCTTTGCGGGAGCCGCCAATTTTCTCTTGCTATCAAAGCTTCTCTCCGAGTCTGGAGGACACTCAGTGGCTTCCTAATTGTCTCAAAGTAACTCTTAATATCTCTAGATAACATTTTCCTCCCTGGGTTTTCAAGGGGGGAAGGACATCTCCCCTCGGCTGTTGCAATGTTTCAAACCCCGCTCCTTTATCCACTTACCCGCTCCTTGGAACAACAAAAAAGCTCTTCATGGCCTCAAAGCCGGGCACAAACCACCCCCTGAGAGCACCTCCCGCAGAATTCCCACATCCAGAGCCTTGGGATGCTGCTTAAAATCGATGATGTTTGCACTAAACCCACGGGACGACAGCTCTGAGCATCCCCTGGAGAGGGATCCCCGTGTCCTTCACACGGACAGGGATGGGAATGTTACGCTGGGAAAAGGACTCGACTGGGTTGGGAAAAACGAGATCATAAACTCGGAACGTGAGATAGAAACTGAAAATTAGATATAAACCGAATTTCTTGGATGCTTCTTTGGGAAAATGCTGGTGTCAGAGCTCTGTTTTTCCCCTCTCTTTTCCCTGCTGATGGTTTCCAAGCACTCAAACACCCTCCTCATGCTCCAGATCCCAAATGCTCCCCCCAAAACTCCATTGCTCCAGCGCGAATAGTTGCTATTTTTATACATGTTTGTTGGGGTTTTTTGATACTGTTTTATCTGATGCTGTTTTATTACCCTTTGGAATAAAGAGAGCAGAATGTTTGCTCAAAAACCAAGCTGCCTCTGGGGGTTTTCATCTGGGGTTTTGGGGTTTCTTTTCTGAATGTCCCACTGGCACCAGTTGTGACACCCACAGCTTGTTAGGAGGGAGAGTTTTGTGTAAAATATCCCCCCCCCAGCACTGTCTCGGGTGGTTCTGCAGGTGGAAAACAATCATCCATCCCCAATTTGAGGTGCTCAGCCCCCCAAAATCCTGCCCCATCCCTCATCCAGCGCCTGCTGATCCCATTCCAATCCTATTTCCCACCCCAAGGGCATGACACTCTTCCAAAAAGGAAGAACTTAGAAGTGTTTTCTTCATCACCCCCAAAATTGACTGTAAGGCCACAATTTAAGCACAGATCCCAGTGGCCCCCAGCATTTCACACCACAGGAACCTGTCCCAGTTGTTCCTGCCCTTGACTTCCAGTTCTGAAATCCCAGTTGGGGCCATCCAGGCTCTTTGGGATCATAATAAGGGGAATTTATTCTGGGAGCTGCTGGTGTGAACATTCCCCCTTGTACAGAGGTGGGGAGGGACTGGCCTTGGTCCCGTCCACACATTCCCTCCCTTCTCCTGGTGGCTCTTCCCAAGTGGAAAAGAAGTTGCAATCACTGCCACCATTCCCAGTTTAGTTTATTACCATTAATATAGATAATAGATATTTATATATATATATATTGTCTGGTTTATGTCATAAATTATTGGTATAATTATTGAATTATTAATAACATATCATTAACATAATTATAATAACTTTATGGCCATTTATTGCTAATATAATTAATCATATAGGTTTATTACGCGTTATTATAATAAATTAAACAAGTTTAAAAGAAAAACTTTTTTCAAAAAACCGAAGTAGGCATCAAATGGCAAAATGAGGCCTCGGGGGAGCTGGAGGATCCTCACCACCCAAATCCTGGGACAGACACAGCTCTGCAGGCTCCGCTCCCACCACCCAGAGCTGCTGGAGGTGGGAAAAGCCCCTCCCTCCTCTCCTTCCCAACGCCCCCAAAGTGGGTTTTTTACGGACACAAGACGCACTTCCAGTTGGTTTTTCCTTCTGTTTTTTTTTTCATCCCTAAGAACGAAGCGCGAGGGGGCTGAACCGTTTGGAGAAGGGAATCCCCCCCGGGAGCGCATCAATCCCAACCCGGGCGAGCCCGCGGCAGGAACTTCCCGGCGACAAAAACTCCCCCTGGATTAATAGAGGAGAGGGAAAATGCCACCCCCGGAGCTGCGGGGACGTGGAGTATTAAAACTCCAGCCTTGACGAGGCAGAACCGCTGTTTGTGTGTGTGTCCCACCCCCACGAAGGGGAACACGAACGCCGGTTCTCGTCTGTCAGTTAGCGCCGCGCTCCGCCGCCAGCGCATCCATCAGGATTAAAGGGTGTCCACAACGCCACCCGCTGCCAAATCGCCGCTCCAAAGCTCGAAAAGAAAGCGGAAAATAAAAAAATAAAAAAATAAAAGGGAGAGAAGGAGGGTTGACAGCGGATAATGTGACTGTTGACTAACATTTGCATGCCGCAAACCGCATTCTTGGCGAGGAAACGGGGGGCTCGGAGCCAAGGAAAAGCTTCTCCGCGAGGTTTGAAGCGCCGGGAACAAGTCGCGGGGAGTTCAGGATGGGGAGGGGGGAAAGGTGAGGACGCCCCCGTGCCCGCAGCAGGGCGGAGGTTTCCTGGAGAGGAGAGAGGGGAAACTCTGGGCAGGGAGAGCCGGGATGAGTCCCTTGGGATGTGCTGGATGCTCCCCAAGGAGAGGGGCGAGCGGAGCCGCAAGGACGCTCTTTTTTTTTGGCCCTGCGGAGCCCACCTGGGCCGAGCCCCGCCGGTCCCAGGGAGAGTTTAATCCCTCTGGCTCTCCCGCTGCCCGGGGGAGTTGGGCTCTCCCTCTGCCCCCAGAGCTGGCAGGGACAGCAAGGACACGAGGGAGGCTCCCAGCCCCGCGGGACATTCCCACTGGATGGTGCTGGAGCAGGGGAGGACCAGCAGAGGCAGTGGGGGAGGATGCTCACAGCGCTGGAGTTGTTTGTTTTTTTTTTTTTCCCAGTGCTGTTCCCACCGAGGGCTTTTCCCAGCACTAATTTTAGGATTTCCAAGAGGTGCCAGCCCCACACGGTCCCCCCCAGCGATTCCTTCCATCCAGAGCCTTTTGGGACAACCAGAACTCCAGAAAAACAGGTGGTGTAACCTCAGACCGAGGCCTGTCCCCCCTTTTGACAGCACACCCCTTCCTGAGCCTCCCAGAGGGACATTCCAAAATTTTAAGGGTGTTTCCAACACCCAACACAGTTTGATTTTCCATCCTGTGCAAGGAACAGGTTTGGGTCACCCAAACCTGGCAGGGCTGGATCAGGGACCTCGGAGGAGGGGAATGGGATCCCATCCTGAGGAAGGGACCTTGTCCCGGGAAAGGAACGCTCTCCCAGGGAAGTGACCCTGACCTGCAGAGCCCCTGCTACTGAGAGGAGGTGAAATCAGGGATCTTTGCTCTCTGGAAAAGCCTCCCAAGGTACTTTTCCATCATCCCTGGGCCTCCCAGCCCAGCCCAGCCCCGGGGTCCTGCTCAGAGCACCCCGGAAAGCGAAGGGATCAGCCCAATCCCTCTGCAAACACGGCCTGGGTGGAGCTCCCAGGGCTCCTCAGCACTCCCAGGAGAACAAATGGTTCCATTCCCCGGGAAAAGGCACCGGTTGGGCTCTCCCAAAGCCATTTTTCATTCTCCTGGGGGATGGCAGCGCTCCTGGAGCAGGGATTTGGAGGGTTTGCAACGAGCAGGGTAACCCTGGGGTACACCCAGAGCAGCTTCCCCTGCAGGAGAGTGTCCAGGGGCTCTGCCACATTGATTATTAGATACCATTTATTTACTATAGAATTGATATTTAACACATATTCTTATAAATTTATTTATCTATTATAAAACGAATTTTTATATATATATATATATATAAAGAATATATATATATTCTTATATATTATTTATTTATTGTAGAACTCATTTTTAACACGTTTTTACATACTATTTATTATAGAAGTAATTTTAACATATATCATTTATTTATTATAGAAGTTAATTTTTACATAGATTATTTATTTATTTTAGAACTCCTTTTTACATATACTACTATGTTTTATTATTTATTACAGAACTAATTTTAAACATATATTATTATGTATTATTTATTTACCATAGAGCTCATTTTTAACATATATTATTCTATATAATTTATTTATTAATTAATTATTATATAACTCCTTTTTACACATATGACTATTATTTATTTATGTATTTGTTTTTCCTAGAACTCATTTTCTTAGGGGCACCAAAATCCACCCGTTTTTCACCCAGTTTTTTTTCCCCCTTATTCCCACTCCCCTCCAGCAACCTCTGGGCACCACTTAAAAAAAAATAAAATATTTCCCTTTCCTCCCTGCTGAGCTTTTTTTTTTGCTCTCTGGGTGTCAACGGCACCTCAACCCTCCTCACCCTCTGTTTGTGCTGCTGAAAGGAGGAATTGCTGCCCTATTTACATCTATATTTATGTACAACTCCTCTCCTCTGCAAAGCAGCCCCGGGGGCATCAATCCCTCCAGGGTTTTTCTCCTTCCCTCTCGCTGAAAAACATCTCGAGGGCAGAGCTTTAGAGCAAATAAAATACTGGGCAGTTGAAACGGAGCTGATGGATGTGCTTGATGGGTTCCAGGGCTGGGGTTGCCAGTTGTGGATCCGCAGCCCCGAGGAGGTTTTTTTGGAGGGTTCAGCCTCCTCCCAGCAGCCACAGAGGGATTTTTTGTTGTTGTTGTGCAAATCGAAGCAGGTGAAAAGGAACACAGGAGGAAATCCTTGGCTTTCCTCTTCCCACCAAAAATGTTCATGTTGAGGCCTCTGAGCTGGGAGCAAAATGGGGGTTGAGCAAAGGGAAGCACCACGATGCTCTGAGGGTGGAGATGATGTGTTGGGGTGGGGGATTTCCTTAATTCCAGCCCCGAAAGGTCCCAGATCGGCACCGTTTCGGGCTGGAATTCCACCCAGCTCCTCCCCAGCCGGGACTTGGCCACGCCACACCACTCCAGAACAGCTTTACACCTGCAGAAAACACTTACCTGTCGCACAAACACATCGCCGGGTCTGTCGACAGGAGTTAAATCCCGTGGCTGAACGCAAATGTTTTTATTGCCTTTGTGGCCAATTGTGGCAAGAGTTGAGCCAGAGGGGGAAGGCGGGGCCGGAAAAACCTTTCCCTCCACGAGCTGTGCCGTGTCCTCCAAGGCAAACAGGCAGCTTAATGAAATTTAGGGAGGGAAAAGGTGAGATGTTTGTCCTCATGTTCATTCCTCCCCCCTCTCTCCTTCTAGAGCAGGGACAATATTTGAGGAGAAACAAAAGATAACGATCGGATGCGGTGAACAAACACGGCCAAGATCCTGGATTAACCAAGGGGCTCTGAAATCCCAGCTCCAGGCTTTTGGTGGCACTGGGAGAGAGCACCCACCTCCCACCCTGGGGGCACCCACCGTGGTTGGTCTGTGCCCAGAGAATTTCTTTGCCTCTGGATCCCTGGGAGTGTCCAAGGCCAGGTTGGAGCACCCTGGGTTAGTAGAAGGTCTCCCTGCCCATGGCAGGGGTGGAATCAGATCATCTTTCCAACCCAAACCATTCCAGCATTCCATGATTTCTCCCTCCAAGCTCTGAGGTGTCACAGTTACTATTTAATTCTTTCCCCCTCCTTTCTTCTGCTCACTTACAGACCCCCCAGGAATAAACACCAGGTGGGAATTTTGTCCTCCAGGCCCTTCACTGCAGGAAATCCTGCAAGTTTAAGGAGCCACCAGGGTCTCTCCCATAAATAAATCACATTAAAAACACCCCCCCCCTCAGATATTTACACAACAACCTGTCCTGGTTCCAGAGGAACCATCAGTGTCAATCAGAAAATGGGATTCCTTCCCAGGGCACAGCCACCACCCAGCCCCGAGGGGACAGAGGAGTCACAGCTCTGGGAAGTGCCACAGGCCAAGGGGTGGCACATCCAGCTGCTCATTCCTCCTCCTGGGGAGCCATCCCCAAAGTTTCAGACAATCAGGAGCCATCCCCAAAGTTTCACAGGATAATTAAGGTGGGAAAAGACCTCCCAGAGTGATGCCCTCGGGTTTTGTTTGCTCCACCGCTTCCCACTGAGGCTCTTGGGATCCACGTGGATCCCAGACACATCCTGGATGTAGGAATTCCTCACACACCCTCCCTGGCAGAGCAGAAAGGAGGGAGAAGGGATAACCAGGTTGGGACAGGTACATCAGCAGGAATTCCTCATTTTTCTGGGGGTTATTTTGTCTTTTTGGTGGCTCCAAAGCCCACCTGATTCCTCACTTTGACTCTTCTAAGTGTTGTCAGCAGGATCTGGGGGGTCTTCCAGGTCCTTTTCTGCTCTAATCCCTCTTTTTAGCTCCTTCTCACCTCTAATAATCCCAGTAGAACCTCTTGGTCCTGCCTAAGAAATCACGCAGACTTTGGATACACCAAAAAAAAAAAAAAAAAAAAAAAGACAAAAAAAAACCGACCGAACTTGGGCCAAAAAAAACCCTAAAAAAGATGAGGAATTCCTGCTTGAGCACCTGCTCCAGCCTCAGGAATCCTGTGGTACAGGACAGGCTGCTCAGACACCACAAATCCCTGTGAGGAGCCAGGAGTGTTTCCCACCTGGAGCTGAAACATTCCCCCCACAATGGAGATCTCATCATTTCGATGTTCTGGTTAAAATTCCCATTTTTCCCCCCTTTAAAACCCAACGTAAGGACCCCCCCATTGGTCCCAGGGAGAGGTTTATCCCTCAGATTATCCAGATGCTGCTCAGCCCAGTTCCCAGGGAACTGTTCTTCTTTCAGCACTGAAACTGCACCAAGAAACATGTTGTTTTTTTTTTTTTCCCTTTTTATTCAAGTTTTCTGGGTTTTTCCCTTCAAATTCTGCAGCAAAACAAGTGAAACCTCAGCAAAGGCAGCTCCCACTTTATCCAAGGGGGAGGGAGAAAAGCTGCAATTTGGGAATTTGCCGAACAAGCCACAGTCTGCGGGCTCGGTTTGGAAATCCCAGCAGCGGTTCCTCGCCAAGAGGACCGTGTTCCAAAACTCTCCAGCGGCTCCTAGAGGAGGGTGAGCCCTTCAGGGGAGAGCTGGCAGCTCCTGCCAGGCTGGGAAACCCCTCCCAGAAGGGTTTTCCTCCTCCACTGGTGACGCAAGGGATGGAGGAGAGCTGAGCCTGCCAAGAGCTCGGGCAACACTAGAAGGCACCATTTCCTCAGGGATCAACCTGCCAGAGCCTTCCCCACCCTCGGTTCCCAAGGAAAACACCCCCCCCAACACCCCCCTCCGAAACACGAGCACAAAAATTAGGATATTTTATTTCCTCGAGCTCCAGTGATACAACTGTAGCAGCATTTCACAAAAAGAACTCCTGCAGCGTTAAATACACCTCGAAGAGGACACTTTTTTTTTTTTTTTCCTTTTTGCCAAGGCAGAAAAAAAGAACAACAACAACAAAACAAAACAATACAACTTAAGAACTGCAAAGTTCCTCATCCTCCCCTTATAAATAACGAGTGGTGTGCGTTTCTTGCAGAGGAAGCAGCAGCAAAGTGTTTCACAGACCGGGCTAAAATAAAACTTCAGGCTCAAAAGCTCAGCTTTCAAATGCAAACTAGAAGGGAGGAGGGGGCTTTGGGAAGGGGGATGCAGCCTCAGGGAATGCAGGGAAGAGACCTCTGCGATTATTATTACACCAGCTGGGCTGGTTTTATGGGATGGGCAGAAATGCGGAGAGAGAGCTTGAGAAATGTCCAAGTGTTCCTTATCCACCCCCAGCTCCAGGAAGAGCAAACTCCCAAGGAAAGCTGGGGTTTGATCACTAAATCCACTCCCAGCTCGAGGAAGAGCGAGCTCCCAAGAAAACCCGGGGTTTCATTAATAGCTATTTGTTGATAATTATTAATTATTCGTGCTCAGCACCCTCCCCTCCCCAAGGGGAAACGCTCAAAAAAAAAAAACCCTCAACCAACATCCCAACTTTTCCACAGGCAAATCCAAGCTTTGTGTCCCACCTCTCCAAGCAGGAGAGGAGGCTCTCCCAGGACACCAAAGGTGAAGGCAGAACTATTAAAAGCAGCAGCCCAAAGGGGATGATGCAGGAGGGACCCAAAGCAAGTTTGGCTCCTGAACTGGCACTAAAAGTTGCCAATCACCCACCTGACACTACGATTTGCCTCTTTAGTACTAAAGTGACCCCAAAAATCTCATCTCCAGTGCAAAACCAGGGGCCTCACGCTGAGCTCTGCTGCTTTTAAGACACAGGGTGAGTTTGACACAGTGATTAGCTCAGTTTAAGACCGACAAAGTAAAGCATCGTCAAGAAAAGCTCGTTTCACCAACAGTGGCACGAGGTTCATTTACACAAGGCACAGAGAGGAGCTCTTGGATTTACCTTCTCCAAAATAAAAAAAAAAAAAACAAACCCCAAAAAAACAGAGCACAGAGGGATTAGATGGGATTAGTGTCATCCCAAGGAACACATCCCAGCCCTAAAGCTGCTCCCAAAGCCACATCCCAGGGTGCAGAGCAGGGCAGTGATGCTGCTGCTGGCAGGGCAAGTCCCAGGGAGGGTGGAGATGGACCAGCTGTGACTCCTGTTTACACATCCAGGCCCCTCAAATCCCTCCTGGATCACCCAAGGGGCTAAAAGGCGGGGATTTTGGTTTGGCAGAGCCTTTCCCAGGAGAAGCAGGGCACACAGAGAGCTCAGCATTCCCAGAGCAGGAAAACCAAACCCAGGGCACAAAGAACCTCCCCAGGGTGGGTTTTCTCCCCCTCCTCAACAGGGACGAGCAGCAGCTCTTCATCAAACACGGACTGGGAGGTGGCTTTGGTTCTTTCCCAAGGCTTTGGTTCTTCCCTAAGGCTTTCCCAAGGTTTCTGCTGCCGGTTTGGAGCTGCCAGGGTGTTACCCCTGCGATTCAGGGGCCAAACTGTAAACAGAAGCTCCAGGTTGCCCCCACCTCTTCCTGGGAGCAGAGCAGCTCCGTGCACCCCCTTGGAGCCCAGGGTAGCTGCTGGCAGCAGGATCAGGGCTTTAGTGGGAAAACTGGGAATAAATTAAGGGAGGATGAAAGGTTTTTCACCTGTCACACGCCGTAAAAATGTACCTTTAAAAACAAAGAGCGTCTGCCAAAATAAGTACTTTAGAAATCTGCATCTTAAAAGAGTCTCCTTGTAAAAAAATGGAATTGAGTTTTCCCCCAACCCCAACAAAGTGACAAGGTATTTTGGGGTGTTCCCCCCAAAATTCCTTCTCCCCCCATCCCAACGAGTCTCAAGTACCTGAAACCCAGGTGAGAATCCAGGCCACCATCTGGGGGTTAAATGCTGTAAAATTAAAGCCAATCTGGCTATAAAAATAAATGCTTTTGTGTCTTCCTCGCACAGGATGGAAGAAATCAGCCCTTTTTTAAACAGCCTCACATCCAGCTGTGATAGCATTTTAAAGAACAACCCAAATGCTTCCATAGAAAAATAAAGGATAAACATTATCCACCTATTTTATATTTCTATAAAAGTTAAGTTTTGTGACAGGATATTTTGCTTCTTTGCTGTAAAAAAAATACCAAACAAACCAAACCAAAACCAAACAACCAAAAAAAAAACCCAAACAAACAAACCACCCACCCCACTTAGGTTTGAACAACCCAAGGAAAGGAGGAAACTACACCTTCAATCTCACCCAGAGGAGAAGAGCAGTTTTGCCATTTCACTCCTCTGAAAATAAAGTTATTAAATATATATATATATTATTAAAAGTCTTTATAAACTTCTTGTTTAAAGCCAGGAGGGCCGAGGACCTCCCCACCCTGGGGAGGGGAATCCTCCAGAAACCCGGGCATGTTCCTCAGTGGAACGTGTGTGTGTGTGCAGGGGGGGAAAAACACACACCGAGGGGCCACCGAGGCTCCTGGTCAACCTTCACAAGGACGTTCTTTTCTCCAGCTTGTGCTTGGTGAGGAAGTACTTGAAGAACTCGTACACCGACCAGGCGATGGCCGTCGAGGGCATCTGGTAGATGACGCGGGCTTGGACCCCCCTGAAGAAACCCGGGAGCCCCCCCAGCCTGTAGACGGTCCTGAAGGCGTTCACCATGCCCGAGAGGTGCCCCCTGATGTGCAGGGAGCTCAGGGCCGTGTTCTCCTGGGTGTTGAGGAGGGTCTTGCAGACGTCCAGGGGGGTGGTGGCGGCGGCGGCCACGGCGCCCGCCACGGCCCCGGCGGCGATGTGGGAGCGCGGGTTGTACTCGCGCCCGGGGTTGATGTGCTCCTGCATGAACTCGTAGGTGATGAAGTGGATGGCCTGGAAGGGCACGTTCATGGTCAGCTGGGTGGTGTAGCTGCGGTAGAAGGCGCCGAAGCCCTCCGTCCTCTGCACGGTCCTGACGCAGGACAGCACCGACTTGTACGGAGAGTTGAACATCTGCATCCGCTGCTTCACCACTGCCAGGGTGGGCGTGGAAGGGAGAGAGGTTTGTGAGCTCAAACACAGCTGTGCTGGTCATCTCAGCACCCAGACTGACCCCTGCCCCAGACACAACCACCCAGCCCCAGCCTCGCCTTCCGTGTCCAAACTGAGCCACTCAAACCCCAACATCCCTTTCCACATCCCCAAACTGAGCTACTCAAACCCAACATCCCCTTCTACACCTCCCAAACTGAGCCACTCAAACCCAACATCCCCTTCTACACCCCCCAAACTCAGCCACTCAAACCCAACATCTCCCTCCACACCTCCCAAACTGAGCCACTCAAACCCAACACC
>JAWWMA010000064.1:3279262-3319954 GCA_035041425.1 Mionectes olivaceus | reverse complement strand
TTGGCACTGCCCAGGCTCCCCAGGGCAGTGGGCACAGCCCCAAGGCTGCCAGAGCTCCAGGAGGGTTTGGATGATCCCCTCAGGCTCCTCCCCAGGCTGTTGATACACAGATGGTTCTTCTCCCTATCCCCAACTCCGCTGCCTTGCAGAGAGTCAAACTCTCAGCGCTCCTTCCTCCTGTTCCTTTTCCCCTCTGAGCACTTCAGGCTCTAAACACACTGCCTGGCTGATGTCACCCAAACTTTCCTTTTCCCTCTCAGCCTCTCCAGAAAATCCTGTGTCGTGTTCTGCCATGCAGGCTGCTCTGTAACTCCAGAGAGCTCTGCACACTTCATATCTTATACAGGATTATACTGGGAATAATCATGTGGATGCTCTCAGGCTGTTCCTGATGGGGAAAGCTCTTCATCCTCACCTCAAATTGTGCATTATGGAATCATGGAATGGTTTGGCTTGGAAGGGACCTTCAAGATCATCCAGTTGTTCCATGGGCAGGGACACCTTCCACTAAACCAGGTTGTTCTGAACTGGCCTTGGTCTCTTCCAGGGATGGGGCAGCCACAGCTTCTCTGGGAAATCCTTTCCAGGGCTTCCCCACCCTTCCAGGGAGGAATTCCTTCCCAATATCCCACCTAACCCTGCCCCCTGGCAGTGGGAAGCCCTTCCCTGTGTCCTGTCCCTCCTTGCCCACGTCCTTTCTTGCTCTCTGAACTCGTACACGATGGATACGTGGGAAGTTGCACCTCATCCCCAAATATGTGCTGAACCAAGACTTTGGAAGGTGTTTTACAGCAGCAAATTCTTACAGTCACAAGAGTGAACCTTTAAAGTGAGTTTGAGAGAGAATAGCCCTGAAATAACTCAGTAACAACAACAACACACCTCTGGAACAGGAGAGAACCCACCAGGTTTTCTGGGGTTTTTGTTATGGTGGCAGCTCAGTGTCGACCTACAGAGGACTTTTCCTGCCCACACTGGAGCCTGGAGCTCTGGTGAGTCCCACAGGTGGATGTTTCCACTGCAGCAGGGGCTGAACGTGCTCTCTGGCTCTTATTTAGCACTTTATGGTGCTCACACCTCCCACTTTTCCCATGAAAGAGCAAACAGGCCTGAGCAGGGACTGACTGACATGTGAAGCCTTGAACATGTTCCCAAACAGTGGATTTTGGCTCTTGGAGGAGAGCAGGAGATTTCCAAGGGAGGAAGAGGCCGTGACATTTGAAAACAAACCAGTCTGGCCCCGTGATTTGGTGGGAATGAGCGTTTCCTGAATCCCAGAGCAGCGCTGGGTGAATCCTGACACGTCAAAATGTAGGTCCGGGTTTTTTGTGGGGAGGCTCTTTCTGCTCCCCTTTTTTGGGAGATCCATCAGCTGGTGATCCAGCTGTGATAAACCTGGGACAACCAAATGGCTGCAGAATATCCCAATGGCTCCCAGGATCAGGCAGCACTTTTGTCCCAAGGGATGTTACTTCGGGATCACTGAGGTTGCAAAAGACCTCTGAGATCACCCAGTCCAGACAAGCAAAGCATCTCCCACCCTAAAATATGAGAATTGCTTGTTGCCCTGTGGCTCAGGGAGCAGATTCCCTGCGCCCAGCATGTTTCCAAGGGGAAAGCAGGCACTTGGAGAACATGGATCTTGGAGATGCCGCCGGGTTTTTTGGCTCCTGGGGAAACATGGGCTGAATTTTGGAGGTGACACCTGCTGGGTTTTGTCTCTTCTTCCTAGAAGGGAGTTCTGAGGGGCCAGATTTTCAATAAGACATATTTTATTTATATAAATATATATGCATGGCACACACACTTTTTGTTTGGAGGGGAAAATGGTAATTTACAGGCTGGAAACGGGACCTGGAGTTTTGTTTTCCAAGAGCACCCCAATACCAGCAGGCTCCAACCAGCAGGGGCGGGCTGAAGACGGGCAGAAATCTGCTTTGTAGAAACTGAGGCGCTCAAGCAAAGCCCCGAGCCGTTCCTGCAGGAGGTTTGAGGGGGGTTTGATGAGGGATGATTTGATGAGCGGGATTAGAGGGGGCTAATCAGCCAAATCAAGGGGCGTGGTGACATCGTTGAGCTCAGAGCCGTCCTCAGGGCAGGGTGGGCTGGGGGTGGGTGTTCCCACGTGGATAAGGGAAGGGGAAAGCTCCACCCAGGTTGATTTTAGCAGCAATCACAGGCAGAGAGCCCAGCAGCTTCCCCTGCCTTCAGCACGACCCGGGTTTTTGCCCTCTTTGTGAGTCTCAGCTCTATTTTCTTTGCCCTTCAGGGAAAATTTGGCTGGACAATGTCCACTGTACTGGCAAGGAGACCACCCTGGCTGCTTGTACTTCCAATGGCTGGGGAGTGAGTGACTGCAAACACACCGAGGACGTGGGAGTGGTCTGCAGTGAAAAGAGAATCCCTGGCTTCAAGTTTGACAACTCACTGATTAATCAAATAGAGGTAAACACGCTTAAAAACCCTGAGCTGCTGATCTAGAGCCTGCTGGGGAACAGGGTTGGCCGTGGCTTATGAGTTTATCATCTATTTATCGCCTATTTATCTCCTGTTTATCCCCTATTTATCCCAGCTGAGCCGGTGGGGTGGTTAAAGCAAACTCCTGGTGGTGCTCCTGGGAGGTGCAAAATTCAGATCCCAATTTCAGCTGCTCGGAATATTATATATATTTTAAAAAAAAAGAATTTTATAGGGGTTTTATAGGGTAAGAGTAAGGATAAATGTTAATTAATAAGTAGATTGTAATAAATTGCTCCAGTTCCGCGATCGATTTTCAAAATGGAAAACTGGATTATTGGATTCGGAAGAATTAACTTAGAGAGGCAAAGTGTCTTCTGTGCACAGAGACCTTGTAGGTTTGTGGGAATTAAACTGCTGAATTTTCTTTCCTCCTGGTGCCTCCCCCTGGTACTGGGACCAGTTTGGAGCTCTGTGGCGTAACGGGGGGGCAGCAAGAGGGTTGGGTTTGGGGGTGAACAGGATTTACAGCCACGGCTTGGGACGGGTGGATTTGCAGGCAAGATGTTTTTGCCCAGTTTGACTCAGCAGTGATGAAGAAACCACGATAAGAGCATGGAAATATTTGTGGGAATGGGGGATTAGTGGTGGAAGGAAGTCGTGGGCTGGTCACTGCGGGGAAGGTTCTGGGCAGTGTCGGGGTCAGACTGGGGGGCTGAGGGTGAGACCTGGGGGAAATGACAGACCCCAAAGGCTCAAATCAACCCCCAGGGTGGTTCCTGCAGGATCAGGAGCTGGGGGAATGCTGGGCTGAGCTCTGCAAGTTAAAATAAGGGGGCATTTATTCCTTCAGCTTTTCGGGCTGGGAAGGGCTCGTGGTGACCCTGGTTTGGGGTGCTCTGGGAGCCCCCCTCCAAGAACCTCAGTCAGAGCTTCTTTGAAGCAGACAGGGAATGCAGGATGTGTGGTTTCCATGGATTTGTTGAGATGTGAAGTGAGGGATCCGGCCTGCCTGGACCAGCATTCCATGGAAGGCAGAGGTTGCAGGTACAGGATACGAGAGATTAAATTCTCTTCCTTGCCTTGACCTCGCTTCCCTTGGCTGGGGAGGGACCCCGGGCTGCCTCCATCAATGGCACTGTTGTTTCCCAGGGAATGAGGTGGGATCATGGAACACCAGCCCTGCCTTTGGGCAGGCGTGTCCTTTCCCCAAAGCCGCAGCGAATCCTCCAAAAAAAAAAAAAAAAAACAAAAAAAACCAGGAACTAAAAGCTGCTTCAGGTCTAGACTGGGGGTCACTTGGCTCTGAGCTGCTTCTCTTGTTAATCAGGGGAGCTCTGGAGGGCTCTGCCTTTCCGGGAGCTCAGCACTGCAGTCTGGACAAGCAGCAGGGCACGGGGGAACCTGGGGTTGACTTGGCTGCTGGGTGGGTGCTCCAACCTCCAGGATGAGAAGGGAAGTGAATCGTGAGGTGGGAGCAGTCTGTGCAGCAGGAGCTTTGGTTCAGCAGCAGGAGGGATTGGTGTAAACCAGAGAAATAACTGCATTTTTAAGGGGCCTGCTCTAAGTGGGTGGTAAAAGTGGTGTGTGTTTTCTGGGCAGTGGCCGCTGTCACCCCCAGCTTCTGCCCTGCCTGCTTCAAGCTCCCAGAGGGTGGGTTTAGGTGGGATATTTGGAAGAAATTGTTCCCTGTGAGGAGCTGGGATGGAATTCCCAGAGAAGCTGTGGCTGCCCCTGGATCCCTGGAAGTGTCCAAGGCCAGGCTGGAGCACCCTGGGCCAGTGAAAGGTGTCCCTGCCCATGGCAGGGGGTGGAATGAGATGATCTCTAAGGTCCCTCCCAACCCAAACCATTCAGGAATTCTCTCCCTGCCCGACTTTTAGGACCAAATTCCCACTCTGCACAACCAAGCTGATTCTGTCTCTCTCTCCCTGCAAGCTCAGTGGCAGCTGAAGGGCTCTTTCCCTGCTGCTTTCCTCGCAGCGGGGTTGAGGCGAAAGGTGACGCGCCGAAATTTTTAGGATGCCGCTGGGGAAGAAGCTTCTTTTCGGTCACAGCTGGCTGTCAAATATTTCAGCTCTTTCCCCCAGCCCTCTCTGAGCTTTCCTCCTCTTGATCTCGGCTTTATCTCCTCTGTGACACACTTGGAGCCCGGGGATGACGAGCAGGGTGACTCACAGGGGTCAGAAACCCCCAAACCAGGCGGGTCAAAAGCCTCCTGTGAAGGCAGAGTTGAAAGTCTTTGCCCTTTCCCAACACGCCTGGGAGTTCTGCCCCTGTCATACCTCGCATTCATCAGGACAAACATCATCATCACCACCTTGGGAGCTGCTGGGTCCCTCAGCCTGAAGCCCAGAGCTCCTCCAGTGATGTTTGCTGTCTGGAATGAGAGCAAGGCAGGGAGTGAGGAGGGGCCTGACGTTTTCCCTGAGCAGCAATTCCGTGGTCAGGACTCTGAGCAGCAATTCCGTGGTCAGGACTCTCCACCAGCTCGGCTATTGCCCCGACAAAGCTAAGCCAGCGCGATCCCACTGAGATTCCCAAGGGAAAACATTCCAGTTTGTGCTTCAGCAGCGGTTAAAACCAGGCTCTGCTCAAAATAGGCCTGGCTGGAGATGCTGCACGGAGTTTAGGTGTGGAATTCCACCTAAGGATTCCCCAAATGGATCTGGCTGTTTGCAGGCTGATGGGATGCAGGAACAAGGCCTGACTTTGGGAACCCTGTTACCTGTGCAAAAAGAGGGATATTGGGAAAAGGTTTTCCACCTTGGGCACTCCCAGGGATGAGGCAACATGTGCCAGGGTCTCCCCACCCTCCCAGGGAGGAATTTCTTCCCAATATCACATCTAAACCTACTCTCTGTTCCATTCCCCCTTGTCCTGTCTCTCCAGACCCTTGTAAATCGTCTCCCCCATCCTTCTTTTAGCTCCCTTCAGGTCCTGGAAAGCCCCAGTTTGGTCATTCTGCAGCTTCTCTTCTCCAGGCTGAGCAATCCCAATTCCCTCAGCCTTTCCTTGCCCTTTAAACCCCCCTCAGTTCAAATTCCCTGGGGCTACCAGAGATTTAAAGTGGAAAACCAGCACCTTTAAGACAACATTTCACTTTGTTTTGAGGGGGCTCCAGCTCGGGGGGGGCCTCTGCAAATGGACATTTTGCTCAAATCTGCCCTTGCTTCCCCAGAACCTGCCAGGCAGGGAGTTCACACTCTCTTAAAAGCAACTGGAGAGCCCTCGAGCAGAGTTTATTTTTGTTGGACACCCTCCATGCCTCCTCTTCCCAGGAAAAAGCTGCAGATAAGTCTTAGAGGCTGAGATTTTCCGTCCCCACAAATCACTTGGCTCGTAGATGGCCGTGCTCGGGCAGATCCTTTCCCGTCCCAGCTCATATTTTGGGGGTTATGTCACATCTCTTCCCGGCCCTGAGCCTTTCCATTCCCTCTGCTCTTGGGAAGGGCCAGTGCCTGATCCCTGCTCCCGTGGCAGGCCAAAGGGGGAAGTGTTTTGGTGTGGGATGAGTGGTGGGAGACACGTGATAAGGACCTGGGGGACAGACAGGACTGAAATTCATCATTCCCTTTGCTAAACTTCCATCAGTTTTGTTGGTTCCCACCCCCGGTGCAGCTCCTGGGACTTGTTCAGAGGGTTATTTCTTGGAGGGTGGTGGATGTGCAGAGCAGGAACCACCCTCTGCTGGGTGGAATAACCTGATAGCCTTTAATTCAGTGGCTGCACTGAGGGTTCCTCATCTTGTCCGAGCCAGGAGAGAGGGTTTGGGCAGCCCTGATGGGGAGGGGGAGACATCAAGTGCATTTATTTCACAGAGAGGCTTTGCCTCCTTCCTCCTGAAAGTCTGTAGACCAAATAATCAGGCAGTTTCTCATTAATCACTATTATTATTACTACAAAGAGCAGGATAAATCAGTGCAGAAGCACTGATGGTAGAGGCTGCTCCTCTACCAGTGCCTGGGTAGCACAGACCTGCCTCCAGGTTCCTTCATCCCGTGCCAAAGCCTGGAAGTGTCAATGTGTGCAGGACCCCCCGTGCTTTCCAAGTCTTTGCAGGACACCAGAAGCCCTGAAATCAAATGGTTTGATGTGTGTTCCCGAAGCTGTGAGCAGGGAATGCCATCCCTGCTTTCCCAAGCAGGACATTTAGTCCCTCTGTGTTGTCCAAGCTCAGCCCAGCCCTGCCTGTGACTCCCTTCCTGGGCTGTCCAGCAGTTTGAAGACCGCAGTAACTCAGTCCCACCTTAATGTATTTTCTTAAATAAACGCACCAGAGGTATTTTATTTAACGCCTTCCCCCCCCCCATCAAAACATCCTTAACAAAATATTTGTTGTCCACCTTCCTTCCTCTGTGTGCACCCACACGGGGCTTCAAATGGGGCATGCTCTAAATATATCGAGTTTCTGCAGCTTTTGGAGGTTCACAAACAGAGCTGGTAGCTGAGCCCAGCCCAGGGCTTTGGCCAGACAGTGGCCAGACGAGGTCTGGCTGAACACACCGGGCTTGTGCTGCTATTCCTGGCCTTCGTTTCCCTTCTGGGTGTATGTGAAGCATGAAAAAAAAAAAAAAAAAACAAAAAACCCTCACTTCAAAGCCCAGGGGCTCCAAGGCTCTGGTTCTGCCAGGTTAGGAGAGGGTTGAACCATCCCTGGAAGTGTCCAAGGCCAGGCTGGAGCAACCTGGGCTGGTGGAAGGTGTCCCTGCCCATGGCAGGGGGTGGGAACTGAGTGAGCTTCAAGGTCCCTTCCAAGCCAAACCATTCCCTGATTCTGAGCTGTGCCACCTTTTTGGGAAGGGCTCTGCCAGGTCCAGCTCAGGAGCTTTCAGTTAAGCTGAGCTGTGCATTAGGCCACATAAAATCACCAGGTAAACCCCCCCTCTCATCCAGATTTTTGCCATGGAAATCAGTGGAAACTCTTTCCACAGCGTGGTCACCACCATCCCAGCCCCAGGCTCTGTGTCCTGCAGCTCTCAGAAACGTTTGACCAGGAAAGGTTTATTTGCCTGTTTGTCATGACAACAGTGTTCAAAACACTGCATTTCTTTCAGCAAGACAGGACTTCTTTCCCCTTGGTGTAAATGTTTGCTTCTCTGAGCATAAACCCAAGTGCAACAGGACTTCTGGTGCCCAGAAGGGTCTTTGAGCACCTCTTTGCTCCAGATAAATGTTAACTAAGCTGAGTTGGGGTTTTTTTTGGGACAATCCACCCGTGTTTTAGTGCTGTGATTTGAAGGTGAGTGTGATGACTTGTACCTGCATTCCTCAGGGGTAGCTTTGTGATGCTTTGTTGTGATTTGAAGGTGAGTGTGATGACTTGTACCTGCTTCCCTCGGGGGTAGCTTTGTGATGCTTTGTTGCACCTCAGGGCTCTGTGAATGCAGACTCAGGGGAGGATTTGGGTTGGAAGGGACCCTAAAGGCCATTTCTCTGTTACAGTATTTAACTTGTCCCAAGGCCAGGGTGTGATGGTTTCGTTGACACGATCCTGAAGGTCTTTCCCAGCCTCACTGATTCCGTGTTCCTGACCTTCTGTCGTGCTCTGGTAATAAACTCGCCCAGCTTGCAGCGTCTGATCCAGACTGTCCTTGGAGCAGAGTGGAAACGGGGAGTGCCAAAGGGCACCCTCAGAGCCCGGCCAGAGCAGCCTCCTGCCCCAAACTGAGCCTCCAGAGGCTCTCCAGGGGTCAGTGCTCCTGCTTTGCTCCCTCCTTGGTATCCCCAGCGCTTCCTTTCCCGGTGCTGCTCCGCCGAAGCCTTTCCCAGTTCAGCCCTTTGTCATCCCTAATCTACCCCGTGCTCGCCTCCTGGCCCCTAATCCCAAACTGCACTCTCGGTCCTGGCCCTTTTGTGCTTCTCAGCCCCAGAACAAAACGTGCTGGTGGCCCCATCCCCGCCTCCCGTTCCCAGGGGATCGTTTGTGCTCCAGCATCTCCCTCCCCGTGTTTGTTCCTCCGCTGGGGACGCTGCTGGTGACTCAGGGGGCTCAGCTCCAGATGTTTGAACCCAAACAGATTCCCCACCCCGTTCCCACATGTGTGTGAGGGGGGATATGACTTTACCCCGGGGAAAAGACTCGGTGTCTGAGACTCCGGGGGGGAGTGAGGGGAGGTTTAAATGCAGGAGAAAGGGTGGGATGAACAAAGACTGTCTGGGAAGATTTGGTGTTATGTTCTTAACTGAGGGGAGGGGAAATCAACTTATAGCCTGAGTTTCAGCCTTATTTGTCGGAGTTTGGAAGCCAAGGAGTCCTGGAGCTCCGTTGTCAGTGAAAAACTCTGTTGTAAATGTATTTAGCGTTGAAGGGGCAGTGGGATAGGTCAGGCTTGAGGAGGGAAAGAGTAGTTTGAGGGGATGGTGGGGAGTCTTAAAGCAGGAGAGCAGTAAATATTGGCTAGTCAGAGACAGAGAACTGTGGCTTCCAGGAGCTGGTGATTCAGCACCAGGGCAGCGTCTGCAGCCTGTGGAGCTGCGCTCGGATTTCTAGGAATGGGATCTTCTCCCTGGGTTGATTCCTGGGCATCCTCAGGGCTCCTGCGAAAGGAGAGGGTGTCTCAGGGTCTGGGCAAGGAGAAGGACACAAAGACCCTGCCCTGGGCAGTCCTGCCCCCACAGAACCCGGGGGCAGAAGGAGAAAACAAACATTACGAAAGTCGTGTTGCGTTTTGCCCTCGGATCCGAAGCCGTTTGGTTCAGAGGGTGGAAACAAAAGCCGTTTGAGGCTCCTGTGAAAACTTTCCGAGCCAGGAATCCTTTTGTGAGAGCTCCAAAACAACCCCTTTTGCTCTGGGCTGGCTCCGGGCAGGCCCCCGGGTGGCTGAGGCTCGGAGGGAACAGTTTCATAACAGAGCGGGGAGCGCTGGCTCTGCCCGGGGTTTGGAGCCCAGGGCTGGAGAGGAGCAGCTCTGCAGGGCCGGGATGTGGCTCCTGGCAAGGCAGGGAACAGGGGCAGAGGGAAGTGCAGCCCCATGTGGAATAGTTTGACACGTTTTTTATCTCGTTTGTTTTTTTTTAACGCTAATTTGTTGTTTGCTGGAAGTCCCAACTGAGATCGTAAAACCAGGGAATGGTTTGGGTCAGAAAGGATTACCTTGTTCCACCCCCTGCCAGGGACACCTTCCACTAGCCCAGGTTGCTCCAAGCTGGCCTTGGACACTCCCAGGGATGGGGCAGCCACAGCTTCTCTGGCAATTCCATCCCAGCCCCTTCGCAGTATCCCACCTAACCCTGCCCCCTGGCAGTGGGAAACCATTCCCTGTGTCCTGGTCCCTCCAGTGCCATCCCTCTCCATCACACCTCTGCTTTCCCAGAGTGTTATGGTTCAACCCCAGCTCTCTCCTGCTCTCAGAGAGCTTTCCATGTTGCAGGTTTTCCTCTCCACGTGTCCCTCAGGGGCATTTCAGGAGCCTGCTTTAGCTATTTGAGTGTTGTTTGCTCCTGATTTTTCTCTGGAGCCTGTTTTCCCCATCAGTCCAGCTGCTGCACACGTTGGTGTTGGGAAGTGAAGCCTTTCTGCCAGCATTTGCATTATTGACCAGTCCCAGCGTAACAAAACCTCTCCAGAGAAAGGAAATCGTTCAGATCCCAAGGAGTTATTGGGAAAAAGCTCTTGGCAGCCCTTTCTCCCTGACAAACCCGCAGTTTTGATCCTTTGTTCTTTAATTTTCCGACATAAAGCTGAGCTCTGCAGCGTCTTGAACTCCTCTCGGAGGTTTTGCCACTCGGGCAGACTCGGTGCAAACCCTGGAGCTGCTCTATCAATAATTCTCCGCTCTAAACCAGCTCTGGGAAGTGGAAAAGGGACTGGCTGAGGGGGTTGGTTTTGCTCTCAGGCAGATCATGAAAATGCCATTGTGGTCTGCTAGACCTATCTGGAGATTAATACCCTCCAGAGAATGAATTATGCCTTATTTCTTGCTGGTTTGCTCTTTTTTTCCCCTCTGTCTTGGCAAATACGGGCCAAAAAACATGACAAAGGAGTTGGATTCACTGAGCAGAGTCCCAGGGTTTCTCTCTGTGTCTGTGTCAGCCTCTCTGGGAGGAGGGGGATGTGTTGTGGCACCTTGGCAGCAGATCCTGAGGTGTCACCTTGGCCCTGACAGTGTTTCCTCAAACCCAGGAGCGAGAAATTGCCTTTTCCACCTTATTTTTTCAAAGCTATAAAACGATCAGCAAAGGGCAGCTGATCACTCAGGGGGAAAGATGGGCCCAAGCATCGAGCCTTGGCTGTGGGAAATGAGGGAATCTCGAGTCCCAGAGAAAGTCAAAGCTACCCCTGTAAGTCAGGGCACCCCCAGGGTGCTCCTGCAATGGCCAGAGCTCCTCTGGAAGGAGGATGGAACAGCCTGTGATTGCAAAATTCACACCATTCCTGGGTGTGAACTCACCCTCTGTCCTTCCAGCCTCTCTAAATCCAGGGAAAGTGGAAGTGGCTGCCGAGTTAAAGCCACGTGTGGGTTTCAGGACGTTGTTGTTGTCGGGTCCAGGCAGGGAAAACGTTCCATTTCTGAGCCTTTAACCAGCAGCAGGGCTGGGGCTGGTGGAACCACATGTAGTAAACTTACTCAGGGCTTCCTATAGGGTGGATGCATCCTGTGGTCACTGGTGGAAAACTCCCTCTCCCACTTTTCTCAGCTGTCAGTGCACATTTCCTCCTTGGTTCCTGCCTTCTCGTGTGCTTTTCCAGCGTAATTCGACGCTTTGGCTCTCTGGCCTTTGGGTTAATCCTTTTATTAAAAACAGCACTTAGACCTTCAGCACTCAAGAGCTGGTTCCAGGTGGATTTAAGGCTTTGATTACTCCTTGTTTCCTGGGGAAGAAACCAGAGCAAGGTGGAGGGAGCAGGAAAACAAGGTCCCCTCTGACAGCACTGGGCTGGAGCTCCAGGTAAACACACCCTGTCCGTCAAGCAAAAAAACTGGGAACATTTCTGAAATTGCACCAGGGGAAAAAACCAGCTCCAGGTTTTGGAAACCAGCCTGGGGAGGCCTTGAATGCCCCGAGGCTCCAACACCTCCCTGACAGCACGTAGTCAAAGCTCGGGAATAATTTAGGATTCAGTGCTGCAAATGGATTTCTCAGCCTGCACAGGAGCTGTCTTGAATTTGCCCTCACGTCAGACCCTTTCAGCATCTCAGATGGAACAAATCTGGGAGTCACAGGGGTTGTTTTTTCGTCTTGAGGGCCACAAGGGCTCTCAGAATTGCAGCCCAGACTGTGAAGCCACTGAGCTGCTGGGTCAATCAAATCCCAGTGTTCTGCTTCCCGGGGCTCCGGGGGGAAGGTGTTTGGTGGATGCTCCAGCTGGGATGTGCCGGAGGACCAACTCCAAGAGGAGGAATCGGCGATTGTTGTAAAACCGGGTGGTAAATTATACAAATATTATATATATATAATATTTATAAGTATGTTTATATAAATATTTATATATTTAGAACAAAAACAGAAGAGGGGGAAATAAGGAAAAGAATGGGGGGAAGAGTTCAGTGAGTGGTTTGGGCAGAGCTGTGGGTGAGGAGATGCCAGACCCTTTTCCCAGCCCCTTTCCCTGCCCCGTTCCCTGCTCCAGGCAGTTTTTTTCCCCTTCCCTGGGCTCTCTTTGCTGCATCAGCAGTCGGTGAAGCATCTGGGGAATGGATGAGCCACGTCATTTGCAGGACTCAGCACGTCCTGCTGTGACCTCCTGGCCTCCACCAGCCCTGAGAGCTGCTGATCCAGAGGCTCGTGGCCCTTTAAAGCTCCGGGCATTTTTCTTTTCCGAGCGATTGAATGGCAGAGAAGGGAGGATTCCTCAGTCCTGATGTAACCCTGAGCCAGGACCCACGTGGGTTTGTGCATATTTGACAGTTCAGGGCTCCTGGAATGGGCTTTATCCATTTTTCAGTAGCTCTTTTGCCGTGGCCACAGCGGATATTTTCCAGCCAGGCTTCGCTCTGGGCTCGGGGCCCTGCAGGGCTGCTTTGTGCCCTCACTTTTAGGGCTCCACATGTGAAATCCATTCCACCCCCGAGTCCTGCCTCAGCTGGAGGAGGAACCAGAGAAGTGCTGGTGTCAGCACAGTGGAATCCCACATTCCACGTGGGCTCCATGAAAACCCCCGAAGTTTTCCCTTCCAGGCTCCCCGTTTCCTGCATTTCCCTGAATGATTCTATCATTAAGATGGCCCTAAGAAAGCTGAGCTTATTTTCACAGCAGCTGGGACTAAATTCAGGTCACTGCGCTGCTGAAACCAGCAGTGGGATGGACAAGCACTGAGGTCCATCCTTAAGTGACCGAGGAGATTTGCTAAGTGGTTACTTATAAAATAAAGTTGGGTTTGGGTTTTGTTTTGTTTTTTAACAAGAAAGAGCATCCTCTTAGCAGGAGGGAGGCTGGGTTTGCACAGGGTGGAGAGGTTTGTTTCACAAAATCCCTGAACGGTTTGGGTTGGAAGGGACCTTAAGGATCACCCACTGCCACCTCCTGCACTCTCCCTACACAGCCCATCCTTCCAGCCCTCAGAGCTGGGTTTTCATCCCACCCCGAAGCTCCACCACCAGTTTCTCCCCGGTCCAGGGTGACTGCTATCTGTTTTGTGCCTGCAGAACATGAACATCCAGGTGGAGGACATCAGGATCAGAGCCATCCTGGCCACCTACCGCAAGCGGGTCCCCGTCACCGAGGGCTACGTGGAGGTGAAGGATGAGGGCGCCTGGAAGCAGATCTGCGACAAGCACTGGACCATGAAGAACTCCCGGGTCGTCTGCGGCATGTTTGGGTTCCCCAGCGAGAGGAAATACAACACCAACGTCTACAAGTAAGAGCAGGGCTGGGGTTGAGCCGCAAACACCTCCCTTGGGTCTCCTGGGGCCTCGCTCACCGGGGCAAATTGTCGAGCACAGAGCCTGAGGCTTAAAGGGGGAGAAACCTCCCTCACACGGGGCTTTGCTTGGGTGCAAGTGGCTGAAATGGTGAGAATTTCCTCCTGCCAGGCAGGGGGAAGGGCTCTGATGCTCAGCCCTTGGCTGGAGACCTCGCGCAGGATCAGCTGGAGGGCTGGATATTGGGCCTGGAATAGGAGATGGGGACAGTTGGCCCAAGGGCTCTTTCTGTCTTTTAATTCCAGCCCTGGGACAGGCATTTCCTCCCCCAGTGAGGGCTGTGTGTGCTGGGCAGAGATACCAACGAGCTGCTCACTCACTGTCCCAGTAAATCCATCAGCTGTGAGAAAATCATGGACTGGTTTGGATTGGAGGGGATGTTAAACCCCCTGCCACGGGCAGGGACACCTTCCACTAGCCCAGGGTGCTCCAACCTGGCCTTGGACACTTCCAGGGATCCAGGGGCAGCCACAGCTTCTCCGAGCAGCCTGTGCCAGGGCCTCCCCACCCTCACAGTGAAGAATTCCTTCCCAATATCCCATCTAAAGTGCTCTCTGTCAGTTCAAAGCCATTCCCCCTTGTCCTGTCACTTGTAAATAGTCTCCCTCCAGCTGCTCATCCCATCCTCCTGCAGAAAGCCAGCCTTAGGATCAGTTCTGGGTGTGCTGGAAGCTCCAGTCGAGTCATGTCGGAATAAAAGGAGCCTTTCTTGTGCTTCGTTGCCCAAGTTCCTCCTTCCCACCACTTCCTGCTCTCAAACCCCTCAGGACTTGTTTATCCCAGGCTGGAATTGCTGCCGTTCATTCCCAGCTTTGTCCATTAAACCAGCTCTGAGCCGAGAGCTAAAAGCATCCCTGGTGCCTCCATCCTGCTCTTCCCAAAGTTCCTCCTGCCTGTGCATCCCGGCTGGTGCTGGTGGAAGGCCTCAGTGTGGAGCAGTTGTGATCTCAGCGCTGCTTTTTTTTCCCCCTGTGTTTGTCGATGCCTTCAAAATGGGGAAACCAGTGATCCATAGGGAGAGACTGCTGTGTTTTCCAGGGCTGCAAGCTGAAAGGGTTTGGGCTGCATTTCCTCTTCCTTGGGAGCCAGGAGCTCTGCTCTCTTTTCTGCTGTCACTGCTTCAGCTTGGATGCTGCCACCAGACGTGCTTCTTCCCACTCTTGTTCCCTAGGAAAAAAAAAAAAAACCACCCTAAAGCAGATGCAAAACAGTTCAACTGAAATTCTGTCTCCTCTCTTTCCTACCCTGTGACCTGTGGGGCAGGAAAGCATCCCCTGGGTGAGGGAGAGCGGGATTCTCCAGGCAGCAGCTGTGGTTTTCCTGCCTGCTCCTTTTGGCCTCTGGAATTGCTGTTTCTGAAACCTCTTTCCCCCTCACTCTGGACCTTCCTGGCCATGTTTCACTTCTTTCATTAGCGAGATCCCGATCCGTCGGGGCTGGAATGGTGGAAAGCCAAGCCAGGAGTCTGAAATCAGGAATCCAAGTGGAATTTTGTTCGCAGGATTCCCAGGGAGACGAGCAGTGAGTTAATAATTGCTCCCAGGCAGGCTCAGACGCCGTTTTGAGGGGTGTTTGCTTCTACCAGTCCCTCAAGCTCATCCCTGAGATTCCCACCCCCTGCAGTGAGGCAGGAGCGAGGGATAAATCACCCCAAAGGAAGACAAAGTAGATTTTTTTTTTTCTCTGCTTCCAGCTGTGGTGATTCCAAGAAAAGCATTAACTTGAGCAGCTGGAGCCATCTGCCTGAACTAAAAGGGTGCTTGGTGCTTGTCCTGTCCCTTGCACACACAGAGATGGAAAATCTGAGGCATCAGCATCAATCCAGCAGGGTTGAAAATCCCACCGCTTGGAGCTGGTGCTTCCCAATCCCAGGCTTGGAGATCTCTGTTGCTGAAGGCCCCCAGTGCCCCGAGCCCTCTGTGCTTGTTTTCAGGCTCCTGCACCCACAGATATTTTGGAGAGCACGTTGGGTGCTACCCCAGGGTGGAAAGAGGATGGGAGGGGATTTTATTGGGGCTTGTAAAACATTGGCAGCCGGACAGTTTTGTTTGTGAGCTGAGTTTAAGAGCTGGATTCTTCCCTGGGGCATTGGCCTTGGTGTTACTGGCAGATCCACTGGGTACAAGCTGGTGTTACTGGTCACCTTAGCGGGGAGGGAAAGCTCCCAGTTCTGGGCTGGGAATGGCACGGGTGACCTTTGCTTCGTGGGCAAGGAGTTGGAATGATGAGCCTGGGCCAGGAGAGCTCTGCTCCCCGCTTGTCCCCGTTGTTCTGCAGAGGGAAGGGCTCATCCTGGCTGGTCCCTGGAGCTGAACCCCCTCTCCACAAGAGTGTGACCCTTCAGAAATGTTCCCCTCGTTCCTCAGGCTTTGCCCTCTCTGGTTTATGAATCCCCTTCTCCCCGGAGTGGATCCTTCCCACGGAGATGGGCCAGGATGGGGTTTTCTGCTGGGCAAAGCTTGGAGTGCCCCTTCCCACATCCCCCCCAACCCCACTCCCCCCAAAGTCCAGGCCTGCCTGCTGAGCTTGCAGATCCCCTGCTCCTGCACAATGGTGGGAGGTGAAATGATTTGCAGATGGATCTTGCCTGAAAGAAAACAACTTAGTTCATCGTTGTCCCAGCGCCAGGGTTTTATTCCTGAATGTAACTCGGCCTCTGGAGCTGACAGCACGATTTATGGTAGGAAATGAAACCCATCTCAGTGTTGTTTCCCTGTTCTTGTTCGTTCTTCAGAGTGGTTTTATATACAGGGGCTGCTGTTCGCTCCTCCTCCCAGTTCCTGCTCTGGCTGGGAAAGCAGAGCAGAATTTAATGGATTTTGCTGATGGAGAGGGGAGAAAATTGGCATCAGGGATGCCTGAGGCAGAAAGACGGACCTGATGCCTTTTGAAGCTTTAGAGCTTTGTGATTTGTCAAAGAAAAGCTGGAAGAGCTCAACAGCTCCAGGATACTCCGTTCAGTATCAGTCTAAAAAGCACCTCCCAGTTCAACCAGTCTGCCCCTGGCCCTGCTCAGACACCCCAAAATCCCTCCCCATCCCTCAGAGCATTGTCCAAACACTCCCTGAGCTCTGGCAGCCTCAGGGCTGTGACCAGTTCCCTTGGGAACCTATTCCAGTGCCTGAACACCCTCCGGATAAAGGATCTTTCCCGAAAATCCAACCTACCCTGCCCTCTCTTACCCAGCAAGGCTCCTTTAGCCAAACCTCAGCCACTTCCCACAGCCCTTGGGCTTCACCTGTGCTTTGTTCAAAGCTTCTATGGGATGGAAGTCCATCTCTCCTCACCAGTAGGGATGGGTTGAAGTTGGTTTGAAGGGTGGTTGAAGGGATGGAACTGGCTGGGCTCTCCCAGCCAGGCTGTTCACTGCCACCTCTGACCTGGCTCTTGGCTCCCACCGAGGGCTTTGCACCCTTTCTGGTTTTAAAAACTAAAAGGCAGCAGTGCCCTGAGTTTCTGCCTGGAAAGATCATCTGTATTCTGCTTTTTATATATGTGTATATATATATATATATATTCTGTCTGGGGAAAACCGAGGTGGGGTTTGATTTCTCCCCAGCCTACCGAGGGCTGTTAATACCAACCAGATGTTGATGCCTCATGAAATTTCCAGGATGAGGTCATTGTTTGCTATTCTAAGGCATCCCCATCATTATTTCTCCCAAGACAGGCTGTTTCTTGTCTGCTTTGGAGCTCCCTGGGCCTGTCTGTGGAGGGTGAAAACACTCCTTCAGGTGGCTGGTGCTTTGTGCCTCCCTGGTTTTGGGGGTTTTATATTCTAGATTCTTGTTCTCTGTTCCCATTTCCCATCCCTTTTGCCTCGACTCAGGGTCCCTGACAGCTTCTGCTTTGTGTTGACAGCCAGTTTTTTTCCCCCTCCAGGACAGGCAGGATCTCAGCCCTGCTCCATCCCTTCCAGCCCCACATCACGTGTTGCAGCTGCATCTGTACCTCCAGCCTGGCCGTATCCATCCCCAACCCCAGCCCGGGGAAGTTTGGCTCCAGAAGGGATTAGTCAGTGGCTGTGAGCCTGGAGAACTGCTGAGCTGGTCAGCAGAGCTCAGTCAGCAGGAGGGGAGAGGAGAGGCCCTCAAATCCCTGTGACCCTGCGAATCAGCCCCCGTGCTGCTGGTGGTGGTGGTGGTGGAAACCTCGACCTGGCCGCTTGAATCCCAAACCAACCCCCTGTGAAAGGCTCTTTGGCCCTTCCCAGCTGCTCTCCAGGCCCTCAGTCCCTGCAGGTCCCCCAGAATTGGTGCTTTTCCACCCAGGGGCTGCACTGTTTGTCACAGCCCATCCTCAGATCCCGGGGAACCCAGGAGGGCGTTGTCTCCCCTGTGCCTTGCCTGGCTTTTTCCTTCCCCATCTCCCCTCTGGGGATGAGCTGACCCACATTTTGTGCCTCCTCGACTTTCAGCTCTGGTGAAAGTCAGGATGGAGCTGGATTCCTTCCCTTCCCAGCTTATCACACGTGCCCCCTTCCTCCTCAGGAGTGCCTGGAGCAGCTCCAGGCAGTTTGGGAGCGAGAAGCAGGAGCTGCTGCCAAACTCCTCTGCTGTGAACATGTCAGCGAGGGAGCTGCTCCTGCTCTCGGAAATTGCTTTCGGGGTCGGGCTTGTTAACACCGAGCCTTTGAGAGGAGCTGCAGAGCCCTGGTTTTGTTTTTTTTTTTTTTTCCCCCAGTCTGCCAATTCCCAGCTGAAAGCAGCAGAGGGAGAGGATTTTGGGAGCTCTGCAGGCCAAACTCAACCCAGTTATTTGCAAAGGCCCTGTTTGTTCGCTGCAGTTTGAGTGAGCCCTGTGTGATGCAGGGATTTTCTGCCCCTTGGAGCTGCTGGGGCTGCACCTTTGACTCATATTCTTATTTTTTAGCTTTTGCAGGTGGCCTGTTTGCTCCCAGGTGGCTGGGCTTGATGACCTTGGAGGTCTTTTCCAGCCTTAATGATTCCATGATTCTAAGTAACAGGAGTCCTGTGTATGAATGGAGCAGCCTCCAAACAACTCCTGTTCCATCCCAGCTTTATTTCAGCCTCCAAACAATCCTGTTCCACCCCAGTTTTATTTCAGCCTCCAAACAACTCTTGTTCCACCCCAGTTTTATTTCAACCTCCAAACAATCCTGTTCCATCCCAGTTTTATTTCAGCCTCCAAACAACTCCTGTTCCACCCCAGTTTTATTTCAGCCTCCAAACAATCCTGTTCCATCCCAGTTTTATTTCAACCTCCAAACAACTCCTGTTCCACCCCAGTTTTATTTCAACCTCCAAACAACTCCTGTTCCACCCCAGTTTTATTTCAGCCTCCAAACAACTCCTGTTCCACCCCAGCTTTATTTCAACCTCCAAACAACTCCTGTTCCATCCCAGTTTTATTTCAAGGCATTTTTCCCCCCAGAAGCACCACCCCATCAGTGCAGTTGTTACGGATTCCTGACTTTTCCCTGTCTTCTTCTGTCCCTCTCAGGATGTTTGCCAGCAGGAGGAAGCAGCATTACTGGGCTTACTCCATGGACTGCAGCGGGAACGAGGCCCACATCTCCAGCTGCAAGCTGGGAAACCACCTCACCGTGGACGCGGGGAAGAACGTGACGTGTGAGAACGGGATGCCCGCGGTTGTCAGCTGCGTCCCCGGCCGTGCCTTCGCCCCCAGCAGCCACAGCGGCTTCCGAAAAGCCTTCAGGCAGGAGGTGAGCAGGGAGCAAACCCAACCCTTCCCACCATCCCAGCGTGGTCCGGCTTGGAAGGCGCCTTAAAGGTTGTCTAATCCCACCCCACTGCCGCTGGGCCAGGTTGCTCCAGCCTTGGGCACTTCCAGGGATGGGGCAGCCACAGCTTCTCTCTCCTTTTCCAGTCCCTCCCCACCCTAACAGAGAGGAATTTCTCCCTAATATCCCACCCAACCCTCTGTGAGTTTGAGCAGGAACACCCTGGGATTGTAACTCTCCACCATCAACGCCTCATGCCGTTGTCCGCTCTGAGTATTCCCATCTCCCTGCAAGCCTGGCTCACCCCTATCCCAAGAAATTCCTGCTTCCCTGCCTCCTTTGCGGGCTCTGGAGGGCGGGAGCTGGCAAAGCTGGGAGCAAGGAGTGAGAAAATCCCCGGGTCACGTTCCTGTTGGAGCTGCTCTGTCCGAGCCAGTTGAGCTGGTGCCCAGTCTCTGCTGGGCTTTGCTGTTCCACAGCCACTGGAATCCTACTGGGTTGGCTTTCCCCGTGGAGGGACGAGGGAAATCAGTTGGCATTTCCTCTACCTCTGCAAGGAAATGCCCTGGGAGACTGGGAAAACACGGCCTGCGGGAAGGTTGGGGAACTGTGTTTGTTTAGTCTAGCGAGGAGAGGGCTGTAAAAATCCCGGGATATGCAAAAAGTGTTGTAAAACAACCCTGGAGCTGCTTGGGCTCAGGGTCAGGGGGGTGACTGAATAGGAAAGAAGAGCTTAAGGTGCAGCAAACATGGCTTGGTGGATGCCAAGGGAAATTTTCCAGCTGCAACCTTAGGACACAGGGCTGATTTTTGGGGTCTGGAGGCCCTAAATGCTGACTTGGAGGGGTTTTTTCCAAGGGTACTTTGGGTGGGGTTGGAGCTGCATCCCCCAGCCCTGGATCTGTGTGGATTCAGGAGGATCTCTGGGCTCTCCTCAGGTGCCAGCACCTCCCAAAACTGGAATAGTGCAATCCCTGCCTTCATCCCAGGCTCTTCCTTGCACGAGACCTTGCCGGATTTAGGCCTGAAAGGTGAAAGGTCTCGTAAATCATTGCTAATCTTCTGAGCCACACACGCTGCCAAGTAATTCCTTAAGCCCTTTGTTTGGGCTTTGCATGTCCTTTGTGTGACCCCAGCCTGCTTCCAGGGGGAAAAGTTAAGGATTTCTTGGCATTCCCAAAGCTTCAGCTCTGCTGGCACCACCACAACCCTGTACCGCCTCTTGGTACAGCTGTGGGTGATTGACAGACAACAATATAATAATATAAACCCAGAAATAGATAATAACACAATAAAATAAAAGTAGGAATGAGTGAAACTGGAGCTGCCCAGATCACTGGCAACAGGGCTCAGAACTCAGCAGTTCTCGTGGCTTGAGCTCCACGTTGCTCCTGGATTAGCCCAGGAGCCTGATCTGGAGATGTGAACAGCAAACAGACCCTTCCAGTGGCAGCCAAGGGGTGAGAGTTGGGCACCAGAGGGCTCAGGGCCATTGCCAAGCACCCTGTAGGGCTCCCAAGGGACGTGAGAGCTCACGGGTGGGGACCTGAGAAACGCCTCTGTGCACGCCACGAGTGTTTGCAGGCAAAGATCTCCTTCCATCCAGGGGGTTCAGCCCCTGGAATCGCGTGGGGAGGTGGTTTTAGCCCCGGGGCCTGGCTCTCCTGCAGCAGGAGCTGCAAGAAGGGAGGATGTGCTGCTCCCAGGTCGTGGCTGACTCCACTCCCACCCCTGTGTCTTCCAGCAACCACTGGTGAGGCTGAAAGGGGGAGCCAACACGGGCGAGGGACGAGTGGAAGTGCTGAAAAACGGGGAGTGGGGGACGGTTTGCGACGACAACTGGAACCTGGTGTCGGCCAGCGTGGTGTGCCGCGAGCTGGGCTTCGGCAGCGCCAAGGAGGCCATCACAGGAGCGAGGCTTGGCCAAGGTAAGGCCTCCAGGGCACCTTGTCTGCCTCCCAGGGCCCTGCAGGATACGGGGCAGGGCGTGTTTTTACTGGAATATTTGCTCTGGGGACCAGAAGTTTCTCCTCTGACCTTAACGAGTCTCTGGAGTCCAGGAGGCCAGGCTGGAATATGTGACTTACAAAGATGTTCGGGATTCCTTGAGAGGAGTTTGGGGATGATGAGTTTAACCTTCTGCTCAGGCAACTGTTCCAGGAATTAATTCTTCATTATCACATCTGTTGCTCTAAGACTCCCTTTGAGTCCTCTAGAACCACATCATGGTGTCATGCATTACTAGAAGGTTCCTGGCAGAAATGAGCCCTGGATCCAGACTTCAAACGCTCCAATTTAAACCAGGACAGTAATTTATAAAGTCATTTATAAGCGCCTTATAAATAGAAGGGCATTTGAACAGCCCAGAGCCAGGTTTGGGTTTGGATTTCCTGTGTCTGGGAGCTGGTTTAAGTCCCAAAATGTGAGAAATGGTAACTCAAAAGCAAAATTATACCCTCTGGTGATTTCCACACTTTGCTCCTGTGGTGGGAAAAGAGAAGCAAATGACACCAAACCTTCATTGTGAGAATAAAGGAAAGGGTGAATCTTCTCTGGAGACTTGGAGAGGAGGAGGGAAGGAACCAACACGTGGTGTCCTGAATCTGGAAAGCTTTAAAACGTGACCTGTCCACTGGATTTGCCAAAACCCTTCTTGTGGTGGGATGGAATCTGCTGCTGTGTTTAACTGCATGTAGGAAACAGCTTAATCATGGTTGTGGGGAGGAGAGGAGAGGCTGCCACGTGAGGGAGGAGAACATGGAACGCTCCGTTCCCTGCTGTCTCCCGCAGCCTGGAAACTCTCGGCAGCGGCCGATTCCCACAGGCTTCCCTTTCTCTTCCAGCTCAGCCCCCGGCCATCCATCAGTGCTCCCTGTCAGAAGTGTCCTTTGGGATGGCTGAGCTCCCCCCAGCAGTGGGATCATCCCACTGTGGGAGGAAAAGGAGCTCTTTCGGCCCGAACTCCCCTCCAGGCTCCTGCTGGGCTGGGGACTCTCCCAGTTAACTCCATGTCTGTGGTTACACTTTGGTTTGTTCCAGCTGCATCCCAGGGAATTTGGGTGTTCTGAGGCTGCTTTGGAGGACCAGCCTCCTCTTGGATGCCACTTGTGCTCCCAGATTATTCCCATTTGTCTCCTAGCACCTCTCTGCAGTGTGGAATGGTTGATATTCACTCCTGAGTTGGAGCCCACACCACCTGCCCCAGATTTATTTCAGTGGCTCCTCATCCATCCCTGTGGTTTTCTGCTTTATTGTCCCAGCAAACCCGTCCATGTCCCAGTTAAATGTCAGGGCTTGACTGGGAGCAGATTCCAGCGCACAGACCCAGCCAAAAAGTCATAATTTGTGAATTCCTACAGCCGAAGTTTGTAAATTATGTAACAGCAGAAAGTTGGCCTTTTTTCTGGGGCTCTTGCCCGCTGGAGTCCTGGAGAACACTGGAAAGAATTTAACAGTGAGACAACCTGCCACTGGGCATTTCCTCCCTGCAGGGCAGCACAGGCAGGGAGTAAAGACCCTTTTTCCCTTCTTTCCCCCCACCCAGGGATGGGCCCAATCCACCTGAACGAAATCGACTGCACGGGCTTCGAGAAGTCGGTCACGGACTGCAAGTTCAACACGGAGTCTCAGGGCTGTAACCACGAGGAAGACGCCGCCGTGAGGTGCAACGTGCCGGCCATGGGCTTCCAGAACCAGGTGAGGAGCCGAGCGATCCGGGGAATGCGGGCCGGGTGGGTGTTCGCAGGCTGGAGCATCGCCTGCCTCGGGAAGGAATCCTTTTCACCCAAACCGCAAGGGTTGGGTTTGGGTTTTACCCTCGGTGCCGTGTCAGGAGGGAGAATGAGGCCGATGCTTCATTTTTAGGCTGAGCTTTGAGCTGCTCTGAGCGTGACAGAGGCTTATAAATGATGAAAGGGATGATGGAAGGACAGGGCTTGGAGCAGCCTGGGCTGGTGGGAGGTGTCCCTGCCTGTGGCAGGGGCTGGAATGGGATGATTTTTAAGGTCCCTTCCAACTCAACCATTCCATGACTCTGTGATAGCTGCCTGAACCTGCCACGGGTTCCCCTGAGCGAGCCCTCCTTCCAGAGGTCTGTAGGAGCGGGGAAGGGGGAGTTTTCACGGGGAATGTGTTATTCCTGCGGCTGCTCCAGCCCCCTTCGAGCTGCAGGGCTCGGCCGGAGTGGGGGGTGACCCCAAACCGCATCAGTGCCCGAGCTGAGCTGTGTGAGCTCGGGGACTGCAAGCCCTGCAAGCCCCCGGGGTGCTGTCCCACGTGCCCTGGGTGGGGTGTACGGTGGTCTCACCGCCCTGGGGGTGTCTGTGCCCCTGCAGCTGCGCCTGAGCGGAGGCCGCAACCCCTACGAGGGCCGGGTGGAGGTCCTGGCCGAGCGCAACGGCACCCTGAGGTGGGGCACGGTCTGCAGCGACAACTGGGGCACCGTGGAGGCCATGGTGGTGTGCCGGCAGCTGGGGCTGGGCTTCGCCAGCCACGCCTTCCAGGTGAGCCCCCCGCCCCGGGGCCCTGCCCTATAACCCGCTTTTTGGGTCTTCGTGGGTGGGTTTGGGGCTGCTGGGGGAGAGGGGAGGAAGGTTCGTCCAATAAACCAACCCCGGCTGCAGACTCAGCTTCCAGGCATCTCATCGCACAAGAGCCACGGGGAGAACCAACCCCGGCTCCAGACTCAGCTTCCAGGCATCTCGTCGCACAAGAGCCACGGGGAGGGAGGTTTTGGAGCAGAAGGAGCTGCTGCAGCTCCAGGCAGAGCTGTTGTTTTCGTCCCGCTCCCGGCTCAGGTTTCCCGGGAAGCCTCACTCCCTGATCCCTGCTTGGGCCCTTGGCCCTCTCTGGAGTGTGGAAGCCAAGGTCAGACCCGTGTCAGACCCTTCAGGTTTGCCCCTGTGGTAACTCCAGGGCCGTGTGTGCCCCCCTGAGCAGTGGGGCTGGACCCAGCTCCCCAAATTGTTCGCACTCCTTGCTGCTCTCATGCCAAATACCCCAAACCCTCCCTGACCAGGAGTGACACTTCATTGTTGCCCCATCCCCTGGAAGTGTCCAAGGCCAGGTTGGACAGGTAGCTTGGAGCTGCCTGGGCTAGTGGAAGGTGTCCCTGCCCATGGCAGGGTGGCTGGAACAAGATGTTTAAGATCCACTCCCACCCAGGCCATGTCACACACTGGGCTGACCAGCGTATTCCAACCAATTCAACCATTCCCCACGGCCAGGGAGGGGATCTGCAGGTCCCCAGCGGACACCCCGGGGTTGGAAACCCAGCAGGAAGGATTCCCCTGTGCAAACTGGCTCCTCCAGCTGCTTCCCCGCCCCGGCAGATCCCAGGACCTGAGAACACCCACGTCCCCGAGCGCTGGCCCTGCCGGCCGCCTGGCTCTGTTGACACAGCCCCGAGAGTCCAGCAGGGAACAAGACATTTTTTCCTTTAGCTGAGGCTGCTGGAATTCCGAAGAGAAAAGGCCCTTATGCTGCCCCAGCTCCAGGAGCATAAAGCCCCAGTGTGAAGAACAGGGCAGGCTGTGTGTGCAGTGCTGCACGCAGGGCTCCCAAACAGCCTCTTACCATGGAAGCCACGGCACAGATGGGGTTTCTTTTCCTGGAAACGTGTTCCCAGTTTTGACACTGACAGATCTGATGGGATTTTTTTGTAGTTCTTTCTTCCTCTCCTCCCCACCTTCTCCCAAAGTCGTGCCGTGGCAGCTTCGTTGGGGTTTGAGTTTGTGAGTTAGTTACGTGACGCTTCCCGTGGGTTTTGTAAACTGGGTGATGAAGAGGAGCAGTGAGCAGGGAACTTCATCAGGAGCTGGAGTGACAGGACACACAGTGGCTTCCCACTGCCAGAGGGCAGGGTTAGGTGGCATATTGGGATGAAATTCTTCCCTGTGAGGATGGGGAGGCCCTGGAACGGATTTCCCAGAGCAGCTGTGGCTACCCCATCCCTGGAAGTGCCCAAGGCCAGCTTGGAGCAACCTGGGCTAGTGGAAGGTGTCCCTGCCCGTGACAGGAGGTGGAACAGGGTGATTTTAAGGTCTCTTCCAACCCAAACCAGTCTGTGATCTCTGAGTCCTCCTTAACACCACGAGATGCTGCCCCTGGGTCAGCAGATCCTGTTAGTCCTGATACTCCTCAAATTCCTCATTCCCACTGGCATTTCCAGCATGGCTGTAACTCTGCCTCCCCCCTCCCTTGTGCAAGCAGAACCTCTGGCACTGCTCGTGGCCCTCCCAAGTGCCCAGATGTCCCAAGGCAGTTGTGGTTTAAATGCTGGGCACCTCTCCCAAAGGCCCAGCCCCGATGACTTCCAAGAGCCCCGGGATGAACTCGTCAGCTGGATGGGCAGAGCAGGGTGGAATTAAAAACAAGGGAGATTTAAATCGGCTCAGAAAGAAGGAGAAACCTTTGCTGAATGTTGCTGAGATGTTTAGGGCAGGGAACAGGGGACTGGGGGTTAAAATCTGGGTTGATCAGCCTTCTGCTTCCCTGAGCTCATTGGCAAGATCCCTCCCCTGCACACCGTGGGCTCTTGCACTGCCCTTCCCTGGAGGTAATATATTCCTCAAAGAGCCCACTGAACCCCAAGGAGCACGTGAAATACCCTCTTTTTTTATTTTATTTTTTTTTTTTTGGTGCCTTTCTGCCCAGGAAACCTGGTACTGGCACGGGGACGTGAGCGCCGACAGCGTGGTGATGAGCGGGGTCAAGTGCTCGGGCACGGAGATGTCGCTGGCCCACTGCCGGCACGACGGGGCCCACGTGTCCTGCCCCAGGGGAGGGGGCAGGTTTGGAGCCGGGGTGTCCTGCTCAGAGAGTGAGTAACTCGGGTTTTACTGCGCCTGGCCACAAGTGCCTGCCCCGAGATTCCCGGCGGGAACGGGGTGAGCTGTGCTGTTCCTTGGATGTGGCGAATTCGTACGCCCGGAGAAGCTGTGGCTGCTCCATCCCTGGAAGTGTCCAGGGCCGGGTTGGAACAACCTGGGCTAGTGGAAGGTGGAAGGGAAGTGGGAATGAGGTGAGCTTTAAGGTCAGATATTCACATATGGTGAACAGTTCCACCCACAGCTCTTCCTGCTCAAAATGCCAGAGGGCAGGGTTAGATGGGATATTGGGGAGGAATTCTTCCCTGTGAGCATGGGGAGCGGCTGGGATGGAAGTCCCACAGGAGCTGTGGCTACCCCATCCCTGAAAGTGCCCAAGGCCAGTTTGGAGCAACCTGGGTTAGTGGAAAAGGTGTCCCTGCCCATGGCAGGGGGTGGCACTGGATGATTTTAAAGTCCTTTCCAACCCATGCCCATGGCAGGGCAGTGGGAATTAGAGGAGCTTCAAGTCCTTTCCAGCCCAAACCATTTCATGATTCCATGATTCAAACTGCTGCTGCTGAGGCTGAAGAGCACAGTGGGAGGAAGGGGCTGACCTTCACCTCTGGCAGACCCTTGTGGGGTGTTTTCAGCCTGTTTAACCCCTTCCTTTCTTCCCCCCCCAGCCGCCCCCGACCTGGTGCTGAACGCGGAGCTGGTGGAGCAGACTGCCTACCTGGAGGACAGGCCCATGTTCATGCTGCAGTGCGCCCTGGAGGAGAACTGCCTGGCCAGCTCTGCTGCCAACACCTCCATCACCTCGGGGTACCGGCGCCTGCTGCGCTTCTCCTCCCAGATCCACAACAACGGCCAGTCCGACTTCCGCCCCAAGAACGGCCGCCACGCCTGGGTCTGGCACGACTGCCACCGGTGGGTGCCTCGGCTGGGCTCTCCTCCCACCCTTTGCTGCTGCCCAGGGCGCTGTCCCGCTGTGGGAGCACGGGGAGGAGGTGCTGGAGCTGTGATGTGCGTGGTGGGGGGGGTCACTGTCACCCTCCGAGGGCAGAGAAGCCGCCAGTCGGG
Organism: Mionectes olivaceus; assembly: GCA_035041425.1. Classification (NCBI taxonomy): domain Eukaryota; kingdom Metazoa; phylum Chordata; class Aves; order Passeriformes; family Tyrannidae; genus Mionectes; species Mionectes olivaceus. The sequence continues at coordinate 3,293,039 of JAWWMA010000064.1, read as the reverse complement.
GTTAAGAGTTGAGAAGTGGGATGTGAGCAAGGCAGGTGTGGGGCTTTCCTTGGGAGAGGCGTCTGGGCAAGGGCACTGCATCCAGGCCAGGTCCCTGGGTTGGACAGGGCTTGGAGCAACCTGGTCCGGTGGAAAGTGTCCCTGCTGATATCAGGGGGTGGAACAAAACGAGCTTTAAGGTCCCTTCCAACCCAGACCAGTCTGGGATTCTGTGATCTCTGAATCCCCCTCAATGCCACAAGATGCTGCCCCTGGGTCAGCAGATCCTGATACCCCTCGATTTGGATGAGCTTTGAGGTCCTTTCCAACCCAAACCATCCCATGATCCCATGTATGCACAGACAGGACCCATCTTTCCACATACCCACACACGGAGAAAGGTGCAGCAATCTGAGCTGCTTCCCCTCCCCTGGAAAAGGACCCAAAAATCCTGTACATTCTGCACCCCCAGCTCCACTAAAACAGCTGAGAGATGGTTTGGGGCTTATTTTTTAACCAACAGTAAACTCACCCCCATAAATGCATCGCTTTTGAGGGGGAAACAGCAGTTTCAGCTGAAACAAGGGAGGAAAAGGAGCTGGAAGCCATCCAGGTGCTTTCCTTGTGGAATGATGGCTGGTACAGGGTTGATTTTTCTCTCCTTTGGGGTAAAAGGGAGCGAAGTAACTCGGTGCTCAGCTCTTGTCCTGCCCCTGGTGTAAGAAAATTCTCAAATCTAAGAGTTCTTTGTAGTGTTTATAAAGAGCTGAGTGATGTGAGACGGGAATGAGAGGGCACTTGGAGCAATCTGGGAGTGAGGTGAGTCTGGGAAAGGATGAGGGAAAGGCCACGAGCCGTCTGTGCTTCAAAGCTGGATCCTGTTTAGGTGGAGGAGGATGAACTCAATTCCTCTTCAATCTTTCCAGCCTGTAAACAGCAGAATGTAAACACCCCTCTGAGTGGTTCAGACATAGTTCAGAATCTGAGTCAGACTTGAGAGCCTCCAGCTCCGAGCAGAGGCAGCCAAATCTGCCCCAAATCAACAGCCCTGTGCCTCTGTTTTGCCAGTGCCTCCCTCTGGCACTCTGAGCTCCTGTTTAGTTACCTTTGGACATGGAAACAAGAAAAAAAATGGGAAAGACCCAGAGCAGGGAGTGAAAAATGATTCACTTCTGGCAGATGGGAATTTATGGATTTTTTTTTTTTGTTAGTCAGGGGAAAGGCAGGAGGAGGTAAAAAGGCAAAATTTCCTCCCCTTCCTTCCTTGCTCCTCCTTTATCTGCAAATCCACGTGCAGTTATGGTGATGGGAAGTTTTTAAGCCTTGATTATTTTTACAGCTGGAAAGGAGAGGATTTATGCACTTTCTTCCCTCCTTTTTTTTTAAAGTTCTTAAGCAATTGGTTCTGAATTAGGGCCTGTCTTGTGCAGTTGCCTCACTCAGAGCTGAGCTGTGCAACTCCCAGGGCTGGGATAGACATTCCTTAAATCACAGAGTGATTTAAGGTCCCACTCCTGTCTCAGCACCCCCAGTTGTTCTCCAGGGGTTGCATCAGCATGACCACACTCGTGTGCCCAGCCCTGGCCACGTGGAGCCCACAAATGGCCTTTGGGCAGGTACTTCCAGCTAATTCCTGCTCTCCAAACCCCTGGCCTGAAGCACAGCCCTCAGTTTTGCTGAACCAGCTGTGGGGGAATCCAAAAGCCAACGTTTTCAAAGTCCAGCATCACCCAAACCCCGCTGGGGACCAACTCTGGTAGTCAGGGATGCACAGTGGGCTCTCTCCTCACTTTTTGCTGTGCCCAGCAGTGCTGGAATGTCCCCAGTTTAAAGAGAGGAAACATCCTGTGTGAGCCCAGCTCTGAGCAGGGCAAGGCAAACTGGGCCCATCTCTGTTTTCTGCCCATTAATTCACCTTCTGCTGCTTGAACAGTTACTGAAGGAGAGCAGGCAGGGGCTGGGCTGGGCACACCCAGCTCTGCATGGAATATTCCTTCTCCTGGTAAATGCCAGGGTTGCTACAGCTGGTGACTTGGGTAGTTGTTTTTTTTAACCTTCCTGCCATTATAAAACACTGTCATCCCCAAAAAAACTGGGGCAGGGCTTTTCCCTGGAACAGCTTTAGCTTTTAAGGAGTTCAAGGCCAGGTTGGCTGGGGCTTGGAGCAGCCTGGGGTAGCTGAAGGTGTCCTTGCCCACGGCAACGGAGGTGGAATGGGATGAGTTTTAAGGTCTTTGCCAACCCAAACCATTCCATGTAAATAAATACTCAGGAGCCAGCATGAAAGCAGGGATGGGTGGTGGTGCCACAACAGGATTATCCCCAGGGGAATATTCCCTGGCTGTGGTTTCTCCCACTCCACCTCCTGCAGCCCTTTCGAACTGGTAATTAATTGTCTGTTTGCCCTTTAATTTCATTTATAAGGATAACTTATAAATGTCCCTGTCTGTGACCCTCAGGCACTACCACAGCATGGAGGTTTTCACCCACTACGACCTCCTGAACCTCAACGGGACCAAGGTGGCCGAGGGACACAAAGCCAGCTTCTGCCTGGAGGACACGGAATGTGAAGCAGGTGCGTGCCAGAGCCCTCGGAGCTGGGAATCCACTCCCAAACGAGGAGCCAGAAAGCAGCCCTGAGGGCTTGGTTGGGCTCCATTCCCTCCACCCCTGCTCTGAGCTGCCCCAAAAACCCGAGCTGGAAGCGCCCTTGCCCCGGGGCGTTAACGCTTCGCTCCCGGGATGTTTCCTGCCCTCCTCAGACGTGCAAAAGCAGTACGAGTGTGCCAACTTCGGGGAGCAGGGCATCACCGTGGGCTGCTGGGACGTGTATCGGCACGACATCGACTGCCAGTGGGTCGACATCACCGACGTCCCGCCCGGGGATTACCTTTTCCAGGTAAGGAGAAGAAGGGCTGGAGGCGCTCCTGGTGCTTTCACCTCACCCATTTCCGACAAGCTGCTTATTTGTACACCCCCACTGCTTGTGACTGTAAAGAGGTTGTATTCCCAGGCTACCCAAGAGGTGGAGGGTTCCCTCCAACACAACAAATCAGGGGCCAATAACCACGACGTACAAGCCTTAAAAATTCCACGTCCAGCCCCACCCCTGCCCCGGGTAGTCCCAACCAGCCCAGGAGCAGCTGATGTTGTTGGCACATTCGGGATGCACAACATTCCACTGGTGTACCGGTTTGGGGCCGTCTGTAAGCAACACTCCCTTAATTTGGGGATTAAACTGTGCTATTTGTGGGGTGTTTGCAGGAGCTCAGGCCGTGCCTCCAGTCTGTGCGCTCTGGGCGGAGTGGGGGGAATTCTTTGGCTCTAAAAACAGCCACTTGCTCCGGAGGGGAGGGAAGGGAGAGGAATTATTGTTGCCTGCACTGTGTGAGGTGGAATAAAGGGTTAGAGGGATGGAGCAGCTCTGCCCTGAGGGAAGGCTGAGAGAACTGGGGAAGAGAAGGCTCTGGAGTGACTGAATTGTGGCCTTCCAGGACCCGAAGGAGCCAGCAAGAAACAGGGAGAGAGACTATTTCCAAAGGATGGAGTGACAAGACCAGGGGGAATGGCTCCCCACTGCCAGAGGGTTAGGTGGGGTACTCGGAAGGAATTCTTCCCTCTGAGGGCTGGGATGGAATTTCCAGAGCAGCTGTGGCTGCCCCATCCCTGGGAGTGTCCAAGGCCAGGTTGGAGCAACCTGGGCTGGTGGAAGGTGTCCCTGACCACGGCAGGGAGGTGGAACCGGGTGATTTTAAGGTTCCTTCCAGACCAAACCATCCTGGATTCCGTGTCCGACCTGGCTTCAATCAAGCAGTTCCCATTTCTGTGCCCCCTCCAGCCCAGCTTTTTTTAAACCACCTCACCCCCTGCCTCTCTCCCCCTTCCTCCCCCAGGTCATCATCAACCCCAACTACGAAGTAGCCGAGTCGGATTATTCCAACAACGTGATGAAGTGCCGGAGCCGCTACGACGGGCAGCGCATCTGGATGTACAACTGCCACATAGGTGAGGGCTCAAACCCCCCAGCTCTGGCCTGACAGGGGGGAAAAATGTTCCAGCTGGATGAGGAACGAGTGGGGTTTTTTTAAATTTTTATAAAAATGTTTTAAATTTCTACAAATGATTTAATTTTAATTTTACAAATGTTTTAAATTTTATTTTTTTTTAACATTTCTATAAATGTTTTAATTTTTTTAATTTTAGAAATGTTTTAAATTTTATATTTTAAAGTTTTGTAAGTTTTATGTTTTAAATATTATAATTTTTGGTTTTGTAAACGTTTTCATTTTGTAATTTTTTAAATTTTATACATTTTGTATTTTTTTACTTTAATAAATGTTTTTATATATTTCATTTATAAATGTTTTAAATTTTATATTTTTAAGCTTTTATAAATATTTTAATTGTGTGTTTTTAAAAAAATTTAAGTTTTAATTTTTAGGATTTTTATAAATGTTTTCATTTTTAAAAAATTATAAATATTTCCATTTTTTACTTAAATTGTTGAAATTTATTTAAAATTTAAATGTTAGAAATGTTTTAAATTTTACATTTTAAAGTTTTTTATTTTTAAGTTTGATGTTTTAAATATTATAATTATTGTTTTTGTAAACGTTTTCATTTTGTAATTTTTAAAATTTTATACATTTTGTATTTTTTTACTTTAATAAATGTTTTTATATATTTCATTTATAAATGCTTTAAATTTTATATTTTTAAGCTTTTATAAATATTTTAATTGTGTGTTTTTAAAAAATTTTAAGTTTTAATTTTTAGGATTTTTATAAATGTTTTCATTTTGTAAAAAATTTATCAATGTTTCAAATTTTTACTTAAATTTTTGAAATTTTTTTAAAAAAATTAATTTTAGAAATGTTTTAAATTTTATAATTTTTATAAATGCCGTAATTTTTTTATTTTATAAATTTTAAAATTTTAAATTTTTTTTTAAATTTTAAATATTTTTTAACATTTCTAAATACTTCCAACAGCTTCATTTTTTTAACCAACCAAGCAGTGAATTTGGCTACTTCACAGCCTGATCTCCCAAACCCATCGAGGACTAAACCTGGGGGCCTCTTGGCTGTTTCAGTCATGGGAAAATTCACCTAAAATTCAAATTAATCAGCCCAGGAGAATCTCAGAGCCCTCCTTTTCCCAGCTCTTTGTGCCCTGAGCCTCCTCTGCCCGCCCTGCTCACCCCGTGCCCCCTTTTTGCCCTCTCTGTGCCCCCCCAGGTGGTTCTTTCAGCGACGAAACGGAGCAGAAGTTCGACCACTTCAGCGGACTCACAAATAACAAAGTGTCCACCCGGTGATGGGAACCCCCCTCCCCAACTATTTAAAGGGGGCAGGACTCCTGCCTCGCTCCTTCCCAAACCACTGCACCACCAGGAAATCAAGGATAACAGCCCGGCTCCGAATCTCCAGGTGAATTATTTCCTGCAAGACGCCTTCGCTCCCCGCCCTCGGTGCTCTCACCTCCTCTGGCCCCGGAGCATCCAACCCTCCTCCTCCCCTTCCAGCCTCCTCCAGAGGTTCCTCCCTCCACCGTGTTCCCTCGCAGCCAGATTTTTAGGGTGCCAACCACCCCAAAAACGTGGCTTCGCCCCTCGTTCTCCAGGCGTTCATTTGGTATCTCAAAGCCCTTTTCGACTCCAGCTTGGACGCCCCAAACGTTCGTGCTGCTCTTCCTCCTCCTCCCTCTCCTCCTCAGCACTGCCACGACTCCAGCTCAGCAAAGAAATACAAGGAAAGGAAAGGTAAAAAACCAAAAAACAAAAGGAGCAGCTTTTTTTTTTTTTCCAAGCAGAACAGTGTAAAGCATAATTTAATACCGCAGTGAAACTCTCGGGTCCAACAGTCGGCTCCCAGCGACCTCTGGAAGCGGAGCAGAACAGATTCCCAACAGACCACCGGAGCTCCCCCCGCCTCGGGACACCCAGAACTTCGCAGATTCCCGGTGATGAGGCCGCTGGGCTGTGAATTCCCATCCCAAAATTCCGCACCCACCCAACTCTCGCCTCCTAAGGCTGGACGTTCCCCGTCTTTTCCTTCCAAGGATGAATTGGTTTTAAGGCATCGTCTCCCGACCGTTCCTTACAGAAGGGAATTCCTGGCTCTCATCCCCAGGGATCTGTTCCCAGCCCCACTGGAAATTCATGGTGCTACCTGTGCCCCTCTGTTTGTTTGAGGGCACACCTTGCTATACATCTCCAGGCACAGCTACTTGAAAAAAAACCAAACGTTTTGACCCAGAAAAAAAAAAAAACAACACCACCCCCCCCCCCAAAAAAATGGTTTAAATGCCATTTGTGGACTTCTACTCCACGAAAGCTCACAATTCCTGGTACTTTAGTGTTGTTGTTGGGGTTTTTTCTTCCCTCTGTATGGAAGACTTTGACAATTTGAGAGCTGACCAGGGGATTAATCTACAGGGGATTAGAACTGGCTGCCGAACTTGTGCTCCCCAAAACCCACCTCACAGGCGCATTGTGAGGCTTAAAGGACGCAGAATCACCTTTTAAACGCCATTTATCGCCTGGCAAAGGGCTTTTTTAGCTTCCTCTGAGCTGGAAAACTCCCATCTTTTCCCTCAAGGTCTGTAGCACGAGCAGAGCCTGGGCTGTGGTGGATGCTCTGCTGCCACACCGAAGGGTTTTTAAAGCCCCTTAAAAACAAAAAAAGGCTCTGGGCCCACCAGAACAGGCGAGTTCTGCTTTTTCCTTTCCCTGAGGAGCACGTGACAACTTTTCCTTGTTTAACAGGGCAACTTCAGGCTGGGTAAATCCGGGGGGGGAAAAAAAACCCTCACTTGTACCCACTGCCTGGCAGTTTTGGGGGATATCTCAACAAGAACATCACAACGAGGTAAACGTGGAACAGCTTTTTTTAACACCTGTCCTTCCCCCCAGCCGGAATTTTGGCCAACCAAACACAATTCCCTTACTCTTAACTAGTTTCTGGTTTTTTGGTTTTTTCTCCTCCAAACCCAGAGGAGGCTTTTCTGGAAAGCCTCGGGGAGTTCATCGGTGCTTGGAAACAAAAAGAGTCCCCCCCAACCCCGGGGGTGGGAAGGGGGGGGGGCTCAAAAAATCCCATTAATGCCAAACTCCCCCTCCCTTCCCGATTTCAGGAGGATGGTGCTGATCCCAAGGAGAAACTCCCCCCACCCCGTGGCACCTCCCCTGCTCCACATGCAGTTGGACAGCACAGCCATGCTCATCTTTACAGCGTTTTTTGGGGGGTGTGGGGTGAGGGTGGGAGGGGAGGACCGAGGTGGGGGAGCTGAGGTGCTTTTTTTTATTCCCGCTGCTCCGAGGTTTCCGGCTGGAAAACTTCCATTCCTGAGCCTTCCTGCTGCCTGTGCCTCCAGCCCAGGGCGTGGGACACGAGTCTCCTGGCCACGGCCGTGTCCGTCTGGGGCCGTTCCTTCCCGAGGTGGAGGAGTTCTGGGAAAAACGGGGGGAAAAAGGATCAGCTCAGGGCTGGCAAATCCATCTATTCCCCCTTTTCCTTTGGAATTACACGACTCCACGTTTTTCCCGGATGGAAACTCCAACGTGGCCACAACGAAGCTCCGGGGTCTTTTCCGCGGGAGGAAATTGTTCCCCACTTCTCTTCCAGGAGCTGCTTCCCAGCCATTCCTGGCAAAATTCACCCCAGTTTTATCCCTCCCCCCCCAGCAAATTTTGATTTCAACTGATCAGAGCAAAGTTTGATTTTCATTTTAACCACTCAGAGCCAGCAGCCTCAATCCTTAGAAACCAAGAAGAAAGGAAAATTCTCAGAAACCAGGAAAAGAAGGAAGATTCCTTCCTAAACCCTCAGAAACAAGGAAAAAGGAAGAGTCCTTTCTAAATCCTCAGAAACCAGGGGAAAAAAATAATCTGCATTTTAAATAATATCTTGATATTCCAGGTGCTTTGGGACCTCCATTCTTTTTGTAGGTACCTGATTTGTTACAAACCGAAGGGATGAATATTCCAAAATTGTACCAAGAATCTGGGATTTGGGAATCACCTAATGCTTTATCAGCAGCTGTTCACAGGGTTATTATCCAGACAGCAAGGGGGGCTTTTCTTGGTTTGGTTTGTTTTCAGAAGTTTCATTAATAAAGTTTTAAAAAAAACCCACAAAAAAACAATGAAGAGACACTGTCAGCCGATTAAAATCCAAATTTCCATGTGGCAAAATTCAATTGAAACACGAAGTTCTGCCGTTCCCCGGGAGGGGTTTTTTATAACCTGATTCACAGTGAGGGGGAGACTGCAAAGAAATCTCATTTCTGGACGCGGCCTTTGAATCCAGAAGTTCTTAAAAGCTCAGGAACTTGTGGCTGTGACAGTGTCCCTTCAGAGCATTAATACTGGAATTGTTTCCACTGCAGTGAACTGGCAAATAACGGGAGTTGGACATTCCAAGTCTCTGCTGCTAAAAAAAGAAAAAAAAAAGGGTTCCTGGCATTTCTTTCCTGCGAATAGAAGTGATCACAACCTGATTTTCAAGGCGATGAAATCAGTAAAAACAATGTTAATGGCTCAGCTTTCACCAGTTTTTGGTTTCCTTCACCTGATGCTGAATAAAATGATTCCGACCATGAGGTGGAACTGGAGTTGGGTTTTTGTCTCAGCTGGGCAGGGAAGAGGGAAGAGAAACTTCCTGGGAATGTTTATGGCATTTGCCTTCAAAATTATCACAAATCAGCAAATAACACAGACAGAAAAACCCCAAAGATTAAATCTGAATTGCAGCAAAATGCAATGCAAATAAAGCCCTAAAAAAAGTATCAGACAAAATATGTAATTCCTCATTTAACTTGTTATCTTGAGTGTTTGTTTTGTACAAGGCTGGGAAAGCAAGGAATATGATATTGAATTAAGTTTAATATTAAATAGAGTAAGTATAAAATGGAATATTAATTTCAGAAGGGAAAAAGGTAACATAAAAAAAACATAAAGTAAGGAAAAAAGGGGAGGGGAAAAAGAAAGGGGAAAAAAAAGAAAAAGGTGAAAAAAGCGAAAAATGAAAAAAATTAAAAAGGAAAGTAATAAAGGAAAATGGAAAATCGAAAATAAAGGGAAAAGCTAAACTAAATAAAGGTAAAATTAAGTAAAAATGTAAAAGAAAGTAGAAATGTAAAAGGAAGTAAAATTAAATAAAGTAAAATAAAGTAAAAGTAGGAGAAAAGGAAAAAAGTGAAAAGAAGTAAAAAAAAGTTAGAAAAAAATTTTAAATAGTGTAAAAAAAAAAGGTAAAAAGATTTTAAAAACCCCATAAAAATATAACAGAAACCCCCATTAAAATAAATAAAATTAAAAAAAAAAACAAACCACCACAAAAATGGTCATTAAAAAACCCAACATTAAAAAGGACACACCAACATTAGCTACAAAAATAAACGATCTGAATTTTTAAACCTCGTCTTACTTGGTCGCTGCAGGGCCCTGAGCTTGGACTGTTTCGAGGCGTGGATCAAGGGCCGGATCTTTAAACAGGGATAACGTCGGCCCAGGGCTTGAGATGCTGCAAAACACAGGGGAGAGTTGCTGGAATGAACCATCAGAATGTCAGGACGTGGCACTGAAAACCGAAAACACCCGAAAAAATACCAACGTGCTCCTTAAAAAGGGCCTTTGTCGTCAGCAGATGAATCCCAGGAAAAGCCCGGGGGTTTTTGGGATGGATGGGAACCTCTCCAGGGTCTCAGGGTGGGGTGTTTGCCCCCAAAAAAGGGCCGGTTTTCCCAAAGTTTTGGTGCCCGAGGTCCCTGGGAGGTCACTGAGCGTTTTGCAGGGATTTTGGCCAGTCACGGGAGGAAAAAACACGATGGGAAACCACTAATTTCCAGGAGAGCAGCACAGAGGTGCCCTGATTATCATCCAAGCCAATTAAAAACCTGCTGCTCTGGCAAAGGCACAGTTTGCACACCCCACCGCAGCAATTCCAGCTTCCCAAGCCTCAAAATCCTTCCCAGCTGGAAGAGAACGGGAAGGAAAACTCGTGAACCACCCACAAATATACCTGTGGAAAGGCTGGAGAAGATTCCCAGGGCGTGTGTATCATCCACCCACTGGATTTTGAAACCACTCTCGCTGAAAGGCAACGGAATATGAATTAATATCCCGAAAAAAGAACACACAGTAAGACCCCCTGGAGCTACTGGGAACATTCAGTCATTTTCTCTTCTTTCAGTATTTCAGACCCAACCCCGTTCCCACTGAACTTTGGTCCTGCTCCCACCTCGCTCCAGGTATTCACACAATAAATCCCATCTCCAAGGGCAGGCTCGAGCCCTTCTCCTTGCAAACCCTCGGGTGTGAACCCCCCTTCGCTCAGGTAACAAGGGATTTGGATAAACCGGGTGTGTGACAGAGCCCTGGGGCACCAGCTGTGCTTGAAATTACGTACAGACCGCAGGGAGAGCCTCCTTTGAGGCTCAGAAACGGTGCAAGACACCGAGGTGAAACCAAAACTCGGGGTTAATCCGGTTCTGTCGCAGATTCCGGTCTGGATGCTGCTCCTGCTGAGCTCAGGGAGGTACTCACTGGAAATCTGAGAACATTTCCATCAGATCCTCCGTTTTCAGGGATGAGGGGAAGTCGTAGATCTCGGTGACGTGGCCAAAATCCCCCTCGCTGACCTGGGCCTCGCCATAGCTGGAGTAGTCCACGCTGATCCTCTCAACGCTGATGTCCTTCACCGTCAAGTTCCCCACGATCTGAGGAGGTTCAGGAGGAACAATCACCAAACAACCCTCAGGATTTCCCTCCAAAGCCCAGTCCTCACCGTGGCTGCCACAAACCTCTCTGTGCAGCGGGGCAGGCTCAGCACAGGGACCCTCCTCCCCACCGGGTGCTCCTTCCCCTTGGACACCGTTTTTTTCCCCCCGCCCCGAAATTTTGCTCTCCCCTCTCTCAAACTCTACCTCTGCCAAGAGTTCTGCAGCACAGTCGTCCTCCAGGCTGCTCTGCTCCTGCCTGCTGCCCCTCTCCTCTCTGTCGCCTGCGGACAAGTGCAGCTCCCTCCACAGCACGTCGGCCACATCCGAGGGCTCCTTCTCCTCCTCCTCCTCCTCCTCCGGGGGCACCTTCCCACCGTGGCTCTGCCCCCCAGCACCCACCCAGCGCTCGCCCCGCTCCTCGGGAGCTGATGGGTCACCACCAGCCACCAGCCCAGCCGTGGCCAGAGCCTCCCTCCGGGCTTCCAGGGGGTTCTGCTCCTCCTGGGCGACGCTCGGGCGCTCCCGACCTCGGCTTTCCAGCGCGGGGAAATCCGCGGAGACCTCGCCCTGCTCTTCGGGCGCTGACGGGTTTCCGCTGCTCTCCAGGCTCTCGGCGGCAGCAGCACTGCTCTTATCTCGGTGTTCCAGCCCCAGGGACTCGGCCACAGGCGGCTCTGGACAGCAGCTGCCACCACGACTTTCCGGCAGGGAGGTTTTCCCACTCGCCAGCACTCCAGCATCCCGGCTGGTTTGGTCTCCGTCTCGCAGGAATTCGCTGCCTTCTGCTACAACAGCATTGTCAGGGCTCAGATCTTGCTCTTCTGCCTCGGCAGGTGGGTGTTTACTGTGCCCAGAAGAAAGGGAGTCAGAGCAGTCCTTATCCCGACTTTCCTGCTCAGAGGAATCGTTGCTATTCCCCAAGGACGGGACATTTGTACCGCACGGAGGATGCTCAGCGTGGGGGTCAGCGTCAGTTCTTCCCGAAAAACTTCCTTCACCGGGCTCCTGTTGCTTTCCAAGAGCCACAGGGACATCCCCTGGGCCTCCTTCAGGCTTGCCCAGCTCCTCCCGGGTGTCCCCTGTGGAATTTCTGGGGCAGATTTCATCTCCTTGCGCCGCATCCCCTCCGGCTTCTCCGGGGCTGTCCCGCTCCCTCCAGTTCGCCTTCTTCCTCGCCACCTTGGGCACGTACAGGGCTTTGTCTGGCTTCCTCCTGGGGGGCCTGGTGATCCTGCCAGAGCCCACACAGGCCCGGGAGGTGTCCCCATGGATGTCCCCTCCGTGCCTGGGCCGGGCCCCCCGGCCCCCCCGGCCCCAGGGCTGCGCAGGGCGGTGGGGTCGGGCCGGGTTGGGACCGGGTTTTTGGTCACTGGTCTCGCTGGGCAGCCTGGGAGCAAAGGGAATGGTGAGACGTGAGCAAGGGAACACCAAACAACACCCCGGGAAAGGGAGGGAAAAGCAGAGAATCCAACATGGAAGTCAGCAGGCAGGGAAAAATGCCCATGGAGAAACACCGTGGAAACTTTGGGCTCCATCCAAGGGCTGGAGCCCCTCTGCCCTGCAGCCAGGCTGGGAGAGCAGGGGAGGTTCACCTGGAGAAGGGAAGGCTCCAGGGAATCCTTAAAGCTCCTTCCAGGGCCTAAAGAAGCTCCAGGAGAGCTGGAGAGGAACCTGGGACAAGGGATGGAGGGACAGGACACAGGGAATGGTTCCCACTGCCAGAGGGCAGGGTTAGATGGGATATTGGGAAGAATTCTTCCCAGTGAAGGTGATGAGGGGCTGGGATGGAATTCCCAGAGAAGCTGTGGCTGCCCCTGGATCCCTGGAAGTGTCCAAGGCCAGGTTGGACGGGGCTTGGAGCAACCTGGGATAGTGGAAGGTGCCCCTGCCCGTGGATTGAACTGGATGAGCTTTAAGGTCCCTTCCAACCCAAACCATTCCAGGATTCCAGGGTTCCTGTGAGCTCCCACGGAGCCCCCACAGCCACAGGAAAAGCCCCACCACACACCAACCCCACCAACCTGACGGCCAAGTGGCAGATGACCGTCCTCCTCCTCCAGCCTTCCCCCACCGAGAAGCTGCTCAACAAATCCATGTTTTCCACGGTCCGGTGGATCAGGTACCTGAGGCGGCTGGACATAGGGGGGAACAGGAGCACTCTGGAAACAGAGAGACGGGTCAGGGCATCGGCAACTTGCAGGAAGGAAAAGGATGGGAATGAAGCACAAACGTAACCACCTCTCTCCCACGTCATTCCCAGTCCAGGGTTTAAACTGGAGCCCGAAAGCCAAGTAGGGCTTTATGAGAAGAGCCCAAATCCCTTCTCTATCCCAGCTGTGGAGCCAGACACACTTTCCTGGCACGCAGCGCTGGAGCACTGGGTAGCTGGGAATGCCTGATCCCAGGTCTTGGCCTGAGATGCTCATTCCTGCCTGTATCCATGGGGGAAAGGCTGGGAAGCACCAGCAGAACGCCCGTCCCGCTCCTCCCACTCGGAGTGCGCTCCGAAAACACGTAACGGATAAACCCAGCGGTAAAACACGAATGGATAAATCAGCAACTCAATTTCCCTGCGTTCAGAAGGTTCATTCCCGTTCCACATGGGGACACAACCCCCCCGCCCCCACACACACACACACCTGTGGTGCTGCCCCTGCTCCATGAAGTGCTCCAGCTCCTCGGAGATCCTGCCCACGAACTCATCCTCGTTGGGGGACAGGAACACGCCGTCCATGGGGCGCAGCGCCAGCGTGGCAGCGGTGGGGGAGCCCTGGGGAGGGACAGGGGTGGGGGGCACGTGGAAAGGGTGGCCACGAGGCCCCCACGGGTGCCCAGCACCCACTGCAAACCCCACCCACCCTCCGTGCCCACCTGCACCCTGCGCACCCCCGGGGTCCTGTGCAACCCCGTACACCCCAAAAAACCCCCACGCACCCCCAGCACCCCATCCTGCTCTGAGAACCCCTTTATCCCCCTCCCCGTGCACCCCCGGGGTCCTGTGCGACCCCGTGCACCCCAAAAAACCCCCACGCACCCCCAGCACCCCATCCTGCCCTGAGAACCCCTTTATTCCCTT
>JAWWMA010000064.1:3265993-3279162 GCA_035041425.1 Mionectes olivaceus | reverse complement strand
CCTCCCGTTCGCTCCCGGCTCCTCCCGCTCCATCCAGGCTCCTCCCGCTCCATCCAGGCTCCTCCCGCTCCATCCAGGCTCCTCCCGCTCCATCCAGGCTCCTCCCGCTCGCTCCCGGCTCCTCCCGCTCCATCCAGGCTCCTCCCGCTCCATCCAGGCTCCTCCCGCTCGCTCCCGGCTCCTCCCGCTCCCTCCTGGCTCCTCCCGCTCCCTCCTGGCTCCTCCTCTTCATCCCCGCTCCTCCCGCCGGGCATCGTTGCCCCGCACCTCCCCGGGACGGGATGGATGGGACGGGGATGAGTGGGATGAAGGCAATTCCAGCTGGGAAAGGAACGGTGGACACAACTCCGCATCATCTGCACCCACCGCCCCCGCACGCGGTTAATTCCCGCAACCTCCCCGCCTGCCTGCCCCTGACCAACGTGTTAAAATCATGGAATGCTTCGGGTTGGAAGTGACCTCAAAGACCATTTCCCCCACTTCTGTCTGCTCTTTGTTTTTCCCCGAGCCCTTTACAGTCATGGATTAAACCCCAGAACTTCACCACAGGCATCAGTAAACTCTTCCAAAACAGGGACAGCAGTGCCTTGGGAATAGCTGGGCACTCCAATTCCCTCTTGCCACCAAGCCAGGAGTCCCCAGGTACCCCACAGCACTCTGCTTTTAGCGTGGGAAATTATAAATATCACAGCAACGCTCAAAGGAAATCAGCCGTTCGAGGATTTCCAGATGATCGTCCCCACCTCAGGCCAACAATTCCTTCTCTAACTCAGGCTGAAAAGCCCCGGGACGGTCTCGTTTTGACAGCAGCCCCCCGGGGACGTGGTTGTACATGGACTTGAGCCTTGCCAGGGCTTCCCTAGGAAAATCCAAGCGCCGACCTCGGAGCTGCTGTGAGCTCTGCTCCCCTCCCAAGCCACTCACGCTGTAACTCGACTGCGGCTGGGCTCTATTTAACAATTACCGTGACTCTCTAATTATCGCTTTCTGATTTTCCCCTTTTGTTCCCGTTTTCCGGGGAGGGAGAGAGTCTTTTCTGCCGCGCCGGGGAGCTAAAGATGTCTCGGATCCAAGACGACGCGGATGTGCCGGGTGCTGCCGAGAGGGTTTAACCGGGCACGGATCAAAACACCTTCCCAAAGTCACCTGTCACAGCCGGAATCAAACGCTGGGGGCCGTCCCTGCCCCCGGTTATCAGACACGAGCTCCCAGAGGCTGATTAGGGAGCACAGGGGAGCCAGGAGGGCTTGTAAGGAGCCTTTATTATTCAAATGAGGCAGCAAGGGAGGCTGAGCGGGTGGATCCTTAATGAAATGAGGGAGGAAGGGAATTACAGGGAGAACAAAGTACAAGGAGGATGAAACAGTCTAGGAAAAGGAGGATCCGGCTGCTGGGAGATGTGATGGAAGCACAACGACCAGGACAGTGTTCTTGCTTTAACATCTGATTTTCTCCTCTACCCTCTGCAGGGCTCAGACTCCCTCATTCCCAAAGGCTCCCAGCAAACAGCCCAACATCCAGGGAATAAAACACAGTTTGTGTCCACCCCAGGCCGCCCCCAGCTCAGAGAGGCTGATTCCCATTCCACGGCCAGAGCAGACCCTTATCCTGTCAAATCCATCCTGCAACACACACAAGCTGCTCCAAGGGCTCCAGGGAAGGTGCCTGTCCAGACCTGCAGGAGAATCTGCCGGAGCAACAGACGCAGTCAGAGACGAGCCAGAGGGAGCTATCCGGGTAAATCCACCACCTCCTGCCTGCACAGCCCCCTGGGGCAGTGGAGACCATCCCACCACCCTTCTCCCTTTCCCAGGCCTCACTGGAAGGCGTTGCTGGTGAGAGATGGCCATGTCACCCCGGGGGAGGCATCACCAGAGGGTGAGGAGACCTGGGGAACCTTCTCCGAGGAGCCTTCGGTGTCTTCCACCGGCAGAACAGCGTGGGGGAGAAGCTGGGGGGTAGCTGAGGGTCGCTGGACCCCTCTGGAAGGAGGTGTGGTGGTGGTAGGACACCAGCTCGTTGCTGAGGTTCGGTGTCACCGGGGCAGCCACAGCCCAGGAGGGCGGCGAAAGCCGTGCAGAAATTGGTGCTGAAGATGTAGATGTTGAGGGAAGAGTTGGCCCACCCAAACCAGACCCGGCTGCTCTTCCCTCTGGTGCTTCATTGCCTCTGGATTTCGCTCAGGTGGGATCTGTCTCTGCCCCTGAGAGCTCTGGAGAACCCACGGCAGACAGAGGGAGTTGCCTGGGAATTACACCGGAGGATTGAAGGGGCAAAATGACATTCAATGGGATTTGAGGGTCTTCAGTGCAAATCATCACAGAAATTTGGTGTGATCTCCGAATAAAAGGCACCTAAATTCACCTCACAGGCACCGAGTCACAGCTCAGACATGGCCCTGAACCAGAGCTGCCCAACTGCAGGGGCTGCAAAAACTGGCCTTTATTTTCCACTGCAAAATTCCTAAAAAAAAATATAAAAAATTCCCTCCTCGTTGATGAATTCCCTCCGAGCGTGGCCGTGCCCAGTCGATGCCCTGAGCCTCTGCCTGTCCCTTCCCCGCTCCTGGAGGCAGCAGCGGCCAAACCACAGGCAGGTAGCTCTGCTGCACTTGGATTCCATCCCCTGACCCCTCGACCCCGGCGTCTGCAGAGGGAGCCCAGGAGCGATTCCCAACAAGGGCGCGATTATTCCCTGGAAGAGGCAGCCCCCAGCTCGCTCCCAGAGCAAACACGGCGCTCGGGTGTCCGCGGCGCTTGTTGCCAGCATGTCACGGCATTCACTCGCGAGGGTTTTGTTTAATTAAGCCTCATTAGTTCCGCCGTCTGCAGCCCGCGCCTGCCAAGGGCCGATCCCAGGCAGAGCGGCTAGGTGGCACCAGGAGCCGGCTCATGGATCAGCGCCTTCCCTTGGGAATTCTGGGGCGGAATTCCTCCCTAGCGTTTCATCAGAACAGCGCGGAGCTGTGTCGGGGTAGGCTCAGGGTGGATCTCAGGGGAAGGCTCTTCCCCCAGAGGGTGGTTGGCACTGACCAGGGTTTGGTCACAGCTCCAAAGCTGCCAGAGCTCCAGGAGGGTTTGGATGATCCTCTCAGGAGCAGGGTGGGATTGTTGGGGTGTCTGTGCAGGGCCAGCAGTTGGATCAATGATCCTTGTGGGTCCCTCCCACCTCAGGCTATTCCATGATTCCATGGCAGAGCACTCACCCCCACGGATACACCATCCTCTGGACCCCAAAGGATGTTTTCCTTCTAATCCCTGCACTGGGCACAAAGATTTTGGGGATCCCGGGCAGGAGGCACAGGGAACTGGGCACTCCCAGTGCTCTCCAAGCCAGCAGCGATGGCAGCTGACCTGGCACACAGCAGAGGTTTGGAGTGGGAGCTCCTGGCACACTTACTTGGCACCTGGGAAGCCAGGAGGCATTCCAGGAAATCATTCCTCGAGACACAAGGCAGCTCCTCCTCCTCAGGAGCTTCCAAATATAGAATCATAACACTGCAAAGGTTGGGAAAGACCATCGAGTCCAACTGTGAACTCAGCACTGCCAAGGCCACCACCAAACCACGTCCCCAAGTGCCACATCCAACCCTTTCCATGGAATATCCATTCTAAACCTCCCCTGGCACAAGGTGAGGCCGCCCACCTAAGGAAGGACCTCACACACATCCTGGGCTGGAGCAGAATTCCAGAGCTGGGCTGGTAGGGGAGGATGGGATGGGAAGGGATCCAATTTCTTACCCAATTCCTGAGCATCTTGGAGCACACCTAAGGCAGAAATCACTGTTAACTCTGCTGTCACAGGCAAACACAGGCTCGTGTTCACAGACAGCTCTGCCTGCAGGATCAAACCTTCCCTACAGATAAAACCATTTACTGCTTTATATTATAATAAACAGTTGCTACATTCCCTCCCCTGAGCAGCTATTTTTTTTTCTAAGACTGAAGTTAAGTACTATTTTAAACAGCACTCCAATATGATAATATTCCAGTTTGGTGGCAATTCAGCTCTCGGTTTTTATATTTAATTTCCTCACCCAGCACGACGCTGCCCTCGATTTCCTTCCCCTGCTGTCTCACCAAAATACACTTAAAATTCTCCATTCAGCCATCTTGATTACATCCCCCTTTGCATCAAAGGAAGAAAATTACCAGCCACTTGAAATCGAGCGGCAGCTGCTCGGGTTTTAACTCCTAAATGCCTCTTCCAGCATGGCTGGCACAGGCAGATGCATCACAGAATCCCAGGAGAGTGGTTATTCCTGCAGGAATGCCTTTGGACTTGCAGAGAAGGGACAAGTCCTGCGAGCAGGGGAGAAAAGAGGGGGTTTAAAAGCAAAGATCCAGGTTTGAAGCAAGACCCGAGGCCTGCAAAAAAAAACACACATGGGAGCTCTCGAGGGACCAACATGTCAGTTCAGGTCAAAGCTGAGCCAGAGGAAACAGAATTAACAGCCTGGAAATTCAAAACTTCCTTCAGGCATCCTGGTGTCGGAGGGAAGGAGGAGTAATTTGGTTTTACAGGTGCAGCAGCACAGCTGGAACAGGGAAAGCACAGAGAAGCAAAGGAGGCCCCACTGGCACTCTGGTTCCTCCCCTCCCCTTTAGTTACAAGTAGGCAGAAAACACAGAGGTTTTTCTCCTGTTTACTTCCAAAGGAAAGGAATACAGAGTTTCAAGTCGTTTTACATAATTCCACGTACAGCCTGGGTGAACTGTGAGTTGGATCCAAGGACACCTTCCCTGGCAGAGCCTGCACTCGTGAGCAAAGTGACAGTGGAGCCCCAGCCAGGGCAGCACCCTGGGGACACCTGCAACCTCCATCCCTGTCCTCTGGGGCTGAAGCTGGGTAGCCAATAAATAACTCAAGGGACGTGGGAATTCCAGCCCTAGTTCCCATTCCCCCCCTCCCAGGCTGCCATCCCCAGGGGCTTGGGACGAGAGGCAGCGTGGAAGTGGTGACGGGGATACATTCCGAGTCAGGGAGAGGTGCAGGGAGAGGAGGGCTGGTGTGTCCTTCAGCAGGCAGCCAGTCCCTCCCCTTGCCACACACAGAGAGCCCAGGGAAGAGCACATTCCCCTCCTGGAAGTTCAGCTGTTCAGGGATCAGGATTCCTGCTCTTCCACGTGCGCACACGAGGGACAAAAAAAGTGACCTGCAAAAGAGGAGGGTTTCGCTGCTGGCGGGCGAAGGCAGCCCCCAAACCAGCTGCAGTTGGTGTTTTGTGCATTAAAAACATTCAGAGAGTTTGGGGTTGGGGCTTTCTGGCAACACAGAACCTTGTGGGATTGCACTAGCAAGGCTGAAGGCAAAGGCAAGGCTGTTCCACGAAGCTGTGCTCTCCCAGAGGGGGAACAGTGCATCCCTGCTCCTCACCCCCAAATCACTCCAAGGGAACCCCAAGCACAGCCCCTGCAGCTCCCAAATACAAAAAAAAAAAAATAAAATCGGCAAACAGCTCGAATTTCAAGTAAGAGCAAGCAGCAAGTTGGATGAACAGTAACCCCCAGCCTTTGACAGAGCCTGAAACTCCTTCACTGAAATCTTTTGCAGGTCCCCCTTTTAAGGCCTTAATGTCATTACAGAAAGAGGAATTCTTTTGTTTTGTGCTTGCAATTGCTGCCCTCCAGGAGGAGCAGCAGCCAAACCTCCTACAAACGTAACAGTTAGTGTTTAGTTGTCCACGACCGTGCAAAGATACACACAGGGAGGGGGAGAACTATCACCAGGTGTTTTAAGCTTGTTGCAGGTACGTCAAGGTCAGGATTTATGTGCCAAGTGTTCCAAACCACCACACAAAACAGCCAAATGTTGAGCAACTGCAACACTGCTGCAACTCAGAATCTCAACATCAGCCACA
This sequence comes from Mionectes olivaceus, assembly GCA_035041425.1. Taxonomy (NCBI): domain Eukaryota; kingdom Metazoa; phylum Chordata; class Aves; order Passeriformes; family Tyrannidae; genus Mionectes; species Mionectes olivaceus. The sequence continues at coordinate 3,273,302 of JAWWMA010000064.1, read as the reverse complement.
GCAAAGGCAGAAAAAGGAAAAGAAAAGAAAAAAAAAAAAGGAAAAGAAAAATGAGCACTGTTATGGACACAGAAGAGTTTATCTTCACTGGAATTGTATTCCCAGGAGGGAAGACTGGATGTCAGAGCGACCTGGGGTCACCAGTCAGATTGAGAGCAGTGCAGATGTTGGCACGGAGATGACAAACGCCAGCTGGGGCCAGTTCCAGAGTGGATTGTCACGGCAGGAGATCCTGTTGCTGAGCAAAGTGATATCCATGGAGAGGAAGAGAGAGTGAGCCCTCTCCTTAGAAGTTCTAGTCATGAGTCAGGGAACCTTAAGACAACTTCCCAAACAGCAGCAACAGGATTCTGTTGGGTCTTCAGAGATTCAGTCCCAGAGCTGTTTTGGGTTCAGAGGAAGCAGATGCAGCCTTTTGTGCCAAATCTGTAAAGAAAATTGCAACAGAGAGAGGTCAGGTTTCATCAGCCACAGCCACAGGCAGCCAATAAAATTCCAGAGTGCCTCAGCCCTTCACTCCTCTGCATTCTCTTGGAAACATCTTGGATAAGGGATGCTCTGAAAATTTGGATTATCAGCTGCCCAAATAAGAAGAAAACTATATGGACAGTCCTGTGTAATTGTTCATCAACAGATTCCTGAAAGGAACTGAAAATGGAAGCCTATTTATTCAGACAGATCCAGGGAAAGTGCAGCAGGCAGCTCGAGCCCACAAGCCCTGGTCACTCACTGCTACCAAATTATGGAATATCCTGAGCTGGGAGGGACCCAAAAAGATCATCAATGAATATTATTATCTTCTGCTCTGCAAGGCTGCCCCAGGTCCCCCCAGGGCCTGCTGCTCTCCCTACCTCCATCACAGACTGTCAGCTTCTCCAGTTCAGCTTCCAGCTCGGCATCAGAAATGGGGGGATTCAGCACCTTCTGGGGAGCAGGAGGCAGATCCACAGGCTCCTTGGTCGAGTCCTGGAGGAGACTGTCCAGCTCCTTCTCCAGTTCCTCGGTGTCCATCTCTGCTGGTGAAAGAAAACACTCAGTTCCAAGAAGGATTAAGTGACACTTTCCCAGCACAGGTGGAGCCTCAAGTGAAACACAGGTATTACTGCTACTCATGAGGAACATCCTGTGCTTCCTCTAAAGGTCTGAAAATCCAAGGCTGATTTCAGGGGAAAAGAATTTCTCCCATCAGAAAAACCTCTGCCAAGGAGTGTTGGCACATCTCAGCAGAGACAAACAAGCTGCAACAACACACAGGCCGGAGGAAAAAGCTCAACACTTCAAAAAACCAAAGCAGCAGCCGCTCTAAAAATAGAGTTAAATCACCCTTACACAGCTCAGAGCTGAAATCCAGCAGCAACTGGAGGCTACAAGGGTTTGGAGAGGCCCAAATCCCAATTTGCAGGGAAATGACAACAGCAGGGAAGGGAGGAACAAAGGATGAGAACCCCAGGACATACCCAGGCCATTGATCCCCACTCCAGCCAGAGTCTGGGCCACTTCATCTTGAGTGTCACAAAGCTGAGGAAAAACACACAGAGTTGGGTGTGGAATATAAACTCCTGTCTTACTGAACCTGCCTCTGTCAAAAGCAGAAATAACAGAAAGCATTCAAGACTTGACTTAAAAGCAGCAAAAGACTCCCATCATGACTGGTTTTCCGCTGGCAAAAGGAGTAACAGGGAGATTATTTAACAAAGGCCAAATGGGAGGTTTGAGGATCAAATCTGAATCACAATTTCACAGTAAAAATAAAATAATAAAATAAAATAAAAAAAAAACTCTCATTTGAGCTGTTTCACATAAATAATGAGTTTATATTGCAGCTTAGCTACAATATTATATTCTATATAATAATAAATTATATATATTAGATAGTATAATAATAACAATATTAGCTACAAAACGAGGAAGCTGCTCAGCTATGACACTTTGCAGCCCCTCAGCTCATGAGCTGAAGTCACAATTTGAGCTGACACTGCTAAAAAACCAAATTAATCCTTTGCTGCTTTTTACACCAGCTTATGCAGGCAGATTCATTTTAAATCACTCAGAATTAACTCTCCTCTCCTTTCCCTTACTGAACTGCAGAAGATGATGGGTCAGGCAGCTGGTTTATGCCTGTAGTTGCATTCCAGCTTCCAAGGTTTGACTTATACTCCCTTTATAACACACCTAAAGATTTTCTTGGAAAGGTGTGTGCTTGCCCAATACTGCTGAGCAAAAAAACCACAAGAAATGCACAGATTCAATGTTAATATGTAAAAACAAACCCACAGTTATCTGCAAACCTCCTCTTGCTGATCTTTGAGATCAAAACAAAATCAGTTTGTTTTGGTGACAGGAACTAAACAACACAGGAAGCCTCAGCATAAATATTTGGGTTCAGTTAATTCACAGGTTTGCTGTGAATATCCACTCAGTTGTTCCTTTAGCTGTGCTGTTATTCCAGTACCTCTTGGATCTGATCCACCAGGTTCTCTGCCCTCTCCACAGTCACATCCTTCATGGACAGTTTCAGAGCTCCCACACCAGCCTGGTAGGCGTTAAATACCTACAAATCAAACCACAAAAGAGGAAAAAAGGTGCACCTTGCTAACAAAGGACAAACAAGAAACTTCTCCCCAGACCCTCAGAGAGACACCAAAGCAGAGAGTGGAGCCAGGAGCGGGTTTAACCAGGGGGAGACTCCAGGAATAAAGTTCCAGCCCTCAGAGATCACCAAGGCAGGGACTGGAGGCAGGAGCCAGTTTAATACAGGAATAAAATCCCAGCCCTCAGACACAGGCAGCTGCCAGCAGTGAGAGGAGAGGGGCTGAAGTGAGAAGCAGAAGATGAAACGACCACAGTACCATCTGGTCGGTCTGGGAGGCATAAATCCGATCCAGGATTCCCTGCACTGCATCCAGCTTGGAATGCAGCTCCTCGATGCGCCGCTCCGTTCTCCGCTTGGACTTCAGACACCTCAGGGCCTGGGGACACGAGAGACACACACTGGGCTCACAAACCAAACACAGCTGCACCTGTTGGGGCACGTTCACACACAAATCTGAGGGGGCTTCAACTCCCTGAGCTCATTCCCACCACCAGAAAACTTGGGTGAAGCTCTAAAAGATGGGGGGGACAAACAAGTGTCCTCCACGCTGGGCTGCTGCGGTTCACTCAGGTATTCCTGGATCACTTGGGCTGCTCAGAAGCAGAGGAGTCTTGGATTCCTACTCTGGAAAGGTCAGGCCATAGAAAATATGCCAGTTGGCACCTGCAACTGCTCAGATTCCTGGCTGATGACATTCCCTTCAAAAAAAAGGATTTTCATGTTGATTTAAAAAAAAAAAAAAAAAAAGGCATTTGGAGCATGTTGCATCATACTAAAAGGACAGCAGAAAAAAGCAGAGGAAGGTTGTGAAATATGTATTTGTGCTGGTGGAAATTTTGGTCAGAAATTGCCGTGGTTTGCAAAGAAAAAAGAAAATTAACTGCCAAATAGAAGAAAACATTAAAGGAGAAAAGGGCGAGGAGTTGGACTTTGATGATCTGAGTGGGTCCCTTTCAATTCAGGATAGAGTGAAAGTGTCATAAAAAACCCAGCAATCCCTGAGGCACAGAGACAACAGTTGCTTTACAGAGTTATTTCCATTTCCCTTCACTCTGGATAAATATATCCTTACCTTCACCTTTAGGAGGCCTCAGAACCACCACTTGAACCCCCAGTGTCTAACCCTGGTCATTATCTGCAGCAATGGACCAGCTCCAAGGACAATTCCCTTGCAATCCCACTCACCAATTGCTTTTTCCCAGCTCTGCAAGCACTCCTGGCATCCTCTTTACACCTGGAAGATGCAAGAAGGAAAAGAAACTCATTCCTTTGCCAGCAGTGATTTTACAAACCAGAAACCACCCTCTGTGCCTTGCCCTGATCCTGAGGTGACCAGTAAGGGTGCATTTGGGGCACAACCACCTTTAAATCATTGCTGATTCCCAGAAGGAGTCCTTGAACGCATTCCAAACCTTTGCAAACACTCCTCACACCTTGTTTTCATGGGGACAGGGAACAAAGACTGGGAAAGCTGCCCTCCCACACGGCTGGGACACGAACAGGGAAAGAACAAACACAGAGAAAGCCGCCTCGTTCTAATTATGGCACAAAGTTCCACATCACACAGACGCTGTTCCCCCCACCACCCTTCCCCAAAAATTACTTCTCTGCTTCCTGGGAAAGGGACTCCACCTTCTGTGACAGCAGCTGCTCACTCTGCATCAGCTGGTACACTCCGATGTCCACGTCGTTCATCGGGGACACCTTGGCGTGGAGACCTCGGGCAAACTTCACTATCTGCAAAGAGAACCAACGGGCTCGAGCCACCTGCTCCCAAAATACCTTCACTTGGAGGGAAAGAAGGAAGGAAGAGATGCTTTCACACTCCCAGCCTTGTTACGGAGTGACGAGGACGCCCCAGTCAGCACAGGACCTGATATTAAACTAGATGGGATCGAGTAACATCGGCGTGAAAGCAAAAAGTCTTTGTGGAGCACCCTGAGGATTTAAAGCCGTCCTGGGGCTCTGGAAGTGGATGGGAATGTCACAGTCCTTCCAAGGACTTCAGGGCACTGCAGGGAAACATGCCATGTCAGAGCTGAGAGTGCCTGTAGCAAGGCACTGACAGAAAAACCGTTTCCCCCAGAACAGAATTACGTGCTGATTCCAGTGGCATGGAATGATTTTACTCCGGGTAACCGGGAACAGCCAACCTGCAGGCAGAGCTAACAATTTTCTAGCTCTTAAATTAAAAAAGAAATATTAAAAAATGTTGGAAGAACCCATCACACAAGAATGAGGATTTCCCCTCGCCTACAACCTCGTTACAGCTCTGGGGTACACGGAATTTACCCTTTCTGGTCAAAGATCGCCCACATTTCACCAAGGAGGTTTTCTGCCCAGGCAGATGGAATGCAAGACAGGGGTTATACCACCCAAAAGCAGTCACCTTGACCCTGTACCTTCTCTCCATTCTGTTCCAGGATCGTGACCCTCTTTTCCTTCTGCAGCTGGAGCAGCAGCAAGTAGAAGGTCCTTTCGTCTGGGCACACACTGGCACAGAGGGACTGGAGCTCCGAGAGGGCGACCACGGGGTGAGAGGAGAGCGCAGAGTTCTGATAGAGGCGATAAACTTCCTCTGCCTTCTCCTGCAAGGAAAACAGGGATACAGCTCCCACTGCTCCTCCCACACACTGCAGGTGAAAACTTGGAGAGTTCCATCCAACCCTGCCCCCTGGCAGTGGGAAGCCATTCCCTGATTCCTGTCCCTCCATCCCTTTTCCCCAGTCCCTCTCCAGCTCTCCTGGAGCCCCTTTAGGCCCTGCAAGGGGCTCTCAGGTCTCCCTGGAGCTTTCCCTTCTCCAGGTGAACCCCCCAGCTCTCCCAGCCTGGCTCCAGAGCAGAGGATCCAGCCTTTGGATCATCATTGTTATGTTAGTTTGAAACGGCATCTATAGATCTAAATCACTTCTTATCCCCAAATTACCCCATCCATCTCTCTCCAGGCTTTTCAACACCTCAGGGGCACAAATGAAGACCAACCCAACTCTTTCCCAGCCCATTAAACGACTCCTGGTTTTTCTGGAGATGCATAACCTTGGGAATGCTCACAACAACACTCACCTGAAGCAGCTCCACGTAAATCAGAACCTCCTCTTCCTCAGGGATTTTGCTGTCCCCCAGGACGCTGGAGAGAGTCCACTTGAGGGGCTTCAGGATGAAAACTCCCACACCCCAGGAGATCCAGCTGCTGTCTACACTGGCCATGAAGTCCGACTCCCTCTGGAGCTTCCCACGTCTGAGGAAAAGATATTCACGTGGAAGTGAACACAGCCAGTCTAACCCTCGAACGTCCTGTACGTCCCCAGCCCCAGGGGCAGTTCCTAACGCCAGATCCAGCTGAAGTTTGAGATCTCCCTGCAGGGCATGGAAGCACATGGAGGTCTCCACTCCTCCCAGGCTTCCTCTGGACCCAAAGGATGTTTGCTTTACTATATTTCCAGTTTTTTGTTTACTGTTTTGCCAGTTTTGCGAGTTTCTCCCAGTTTCCTGACTCGAAACCGATGAAGCATCAGACAAGGAAATCTCTGGCAAGGGCCAGTTTTTAGAAGGATTAACTGGTAATTCCAGGACACTTCAATTCTGCATTAAACTGCAGTTCTCAGATCTAGTGATTTGGGTGTCACAGACAGAGCTGCTGCCGTTCTGAAATCTCTTCATCCATCACTCCCTGGCTCGAATTTCACAGCACAAAACAGCTGGATACAAACACCAGTTCCTCACATCCCCAGTGCCACAGGCGGCTGGGGCACCACAACAGCAGGGTGAGCTCCGCTGACCCCCTGCCAAGCTTTGTCTCATGAATTCCCCCGTCCAGCCTGACTCCTGGAATGGTTTGGGTGGGAAGGGAGGTGAAAGATCAGCCAGTCCTCCCCTGTCCCACCCCCACTCTGGGGCTTCTCAGCTTTGTCCCTGTGTCCCCCAGATCCAGGCAGGAGCAGCCTTGTCCCCTGTGCCATGGAATCACAGAGTCCAGGAATGGTTTGGGTTGGAAGCACCTTAAAGATCATCTCATTCCACCCCCTGCCAAGGGCAGGGGCACCTTCCACTGGACCAGGTTGCTCCAACCTGGCCTTGGGCACTTCCCGGGATCCAGGGGCAGCCACAGCTTCCCTGGGCAACCTGTGCCAGGGTAGAATTCCCGACACCCACTCTGGCACTGGGATCTCTCCCTGCCCGCATCCATCTCTCCCTACGCCCCCCCCTTTCCCTGCCCCGCAGCCCCCTTTACCTGAGCAGCTCCCTGAGGACGGTGCCCAGCCCCAGTGGGACGCTGCCCCGCCGCTCGAAGCCGTTCTGCAGCTCCCTGAGGCAGGTCCTCACCGCGCCCCTCCTGCGGCCGCGGGCCAGCACCAGCCCGACCCAGAAGGCCATCTTGCTGTCCCACTCGGTGCTGTTCACCTCGCGGCTCTGCTTGAAGGCCGAGAACAGGAAGGCCATGCGCTCGTCGTCGCTGTCCCACTCCGGGGGCAGGTCGCCGGCCGGGGCCGGCCCAGGGGGGGCCCCCCCCGGGCTGCACATCTACGCGAGCCCCCGGCTCCGGCCGCGGCCTCCGCCCGGCCCGGCCCGCCCGCCCGCCTCCGGGGAGCCGCGCACGGCGCCGGCGCGGGGACAGCGCCACCCCTCCGGCGGGGCTTGGTACGGCCCGCGCTGCGCAACCCACCCCCCCCCCTCCTCGAAGGGAGCGATGGTACAGCCCGGGCAGGAGGGGCCCAA
>JAWWMA010000064.1:3227967-3241155 GCA_035041425.1 Mionectes olivaceus | reverse complement strand
CCACGACGTCGGACCTGCGGGGAGAGCAGGGTCAAGGTCCGGCTCCCCGCGCCTCGGCCCTGCCCTGCCCTCCCTGCACGAGGCTCTGCCCTCTCCCCACCTGCCGTAGGCAAAGCGTCTGTCCTTGTGGTGGTCACCAAAGGTGTCCCAGAGCCGCAAGGACACGCTGACATCGTCTACCACATCCCGGGAGCGCTCCAGCACCTGCGGGGAACAGAGACACCGTCCAGCTCCCGAGTCCTCGAGAAAGGCACGGAGCAGCCAATTCGCAGCTCTCCACCTCCTCGGGGCTCCCAGGTGGTGCCCACGGGCAGCCCTCACCTCCTGGCAGACGCGGTACTGGTCGATGGCCCACACCGTGGGCACGTGGGTGGCGAGGAGCTGGTACTGGGTCAGCGTGGCGTTGCAGGCGCGGGCGCAGATGAGTCGGGTCTTGCCCACCGCGTTGTCCCCGACCACGACGCACTTGATAGTTTCTACGTTTGGCCTCTCATAATCCATGTCAGAATCCATTAATTGGGACCTGCGGGGGGGGAACGGGGAAGGGGTGGCGTTGGCAGATACACCCGGGACACAGCGGGAGGGCTGTCTGCAGATGGGTCCAGATGGCAGAGGGGGACAAAGGGATACTCTCGCTCCCTGTCAGCCCAGAGAAGCTCTGCAGCAGCCGCCCAGCCCTCCCTGGCTCACACACCCCGCCAGTCCCCTTTAAAATTTCATGTTCTCGTGGCAGCGTGCGTTGCTGTGCCGTCAGACACATGCCCTGCGCTCGAGTCCGCCCTCCTCCCTCCCGCTCTCCAGCTCATGCTTGTTCATGTGAGATGAAGCTTCTTCTCTTTTTTTTTTTTTTTTCACTCCCTCCTTTCCCTTTTCTCCTTCTCCAGCGTTCGCAGGCGAAGCTTCCAGATCTGCCCGGGCGAGTGCACGCGCAGGCACTGCCACCCTCGGGGGAGCACACTGACCTGGCCCTCTTTCCCCACCCCGTTCCCAGCTAAGAACAGCAGAGAAGAAACTTCTCGTGCTTCCCAGCGGCTCAGCGGCTGTCAGGATGGGAAAGGCTCCCGGTATCACCGGTCTCCCAGGAGCAGGTGCGACCCCCAACACTCCCGAGAGGGAGGTTGGTCCTATGGGCGCTGTGAGGATGGTGTGAAGCACCCAGGTGTGCCACCCTGTGCCTGTTCACGCCTCAGAGTCCAAACCCGCCAGGATTAGCTCATCACGGCAGGGTTTGAGGTGATTTCCAGGGGGAAAAGCGGCAAGGAGGTCGAGGGAAGGGGGAGACGGACAAGAGAAGCCCCACATCCCAATGGCTCCGAACTTCCCGAAGCCGCAGATCTCTTCCCCCTTGTCGCTCCCTCCTGGCATCAGCCTCCTGAGCTTCTATAATAAACCACCAGCGCAGTGAGCAAAAATACCCAGTAACCGTGGCAACCGAGCCCTGCACGCGGGACCACGGCAAGGACTTCCCAATGTTAGCACCTCCCTCCGAGCACCTCCTCCCTCCCGGGCACACCTGGACACACCAGAGGCACGGGAGAGGGCTTGGCACCGTGCAGGATTGAGCCACGAGCCCCGTGGGCAGGTGCAGGCAAAGGCAGGTGGCACAAACTCAGGTTGCTTTGGGTGCCAGCGCTTCGAACGCCGGCGCTGGTCCCGAGGCAGAACTTCTCCGAGTGGTTGTTGCCCGCACTCCACCCTTTGGGATGCGGGGAATGCATCCCAAAGGGCACTGAAAACCAGGAACAGCAGCCTCCTCGGGCTCTGCACGCGAAAAGGAATCAGGGCAGATGGTCCCCTGTCCCATTAGGCCCCCTCAAAATCCGCTCCCATCCCACACATCTCCCTCCACTGCTGTTCCCAGCCCCCTGCTGCTCCTGGGGACCAGCTTTGCCCTGTAGGACCAGGAGATCCAGGAGATCTCCAGAGTGTGTGGGGGGGGTTGTCAGTGCTCAGGGAGCTTCACTGTGGTTATTTTTAGGCCCAGCCGTGCTCCCAAGTCGGCTGAGCTCATTTGGAAGGTGGGGGAAGGCACGTGGAACGACAGCCTCGGTTGGCAGTTCGGATGGGGAGCTCGGCCCACCCCCAGCCGAGCGCAGGGGACTTGGGAGCCTGCTGGGAAAGTCTGGTGTCCCACAGGAATTCAGGGCTGAATCCCAACGGGATCAGTGCCTGCAATGAGGAGGGGGATGGTGGGACAGCAATGGGCACAAAATGGGGGTTCTCAGGAAAGCACAAACATATTGGGGAGTTCAGTTGGCCCCACGGAGGGGGCTCACAGCCCCCCACCCACAAAACCACCCCACGAGGGGCTGAGGCTTTCACAGGGGCAATTTCAGCTGCAGTTCCCTCCCCACCTTCTCCACCATCCCCTCTCTCCCAGAGACGGGTCCAAAACCCACTGGAGAGCACGAAATAACCTGACATGCCAAGACACTGGAGTTCCCCCCTATAGAAAAGCTCTTCCCTGGCGAGCAGGGCTGGCCTGGCCAGCAGCCCCCCACTCAAACCACAGGCACCCAATTCACACCCACCCTCCCACAAGGAGAACCCCAAAATTGCTCCTTCCAGGCTCCCAGCCTGTGGTTGCCAAGGCAACTGCACCATCACCCCGGGAGCCGTCGCTTAGCAACTCCCCGGCTAAAAATCCTCCATCCCGCACCTCGCCAGGGCGGGAGAACCCCCCAAACCGCTGAGGGTGAAAGGGGGAACTGCCCCAAAACGGCAGCGATGCTCAAAAATAACGCGGCACCTCCCGTGAACCCCCCCCGGCAGCCGCGAGGTGCCGGAGAAACGGGGCCCGGAGGCAGCCGGGGCTGTGGAGGCCGCGGCGGGAGGCGGTGCGGGAAGCGGTGCGGGAGTGGGGCCCCGAGCGGGGCTGCAGCACGGCCGGGACCGGGGGATGCGGCGGGTGGAGGCACGGAGATTTGGGGCGCGGGGCTATGGAAGGGGCCGGGGAGCAGCGGGAAGGGGTGCGGGACTCTGCAAAGGGGTCGAGGAGAACCGGGAACAGAGTGCGGGGCTTCGGAAAGGGACGGCGGAGCACCCGGACCGCGGGTGCGGGGCATTGTAAAGGCTCTGGGGAGGAGCCAGGCCGGGGATGCGGGGCATTGCAAGGGGTCTCAGGGGTGCTCGGAGCAGCCGGATCGGGGGTGCGGAGCATCGCAAGGGGGCCGGAGAGCATCAGGAGCGGGCGTGGGGCATCGCAAGGGGCCCGGAGAGCACCGGGAGCGGGCGTGGGGCATCGCAAGGAGTCTCGGGGGTGCACGGAGAGCCCGGACCGGGGCTGCGGGGCACGGCCAGGCGGCGGCGGGTGCAGGGCGAAGGGGCCGGGCCCTCGCTGACCCCCGCGCCCGCACCGGGCCGGGCCGGGCAGGATGCGCGGAGGCGGAGCGGGGGACGCGGGGCGGAAGCGCTCGGGGTGGGTTTTTCTTTCCCCCCCCTCCCTCCCTCCCTCCCCGCTGCCGGTACTTACACCAACACAGACGAAGCGGCGGCTCCCAGGGGCCGGGGCCGGGCTCGCCCCTCCGGACATGGCCACGGCGCAGGTTGCGCGGCTCGGCGGGGCGCGGTGCGGGGCCGCGCTGCGCGGCTCAGGGCCGGGGGCGCGGGGGCCCATGGCGGCGGCTGGGCCGCCCCGATCTCCGCATCCGCGGCCCGCTGCGCTGCGCGGATCCCCCCTGCGCGGATCCCGGCCCTGCTGCGCGGAGCGCTGCGCGCTGCCCTGCGCGCTGCAGTCGCGGCCGCCCCGCCTTTCATTCACAAAAAACAAGCGGCCCCCGCCGGAGCCCCGCCCCAGACCCCCCCCCCGACACCGCCCATTGGCTGACAGAGACATTGGGGGGGTGTCCTGGAGGGGAGGGGGGGGAGTGCGGGCGCGTCCTGCCGCGTTTGGGACCCCCATCCTGCCCTACAGTCCCTCGGCAGGCGGTTCTGTCGCGCCCTCCCACCACCCAATCCTGACCTCCGCGGGACCCCCGTCCTGCCCTACCCTCCCTCACAGGGGGCTCCATCGTGCCCCCCCCCCCCAAATCCTGACTTCCGTGGGACCCCCATCCTGCCCCTAACCCCCAGTCCTGCCCCCCAGTCCCGCACTACATGGATTTCTATCCCTCCCACCTTGCATGAGACCCCCATAGTGCCCTTACCCCTTCCCCCCGCCCTCCATCATCTGCGACACCCGTACCGGGAGCTGGGGGGGGGGTGGGTGATGCCACCCTCATCCCTCCCCCTGCATCTCCCCTCCACCCTTCCACTGCATCCTTCCCTCCCCTCAGCCCCCAGTCCCGATCAGGGGATGGGGTGCACCCCCTCCTGCCCCTCACTCCGAGCACCTTCCCCCCTCCCCACGTTTCACGGGGGGGTGCAAGGGGCTGCCAGGCCCCCGCCGGACCATGTGTGGTGCTGGTGGTGCTCCCAGGCCAACAGCCTGGCTGAGGTTGGGGCTGCGCCAAAGGAGACCCCTCACAACCCCTCAGAGCACCCCCAAAAGCCTTTCAGGGCCAGTTCTCCCGGAGTGGGAGGGGGGAGCAAAGCCGCTCCATCCATCCCCACTCTCCAAGCACAGACCACACACTGCGCTCCTTTTTACCCTACCCTACAGCGCTTATTGCAGCCCCCTCCTCACCGCGGGAGCATCCCCCTGCCCGCCCTCCCTTAATCTGAACCCCGCAGGGCATTAAAACAAAAAAAAAAACTCCGAGTCATCTTGGCAGCGCGGCTGCCGGGAAAGGCGCCGCGGGCTCCGGCCCCGCTGCTCTGACCCCGTATATCCGCATCATGTGATCCTCGCCATCCCTTCCCGAGCCTTTCCCTGCTCCGCCGAGCCACGCTAGGCTCGGCCCCCCCGCCCAGCGTCCCCCCGCCCCGGAGCGGCCTGCTCCCGTCCTTGCCCGCTCGGATCAGCCGCTCCGATGCTGATGCAACGCCGCGTCCAGCCGGGCGTCGAAGGGCAGCGCTCCCCGCAACTCGCACCTTCCCCCCCGCCCCGCAGCCTCCCCTCCTTCCCTCCCCAGCCCGGCCAGCGCCCCCCGCCTCACCTAACGCGCAGGACGGGGATCTGCCTCTCCATAGCAGAAGGAGATGGAGCCGCTAATTTAGGGAGGGAGAAGCCCTGCAGGCTTTCGAGCCGGGCACAGGCAGCTTCGCGGCGCTGCCTCCGTGCCCACGCCGGGACCGCGAGCGGGCGGCGGAGCTTTTTTGGCTCCACGCAGAGCTATTTAATCCCCCTGCAACGGGAGCTGCGAAGCAGCCAGAGCCGCAGCCCGGAGCTCTCTCTCTGCTTCTTGGAGTGGGTCACGGGGAAGGAACACGTAGGGCTTGTTTGCCAGCCGCATGATTTGGCTTATTTGCTCTCTTTGTAGCAGGTGCTTAATTGTGGCAGAAAGGGTTCCCGGCAGCTTTCAGGGCAGCCAAATTGCCGCCTGCCCTCCTCCCAGACAGGCAAAACAAAAGCACAATTGTCACTCGCAGCCGAAACGCTCTGGGCTGCGCAGCTCCAACCGGCCCCTTTTTCCTGGGAGAAGGGTTTCCCGGGAAGAGAGAGCCGGTGGCTGGAGGCACCGGGGAGGGCACCAGGCAGGGAAAGGGGCTGGGGAGTATCTGTGGAGCACGTGGATGCTACTCACAGCCCCACTGTTCCGTGGGAGGAGGAACACGAGTCTCAGCTGACTTGCTGCAACCAGCAAGCCCACGGCATGGCATGGCACGGCACGGCTGCCCATGGCATGGCACAGCTGCCAGCTGGGATCTCCCCTCCCTCAGCGCTGCTGTCTCTGGCAGGGCTGTGATTAAAAGGCTGTTTCCTCCCTGCTCCCATCTCTCTCTCTCCGATTTAAGCCTCTTGCACTCGTCCCCAGGGACTCCCATCTGTCCAGCTCGGTAATCACCCTCCCTCCTAGGCAAAGAGCTCCAAACCCGAGGCCTGAGTGCTGGGGGTCACCCTGGGGAGCTCACACTGCTGGCACCAAGCACCCCTTTTCCCCCCACAGTGTCCTCCTGCTTCCATCTCCTGCTCCCTGGTGAGGAATGAAGCAGCTCCCCAGGCCCCAGAGACAGGAGCGGACATTGCTCCAGCCATGCCCTCCCCAGTAAACTTTATGACTCTCTAGTTTAGTGCCAGGGGCGTTTCCACCCCTCCCAGGTGCTGCCAGGCCCCTGCCCAGCCTTGCTGAGGGTCAGGATGCAGGAACCCAAATGCAGGAATCCAAATCCAGACCCATTTGCTCCTGGGAGCAGCCAGAAAATGCTCTGCAATAAGTGGAGCTTTCCCCGCTCTGCCCCCACCAGTGCCCCCCTCCCTGACCCCCAACTCGAGCTGAGCTTGGTGTTATCCACCTAGCAAAGGCCTGAAGGGCTGAGATAGACCAAGGCAATGCTCCCCTCGCTGACAAAAGAGGGTTTGGAGTGGGGAGATACCCAAACACACTCCAGTAGCCCCAGACCACACGTTCCCAAAGCCCCACACACACACCAGGATCACGCCTTTGCCTGACCCTGCCCTAAGCAGAGTTTTCCACCTTATCCATGGCAGAAAGAGGCATCACAGTGAAGTGTGTCAGAGGGGAGCAAAGAGCAAAGTCCCCTGGAGAAAGCGGCTGGAGGAAAAGTGCTGGGATGGGGAGGCTGGAGGTGACAGCTCTCGGGGGAGGAGGGTACTTACAGGCTGTGAGCCATGGCAGTCATCTTCCCGGCGGGACTGCCTTTCCCTTGGCTTTCCATCTCTTTCTCTTGGCAGGCTCTGAAAGGAGAGGGCAGAAGAGCTGTGTGAAAACACCCCAAACATGGGCTCAGCCCCTAAAGCCACCCCATCCCTCTGCACGGTGTCACCCTGGGGACAGGGAGCCTTTGGGAAGGCAAGTCCTGCCGGGCCACCTGGGCTGGCCAAGAAGTGTCCCAGTGTGGAGGCAGAGCTGTCCCTCCTCTTCCCACCGTCCCTACATCTCGCTGCCAGCTCTGCCCTCCTCGTGAAACCGACCTGGGCAACAGACACACACACAGCCCCGGCCCCTGCACTGCAAATTTCACACTGACAACCTCCCCTCGGCCCCAGGGCGGTCCAGGGGTCCCCCAGTTCCCATCCCTGCTCCAAGCACCTTACCCTTGGGCTAAGAGCCTTCCCTGTGGGCACGGGGCTGCCGGGGCGGCCAGCGGAGCAGCGAGCCCTCCAGCGAGCCCTCCAGCATGTTTGGATTGCCCAGAGCTCCCCTCCCTGGAGCTCTGGAGCCAGGCGGGGCAGCAGGGCCGTCCCTCCTTCCCCTGTCACTGGATCAGCAGTGCCTGCCCATGTCAGGCTGGAGCAGAGTCCAGCCTGGGCTCTGCTCCTGGCACAGCACTCGCCTGGCTCCTGCTGGGAACCGGGTTCCAGCGACCTACCGCAGCGCTGGGTCCTTCCATGGATTCACCAGGAGGAGCAGTAAGGGCCAGTCCTCTGAAAACCCCAAATCTCCTTTTTTTCCTTCCTGGGATCTCCTTGCTGAGGGCAGCTGCCAAGAGGCATCTTTGTGGGCTCCCCAGCCCCACCAGCCACCAAGGAGGGAGGTGCCAGCTCAGAAAAAAATGGGGTTTGTGGGCTTGGTATCCACTGGGAACCAGGAATAAGAAGAAATCTTCAACCAGCACTTTGCAAAAATGGCAAACCCCAAACTTGACGGGGCAAGAGTGGGGACAAAGGCACCCTGCACCACTGGGGATGGCCCACTGGGATGTGCCAACACACTGATGGGGAGCAGGCGGGGGAGGAGAGCCCAGGAAACAGCTGCTACCAGAAGGAAAGGCCTAAAACAAGCGAAAAGAACATTTTTGCACCTCTCATCCCCTGTTCTGACAGAGCAGAAGGGTCTGTCCCCGAGCCAGGAGATTGGGGTGCTCTGGAAATTCACTGTGGCCCAGCTGCCCGCCTGGATCCCGTCTCCCAGCCCTGGAATCAGCCACCTGATCCTCCCTGGGGTGACAACTCACCCTGCCATCGACACCACTGCAAAACTCCAGGGACTCAGCGCTCAGCTTATAAATATTTAAACCCAGGAGGAGCCTTGCGCTCCTGTGAAATGCCACTTATTACACAACCTCGGCCTCCCTTGGCCCCAGCGCTGAGCTAATGAACGTTTGGGGCTCTCCAGACGGATCTTTCGCAGCTTAAAAACCGGATCAGGGCAAAATCCAAGGTCTTGGTCCGTGTGTGCGGGATTTCTGCGCCCTCCAGCTGGGATATGTTGGATTTACCACCCTGGTGGGCGCAGAAAACGCCGCTGAGGGGGAATCGCAGCTGAGGCTGCTCCTCCAGCTGCCTCTTCCCGATGTCCCAGCCAGGTTTTGGGGTGCAGGGCCGGCCCCACAATCTGGGAGAGGCTGCAGCTGCAGCCTGGAGCACCCACAGGCTCCCACCGGCCCGGCTGCCTCATGCAGCATTCACAGTTTCATACAGTATTAAGAGCTGCTGACGCCTCGTGAAAAAGCTGTGAAAAGCTTCTATTTGGGGAAAGTTCCTCTTATAACGATGCATCCTGTGGCTTCTCTGTTTCCATTTTCTCCTGGTTCTCTTGCCATGGGAGAGCAGTGCAAAAAATAGGCGGGTGATGTTGCCAACCAGCCTGGGCTCTTCGGCAGAGGAGGAAAATAACCCTCCAGGGCAGCTTCCCTCCAGGGAATTCATTCTCACAGTGCAGCCAGGGAGCTGCTGTGGGTGAGGGGTGGGTGACTGGGCGCCGATGGTCGGCGAGAAGGGGGAAAATGGGACCCTCCTGGGTCTGGCTGCAGCCAGAACCCGGAATGGAGCGTGGTGTGGGGTCTGGGGGGGGCTGCATGTCTCCTAAAGAGGGGGAGAAATGCTGGGTTTGCTTGTTTTAGACCTTTCCCTCAGTGTCAGCTGTTTCCTGGGCCCTTCTCCCCGCTCTGCTGCCCGGCAGAGGGAGGGAGGTGGCACATCTCATCCCGCCATCTCCTTTCACCCCCACTGCTCTCCCCCGTTTAAAAAAAAAATTAAAAAAAAAAATTAAAACATCAAAGAACGAGGAGTCCGTTTCTAAGCAACTGTCTCCAAGAGGGGATGGAGAGCAGAGGAAGGGGAAGAAGCGATGCTGGGTGGGGGGAGAGAAAACTCATGGGGGATCCCAGAGCCCCCCTTGGGATGACGGAGGGAAGGAACGGCCGGAAAAGAGGGAATATGATGTATCAGACTGCACTGGGAGCAGGCCAGGAGCCCCTGGAGTGGGAAAATCGCCCTCTCTCACCATCACAGAGCCCGGCTGCAAGTCCTGGCCTGTGGGAGAGCGGCCGTGCCTCGTGCCCTCGCTTGCGAAACAGCTCCCAAATCCCCAAAACCACTTCCTACCCTAACGGCTCCCGGCCGGAGGAAGCGGCAGCAGCGCTGCAGGTCGCCCTGCCTTGGCAGGAGGCTCGGGGAGGGCGGTGACACCAGCCTTTGGTGGCTGCGGGGACGTCCTGATGGTCTGCCAGGAGACATCAACACCCCTTATTGGAACGGGGAGAGCCGCTGCTCCGATCCCGGGGGAGAGCAGCGTGGATCCGTCCCAGGCTGGAAGCTGTGTGTCCCCACGGCTTGGTGTCACCCGTGGGTCTCCCTGAGCACCCACCTCGCTGCCCACGGGCCGCTTGTTAAACCCTGAGGGCCACCAGCACAGCCCGAGTTGCCTCTCGGGGTCGGACACCGCAAATCCCCCAAAGCTCGAAGGGGAGCAAAGGGGCCGTGAGGGAACGAGGGGATGGAGGGTCTGCATCACCCAGGGGACTGGAAACAGCCTCGGAGACACTCAGAGCTCCTCCCGTGCACGAACCAGCCCCGTTCCCAACCCCCAAATCCCACACACCTCTACACCCCTACCCCATAACTTCCCGGCAGAGAAACCCCCAGCCTCGCCATCCCGGGCAAATCCCTGGGGAGAAATAGGGAAGGGTGGATCTGCTCCGGGGGGTTAGATCTGCCCCGTGGTTACCTGTGTGCGCCGTCCCGCGGCTCTTCCCTCCGCTCCAGCAGCCGCCTTCCCTTTCCAGGTGCTAACTGGCCTGGACAGGTAGGACCCATTTTTATACGCTCGCCCATGTGATCCGAACGAATGCCCTAGGGATGAGTTTTTGCACTGACACAAGTAAAGGGGCTGGGACTCGAAACCTGTTGGACCACAATCCGAGCTCAGCCGGGCAGGAATTTTCCACTCTGGAGCCGCTCTGGGTGCGCCGGCGGCGTGGCACGCGCCGGGGCCCGCACCTCGCTGCTCCCCAAAATCCCGCTGCCACGCACTTCCCAAGTCTTTCAGACTCCTTCCTAAGCGCTTCCTATGTCGCAGCCGGAGTAAAGGAGCCCGTGGGATGGTTCCAGGATGGAGGGATGGATGGGAAGTGTGAAGGAGTATGCTTGAGGCACTGATTACATCTAAGTTCTGCCAAGTATTTTTCCCATGGTCCCTGGAAGAAAACACAGCAGAGGATGCCAAACAGGGTGAGAAACAGGGAGGAATCCTTTGCTCCTGGATAAGGGTGCTCCCTGTAGCTTTGGGGCTTGGGAATGGTCCTTCTGCCCAGGTTTTGAAGTGGGTTTTTTTCTGGGAGCTGCCCAGCCTGCGGGTCCCACGTTGGGATGCTCCTCACAATTCCTCAGGCATGCTGCCGGTGCGGAGCCATGGGAAGCAAGGCAGGGTGAGTCCAGGTGACCAGAGATGACCAGGATGGGAATGGAAAAGGGAGGGTGAGCTTTGGAGCGGTGAGTCAATGGGAACCAGGGGACCGGGAGAATGGCCACGGGCCACGGAAAGGAGAGGTGGCTGAGAGGGGTGAATCAGTGGGAACAGCTGGTGATTCAATGGGAAAGGAGGGAGCTGAAGGGCTGATGACCTGCAGAGGTCTGGTGGGCTTTAAAGCATTCAGGAGGAGGCCGTTTCGCTGGGAAGGCTCCGTTTTTGCCGCTCTGCTCGGAGGGACGGGGAACACGGGCGGAGAAATGCTGGCTGCGGGTACCGATGGAGCTGATAAGAGCGGGAACGTGCAGCTCGGCACACACGGGGCGCTCGGGCCAGATCTTGCCTCACCTCACCTCCTAACTGAGGTGCTGCTGCGCCCCGGGCGCCTCTGCCGCGCAGCAGGGCTGGCCCCGGGGCTCACTCACACCTCCAGTATGTTCTGTCCTCTCGGGGGGCGCAGCCGTTTGCTCCGGCTCGAGTTACGAAGGGAACCCAGCGGGGTTTTTATGCCTGATCCTGCGGCAGGTACTTAAAAGCTCCCATTTTGTTGGGTCACAGAGCAAGGAAAACGTTCCCCGCCCGGAGCGATGGCTCGTTTGCAGCTGCTTGGCCTCTGTGCTTCTTGGAGCATCTGCCAATGGCCCCGATCTCCCCAAATTGTCGCCCCGGGGTGGGGGTCTCAGCTTTTGCAGTTTCCTGCTCAGCCTCTGAGCCAGGTCCAGGGCTCAGTCCTGCCAAGAAGCTGGTCCTGGGCTGGGGCTCTGCCAGGCCGAGCTGGGCACAGGCTCCCCCTCCACTGCTGGCTCCTCCGGGAGCCGGGATACCGCTGCTGTAAGGAGGGGTAGGTGGGAAAGGGGGGGGGGCGCTGCTGGCTGTGTTGGGGCTGCCAGGCTGTTTTCTCTCACTTTGCAGCAGGTTGGTTTGTTGGGGTGGCAGGGTAGGGCTTTTGTCACCCTGCTGGCGTGGGGAGCTGGAAATAACGGGCATTTTGGGGGTCCCCTCCTGAGCTGGGGTGCCAAGGGGCTAGGGAAAAAACACCGGGGGTTGGGAGAACCTTCTGGGAATGATACCCATGCTCAGGGGACTTTCCTCCACACCTTCCAGCCCACAAAGCAGGTCTGGGGGTGGGCCTGGTCTCTGCGGGGAGCTGTGATGGGGTCTCGGCGCTTCCCAGGAGAGCCCCGCTGCTGGGACTCGGCCGAGCTCGTTAAACCTGTACGAGCCCCTGCTGCAAACCAGTTAAACCCATTTAGGGAAGGGTTAAGCCAGTTTAGTGTGATTTGGGAGTCTACTGATGCAAAGGTTAATCTGGTATAAGTGCATCAACAGCGGGGATTTGAACCAATTTAACTGTTCTGCCTCCCTGTTTTCCCTGTGTGACTTAAGGAAGGGTCCAGTCTGTGCTTCTACTTCATCCCAGCCTGCGGAGAGCCGTGGAAAGAGGGAGAAAATAACCCAGAGACTGAAGGGATGAGCAGGCTGAATCTGAAACGATGCTATTTATAGCCATCCCTGCCCAGCCGGCCTAAATTCC
Organism: Mionectes olivaceus; assembly: GCA_035041425.1. Lineage (NCBI taxonomy): Eukaryota > Metazoa > Chordata > Aves > Passeriformes > Tyrannidae > Mionectes > Mionectes olivaceus. Next base: position 3,228,930 of record JAWWMA010000064.1, on the reverse strand, counting down.
ACGCAGGTCCCCAAGCCCTGCTGGCAAGGGGTGGTGGGGGAGCAACAGGATGGGCATCGAAGCCAAGGGGAGTCCTGACCTGCCCATCGCACCTCGGCGGGGCGGCTCGTGGGGCCAGGCTGAGCCCCACCTGAGTCAGAGCGGAGGATGCTCCTTCCTCATCCATCGGCAGCTCCTCATTAACCCGCTGCCCCAGGGCTTTCCCACGAGCCTCATCCAACCGGGCCCTGAGACCTGCAAGAGGCGGCTGTTTGTTTGTTTGGCCTTTTTATTTTTTATTTGCTGTCATCCCCGAAGGGCTGTAATCACAATTAGAGCGTCCACGAGGCAGAGATCCACCTCCTCGCCGGGGCCGAGCGTCCTGGAGAAGGAGTGTATGTGTTGTGTGCGGGGGGGTAAAAGGTGGAAAAGCCTGGCTGACCCTTCCCTAACCCAATCCCGGTGTTGTCCCCTGCCCACGCAGCTTCCACGCGGAGCAGAGGCCGCACCTGAGGGTTTCTCAACGCTTTCCCTCCACGCTGCTGTCGCGTGTCGGTGTTGCAGCAACGCTCAGTGGCTTTTCCCAGGAGCGGGATGGGGGGGTGTGCGTGTGTGGGAGCGGAATTTGAGCCGGGAATCTAAAGAGGTGCCGAGCGGTTCGCCGCAGTGAATGGGAAGGAATGCGAGCGGGATTCAATTTGGCAGCGTCCCGGTGAGCTGCGTGTGCCAGCACCGCTGGGATCCGGGATCTGCCAGGCTGAGGGAGCTGCTGGAGGAGAAGAGGCTCCCGCACCGCCCTGCGCCTGCCTTGTGACTGCGAAATGAATGTGCTTAATATAGGCCAAGTGAAAACATTCTTCCCAAAATAGAAGACCTTCCCCAGGAGGAGCCGCAGCTCCGGCAGGAGCAGTCACAAGGTACCTGCCGAGGCAGGGTGGGCTCTGCCAGGTGTCGGTTGTGCAACGCTGCACATCCAACAGCAGC
>JAWWMA010000064.1:3209437-3227867 GCA_035041425.1 Mionectes olivaceus | reverse complement strand
GTGGAGGTGCTGCCGTGGCCGGGGGTGCTGTCAGATGCTGCAGGGGGATGGAATGCGTTCCCTGCTCCTGGTGCTGCCGGAGCCGGGGTTTGGGAGGGGGCCGGCAGGAGAAGGGGTGATTCCCTGTGTGATGCAGCGTGGGGGTGGCTCCGTGGGCTGCTGCCAGGCCCAGGGGACTGTACCCTGCTGTGTGCTCAGCGCCTGGAAAAAAGCAGATATTCCTCCTCTCCCGAGGGCTTCTGTGACACCCAGCTGAGGCAGAGGAAGAGGGGCTGGTGCTGAGGAAGGTTTTTGGGGCTCACAGCAGCCCTGGCTCACTCTGGTGGTTGGTTGGTGCTGCACTGGCACCTTCTGCTGTAAGAAGGTACCTCGAAGGTAAAAAGCATCCCCTCCCTGATCCCACAGAGATTCCTGCTCAGAGGGCACTGCAGGAGGTAGATGCTGCAGGTCCAACCCCTTCTTTTTTGGGGCTCTGACCCTTCCCCTTCAACCACTCATGACCTTCCCACTGCTGCTGGTGACAGTGGTGTTTAATCCAGCCTGACCAGACACAGCTTCCTGCCAGGAAAATGGGACAGGAGAGGGGGTGGGGAGTTCAGGGCTGGGGCTTTGGCAGGTATAAAGAGAAAAGCCAAAAATCCTTCTGTGTTAATCTCCCAGGGATCTGCACCAGGTGCTTGGCACAATGCAGGGCTCTGCTGTTCCAGCCTGCAGGCCCACGGGGGGCTGACTGGGGCGGATGGACAAATACAACCCCCTCCCTCTGTATTTTGCCCCAGCATCTTATTAATGCTGTAAAGACACAAAAATCCAGGCTCAGCTATTGAACCTTTCATGATCTGGGGTCTTTAACCCCTGACCCCCAACGTGGCACTGGACAGACCCAGGAAAACTCCAGGCCACAAGAACCTGATAAATCTGCCCCATCCCTTAAATCCGCTTCAAACTCTCCAAGGAGGAGACTCAGCCCCACAAATCAGTGCAGATGCAAATTTTCGGCCTGCCCTGGGATAAATGGGTTTTTTTAACTCAGGAAGCTCTTGGCCTGAGGGTTGGCTGGGCCAAGGTGAAGGCGACCTTGTGGTCATTTAGTTGGAGCAGGGAACGAAGTTGTTGGCCACACAAAGAGGGAAACTTCAGGACAACCTGTGGAGAGGGGAGATAAGGGGCCCAGCAAGGCCAGGGCACGAGCAGAGGTGCAGCAGGTTATGAATGGAGAGAGAGGATGTGGTTTTCTGTTTCCTTTCCTGATTGCTACAGAATAAAGGGCTGAAAAATGGGCTTACTGCGAGGCCAAGATTGAGGGAATTCCCCTGGCCACCGAGGCTCTGCCAAGTCCTTTGCTTTCTACCCTCTTGCTGGTTGGTATCAACAGTGTAAATACTGTTTTTTTTCAGCCTGCAGGAGTTGGTTTGTAGGAGCTCTTCAGGTGCTTTGCTCACAGGTCCCTCAGTGGCACCTCCAGGGGGAAACTGAGTCAGGGGGGTGCCACCTGGAACTGGGATTTTCCTCCCAAATCAGAAGAATGCTGGATGTTGAAGGAAGAGCTGAGCTGGACTGATGCTTGGGGGTCTCAGGTGGAGCATATTTATCGCCCAGAAATGCTTTTGCTCACGAAAAGGAGAATAAACCCTCGTTTCCAAGGGCTTTGGCTCTCTGGTAAGAAAGGAACAGAGTTTTTAAATGGTTTCAGTGGAGAGTTAAAACTCTGGGAGGAAATAACCCCCCCCCTCAAGTGCCAGGTTTCCTGTGTCACGGGACTGGGGCAGCTCCAACCCGGCCACTCCTCCCTGCCCCTGCAGGCAATTATTGTCTGGGGAGAGCTGAGGTCACCTGATGGAATGGGATGGGAGCAAGCTTAGATTCCAAGAAAACGGCCTTTGCCACGGGGAGAAGGTGAAACAATCTCCCCAGCACTGGTTTATCTTGAACCAACGGCGGCAGGAAGCCGCAGGATGGGATGGGAAGTTCCAAAGCTCGCAAACAATGTGTTCTTGGCCCGGGTCAGCAGTAAATTTAAAGTGAGATTCTGGTCTGGAAGCACCTGCTTTGTGTTAAAACCCGGGATTAAGTAAACAAGCTGCAGCAGAGCTGGAGGCTCTGCACGTGTGGGAGCTCTGAGAGCCCCTCAGATTCAGCTGATGGCCCTGGGGCTCCTCCAAATTCTTTTTGGCTCACCTTTGTCCTAAGGCTCTCTGTGCTCCCTGGGAGATATTTCTGGCACCTTGGCAGCAGCTTATGGGGCTGTGGGGGGTGTCAAGAGTGGTCTGCAGAGGTGTGATGTGCAACAGAGCACCTTCGTCCTTTCCCCTGCAAGCACCATTTGTGGCCCCACGGATCAGTCCATGTGTAATTTGGCTCCCACACGGGTGCTTTGGCTTCCACGGGTGCTTTGTTGCTCCTAAAACAAGGCCCAGATTTCTCCCTCCCCTGCCTTGAGGTGGTTGCCTTTTATTAAGAGCCTTTTCATCCCTAAAATTAATGAGAAAACAATTTCCTGACCTATATCTTAGATTTGCCTGGCTGTGAAAGGCTTTTCAGTGGCTCTTAGGACTGTTTGCTGCGGATACAAATGCAATACATATATATTTTATATATATTTAAATAATCTCCTCCCAGATGGATTGATTTTGGGACAAGTGCAATATATGTATTTTTATGCATATGTTTAAACAATCTCCTCCCAAATGAAGTGATACAGGCAGTGCTTTGCTTCCTTGGGCTTCACGTTGTTGATAAACCAAATTAATCTTGCACTTGGCACCTCTGAAAGCTTTATTTTGACTCCCAAATATTGGGAGCCTCCTGGAAGCTGGGAGGAGCAGAGCAGGAGGTGTGGGGTTTTCAGTAATGGCTTTGCCAAAAAGAAAAAAGAAAAAAAAAAAGTGTGAAGGGTTTCAAGTGCAGGGCAGTGTCTCCTCCTTGTCTCATCTCACCCGCCTTCATTACAGGGATGAACACCTTTTCCCCAGCCCTGAGCCTCATCCACAGCACGACACCAGAGGCTTCCCAGCTGGAAAGGCAGGATTCTTGCAGTCCTGCGCTGCTTAGTCAGGAGAGGGAACACCCTGGGATTGCTGGGAGAGGAGCCTGGCTCGTGCTCCAGCCCTGGTCTGACACCTCTGGATCCGTGTTTTCCCACGGGAGGATCCTTTTCCCGAGGGGAAGCTGCTTGGTGCAGGCTCTGGTGTTTGCTGCTCCCCAGCTCTGGGAGCTCCAGGCACAGGCAGACCCGAGGAGGTGGATGATGCCAGTGGAAATTACCCATTCCTGGTGCAGCTTTTCCAGGAATGGAGCGTTTGTGCAGGCAGGGGCAGCTCAGAGTCACCTTGCTCTGTGCCTGGGTTTGGAAAGGAAATAGTCCAGCAGCTTCCTGCCCCTCAGGAGCATCACTCAAGAGCTGATATCTGGCTCTGGCAGCACTTTCCCCATGGATCTTTATCCTGGCCTTTTATCCTACTGCCTCTTGCACTCTTGTCTCCCTGAGCAGGAGAAATAAGATCTCGGTAATTACTCTGCGATAGATTTTTATTAGGGAGAAAAAGCCAGAGTTCATCCTGTGTGAGATGCTGTAAAATTGCTGCTCCCAGGAGTTTTCCTTCCAAAGCATCCCTGGGGAATCCCTCTGCACCTTGTCTATTGGCAAACCCATTTTGTGCTAATCCTCAGGAGATCTCCAGGTGGAAGTGGCTGATATGGCCTCTGTGTGAAGGGCTTTTCTCTGCCTTGAGATAAAACATCCCTGTTCAGTGTTCATCCCACTTCTCTTTTGCTCTTTGTTTTGGGAACCTCTGGTTACCCCAAGTAACCCTCACAAAGTGACTGCAGGAGCCAAGGGGACTAGAGGGGCTCCGGGAGAGCTGGAGGGGGACTGGGGACAAGGGATGGAGGGACAGGACACAGGGAGCGGCTTCCCACTGCCAGAGGGCAGGGTTAGGTGGCATATTGGGATGAAATTCTTCCCCGTGCGGATGGGGAGGCCCTGGAAAGGATTTCCCAGTACAAACCATTCCATAGAATCCCTTGCCCATGTCTCCAGCTCTCTTGGTCTCCCAGCCATTGTGTCTGTCCTGACCTTTGCCTGCTGCCTCTTGCCAGCACACACTCAGTTTTCCAGGGGAGCTCCTGCTTTTCTCAAGAAACCCCACCATTCCATGGCGGAGTTTTGGGGCGGTCTGTGCTGATTACCAGCCCTGCCTGGCTCTGGGGACCCCGGCTCACCAACCTTTTCATGGCCTGTGCCACTGTGAGGCTGCAAACCCCACTGTGGCTCTCCTGACTCATGTGAACCAGCATCCCTGACTCCTCTGGGAAAAGCATTACTCACGTGAGCCTATTTGCAGGGATCAGGGGCTCTAATTACGGGCTGCAGCGTGGGAACCAGAGCCATTAGCCCCTAAAACCTCCAGACCATTCCCGATACATTAATGTTTCTAATTAGTTGGAGCCTGGTGCCTCTCTCTCTCTCCCTCTCCAGGATGACAGTGCTGCTGGTCCTCGCTCGTGTTCGCTCTGCGTGCCGGCGCCTCATTATGTAATGATACAGTATGTGGTGTAATCCCTGCTCCCAACTGGCCGGGGGATTTCTGCATGTGCCTCATCCAGAACTGATTAGGCAATGGAGGAGGCCGGCAAATGGATGTTTGGGTCACATCCTTCCTAATCAGCTTGGAAGCTTCCAGTGCAGGGAGTGTGTGTTTGAGGGCTGGGTGGGGGTGTGGGGGGAGGTTGGGCCGGTGAGGACCCCGGAGGAGCTGTTGGGTCCGTTGGGGGCCGTTGGGGGGTTGAAACCCGTTGGCAGATCTCGAGCACCGAGCTTCGTGCCCCTTCTTCGTGGGGGGAGGTTTTGCTTTCGGTTCCCAGTCCCTTCTTTCCCTTCCTTCCAAGGAAACCATCTCCACGGCAACCTCAAACCTCCAGGCTTTGCCTCGGAGCTGCTCAGCCATCCCCGGGACCTTGGTAAGTGGCTCGGGCAGGGCCGGTCGTGGTGGCCCTTTTTGGCTCCTTGGGTCCAGCAGGGCTGGCGTGGCCTTGGGGAGGCGAGGGCTGGAGCTGGGCTTGGCAGGAGGGGGGGTGGGCGAATAAACCTCTGCCTCCCCTCATCCTCAGGGCTTTGTGTGGCTTAAACCTGGCTGTCCCCGGCTGTCCTCGTGTGGGGAGAGCTCTGCCCTGGCGCTGGAGGGGGTGGAAGGGTTCAGGGCGAACCCTGGGGCTGTTCCCCTGCAGAGACCCTGCCTGGGGCCGGGGATGTGTCAGGGTGTGGTGGCTGGTTGTGTGCCCTTTGGTGACGGTCTTGGGTAGACCATGAGCAAGCCTGATGCCAATTTTCCATCTTTCCCATCACGTTAGGCAGATCATCAGGGCTGGCAGCTGGAGGCAGGGACTCTGTCCCCTCTTGGAGCCGCCTGGGCTGGGAGTGAGGGTGCCACAGGGATCACTGTGGCGCTGAGCCTTGTGTCGCCACGTGGGCACATCCCCGGTGCCATGTGGAGGCTGATGATGCACCAGCCTTGTGGAAATGGGTGCTCTGAGATGGGGGGGTTCTTGCTGGGGGCTCGCTGTTTGCCCGCCGGGTAACCGGGATAAAAGTTGTGGAAGCGGAGTGGGGGAAAAGTGATGTGTGAGGACTTTTCCTGGAGCTGGTTCCGGGCCGGGAGCCGAACTGGAGTGCGGTTGGGAGTTGTGGGAATGACCCTGCCTGTCTCCCTCCATCCCCCAGGGCAGGATGAGGCTCCTGAGCACCGTGTTGGTGGCTCTCAGCCTGTTCCTCACCGGTGTCCGGGGGAACCACACCTCCAGAACCTGCATCTTCCAGACGCTCAGCGACTCGGACAGGGGGTTCTGCAGGTGAGTGATGCTCTGTCTCCTTCCTCACCTGCACCAGCATCCAGCATTGTCACCTCCTGGGACAGCCATTCCGGCATCCCCTTTGCCAGCACTGTAAATGCTGGCTGCTTTTCCCCCTTTTGCCAGGAAACCTGGGCTGTTTCTGGCCACCTCAGGTTATTCCCCGGCCTGTTGTGGTGGGGGCTTTGTGGGATTCTTTGAATGGAATCGGGGACGACGGGTGTTTTCTGGGGAAAATTTCAAGGGAAGGAGGCTACTTTTCCATGGATTCCTGGAAGGGTTTGGTCGGACTAGCCCAGGTTGCTCCAAGCCCTGTCCAACCTGGCTGTGGACACTCCCAGTGATGGGGCATCCTCCGGGAAACCCATTCCAGGGCCTTCACAGGGAGGAATTTCCACCCAATATCCGCTAACAAATATCCCTGGCTGGGACGTGGCGCCCGTTCCCGCCCCCAGCACCGCACGCTCTCACCTCACCCGCCCTTCCCTGTTTTCCAGAGGGGATCTGGAGGTGATCTACCCCAACGTGGGGGACGTGTCCTGCTCCTACATCCCCAAGTGCCACGGCTACCGGCGGCAGATCAGCCGGGAATGGGGCAGCCCCCACGTCCGCTACCCCTGGGCTGAGAAGGTGAGTCCTGTTCCAACTTCCACCTCCAAGGGATTTACTGGGATTGGGGTGACTCTTCCAGCCTTTTTTTTCCCCTGTTGCTTCAGAGGTTTCATGCAAGGCTGAGTGCAGATAAATTTTTTCCCCCTGTATTTTGGCTGTTAAATAATCTTTTCCTACAATCACACTTTTTTTTTTTGCTACCTTGAGGCCACTTTTAAATATATATATATTTTTTTTTTCCTACATTGGCCATTTCCTTAATATTTTGGCTACATTGCAGCCATTTTAACAAATATTTCTGTAGCCATTTAATAAATATTTTCACCGTATTCCAGACATTCAATTAAAAATATTCACTGCATCATAAACGTGATTTTCCCTACATTGTAGCCAACTAGAATATTTGCTTAATATTTTAAGTGGCCATTTAACGATTTAAATTTTTGCCACCTTATGGCCTTTTTAAAGTATTAATTAATCTTTTTTTATATTGTAACCATTTAATTAAGTGGCTAACATGTAGCAAAGAAATTAAATACTTTTTTTTTGCTGCACTGTGACCACTTAATTATTTCAAATTTTACTGTATTTGGCCACTTAATGATTTCATCTTTTTGCCGTATTGGGGCCACCTAATGGATTTAATTTTTGTCATAGTGTGGTTATTTTTAAAAAAATTAATTAAACAGCCACAACATAGGGGGAAAAAATGAATTAAGTGACCACAATGTAGGAAAAGAATTAAATAGTTTTCTGACAACGTTATGACCACTGTGATTGTTTAATATTTTGTTTTCTATTTTGGCCACTTCACTCTTTTTTTCCTCTGTTGTGACCATTTAATTTTTGGCATCTTCTAGCAATTTTTTTTTTTCCTGCACTGTGGCCATTTTAATTTAATTTTTTTGCCACCAAAAAAAAAAAAAAAATTACAAAAAAATTTGTGCCGTAAATTTTACTTTTACGATTTTTTTTTTTTTTTTTGGTCAGTATTTTTAAAACCCCCCCCTGGCTGAGGTTTGGTATCTCCAGCCGGTGCTGTTCGGGATCCCGATGGAATTTGGGATGAGGAGTGGGAGGGGTCCCGTGTTCCCCCCGTGCTGCAGTTCCACCCTCCTGCCACCAGGTGGTAGCATTGAACTTCCCGAGCTCCAGCGCCGCCGGACTGGGAGCGACTGGGAAAACTGGGAGCGACTGGGAAAACTGGGGCGCTGCTGGGCAGGGGAGCAGAACAAGTGTGGGTCGTTCAGGGAGAGAATCCTACCCTCCGTGTCCAGCTGGGTGTCCGAGGATGTCATGGCATCAGCTCTCAGCATTCCCAAATTCCCATGAAAAATCCTTGCTGGCACCCCAGGACCTCCCGTATCCCAGTAATCGCCGTGTTTCCCATCGCTGGCTCCAGCCCTGGCGGTTTCAGGCACAGCTTGATAAGGGAAAACTCTTCTCAGTGTGCCTCGGGGCGTTAACAATCCGCTTTTCCGGCTCTTCCTCGCCCGTCTGGGAAGTCTCTTCCCCCCTCTCGCTGTGGATCACATGGTTTGAAGTAGAACTTTTCCTTAAAGATGTCTGATTCTTCCAAGATAACCCTCCTGCCTGGCAGAGGCCGCTGCACACGGACTCATCCGTCGCCCCGCGGGCGCTTTCCAGGAGTTTGAAGTTTCCCAGGGATGTGGGCAGTTGTTTTCCTTTATATTTTAGTCCTGGAAAGCAAAACCCGGCGGGGAGAAGGGAAGGGACCGGCTGGTGGATGTTGCTGCTGGGCTGGGGGAGGATTTTAGGGATGAGAGCCAGACCCTTCCCTGCAGTGCCAGGGGCGGGGGGATGCAGGGATGTGAATCCCTGATCCCAGAAAAAACGGCAGGGGAGTGAAGAAGTGAATATCCCCAGCCTGGGCTCGGGAGCTGGATGTGTGTCAGCAGCACAGGTTTATTTTGGGATGGGATGCCCAGGGAAGGGGGCAGATCCCGGGGGGAGCCCCTCCCAGGGGGCCAGCGGCTCCCACTGGCATCAGGGCTGGCTCTGCTGATGGATTTGGCACCGTTTCCTTCCAAGACATCTCGGCACATCTTGTGCTGAGGCGGCATCTGAGGACACGGGTCCTGCTGCTTCCCGTGTTTTGTGTTGATTTTCCTCCCCTGGCCCTTCCCAAAACATAAAAAAACGAAACAACCCCACACACCCCTAGCTCGGCACAGCGGGGAACGTTCCAGCCCCATCCAGGGTTAATTTTGGGCAAGGGACGTCCTGGCCTTAAACCCGTCCCAGAGAACTGGATGTGAATTGCTTCGTACTTTCCTTACAGGAATACTTAATCCTCTTGCTCCTGAACCCATAAGGATGTTTTGGGATAATATTATTCCTTAAAAAAAAAAAAAAAAAATCACCCTAAATGGAGTGGGAACAAGAGTTGCGTCACAGGGTTGAGGTGTGTGAGTTGTTTTCGTGGTTCCTGGTGGGGTTTTCTAAGCCCAGGAAACTTGATTATTCTTCACTTATTCCCGGGTGAGAACGGGAAGCCTCGCTTTCCCAAAGCTGTGGAGACAAAGCTGTGTCCACACGATGCTGCTGGGCACTCAGGAGGCTCGGGGATCCCTGGAAGGGGTGCTGAGGGCCGGGCAAAAGGGCTGGAGATGCTTTTTTTCCCCCACCCCAACGAGCGGCAGAAAAACTCGGGGCTCGAGGCTGCAAACTTGTGTAGGAAGTGTCGGCTTTCTGTGGAACACTTTGTCTCTTCAAGAAAAAACAACCACCAAAAAAGCCGAATGCGGAGTGTTTGTTTTTATCGCTGGAAATATTTATCAGTTTCCCGAGGAGGGAGGGAGGGGAATGGGACGTTTCCCATCCTTGTCCCAGATACTGGTGGTGGGTTTTGGAGAGGGGGGGGTGTCAGGTTTGACCCTGCCTGTGCCCAAGGTCTCCCCTCCCAGCCTTGGTGCTCCTCCTTGGTGAAGGTGATGTCTATGTTTTTGGGTGAAGGGCCTTAAAGTGGGGCGGCATCTTGCAAAGCTGAGCTCTGATGGCAGCAAAACCCGGCCTGGAGGACTTTATTGCGCCGTTTTATGCGTGGTTAGGGTGGTTTTTAATTTTCCATGGTGCTTGCCCATTTTGAGCAGTGGGCTGTTGAAACCAGCTCTATCAGACATCACTTCTGCTGCCCCAAAGACCCGTTTTGGGACTCTTTTGCTGCAGTGAAGGCAGCTGTTGTGTCTGGCTGCATCTCTGTGAGCGGCAACCAGGCAGAGGAGTTTGCTTATGGATGGTTTGGGTACCTTGGAAACCCTTTAACTGCTGGGCACAGCCTGTGCCCATGTTTTGGGTGGGTGGGAAGTGCCTGTCCCCCAGCCCTGTGCTGGAGCAGAGCAGCCAGTGGGTCTGTCCTGGCGTGCAGAGGACTGAGAGACGTAGCCCTGTGATGCAGGGGATGCTCATTCCATGTGGGATGCAGCCCTGGGATGCTGGGGATGCTCAGTCCTTACTGGGAAGACCCCCTGAACGTTGAATAACTTACTCTGTGCACACCCTTTGGGTACCACTGCAAGGCTGTAACACGGAGCAAACCCCAAATGTTTTAAGTATCCACCAGCAGCAGCTTCCCAAAAACCCCAGCGGAGGAGCTGCCGGAGGCCCTTCCTCGGGCCGGCGGGGCGGGAGAACATCTGGAGAGACGGGAAACGCGTCCTGCTCGTCCTGCCGCGATATTGCTTCGCTCAACCGAAAATAAATTGGAAAAGAAAATTGGCCGTTGCATCAATTTTGGGGCGAGTTTATAAATTCTGCAGCTAAGCAATCCCCCCCCGAAGATGATGTATCGCCGCATTAGCCGAAACGCCGCGTTCCGTGATGCGCTTTTATTGCCGCTGCTGGTGGCAGACAGAAAAACAGATTACACTTGAGATCAAATCGATGGGAACTTTATTTACTGGCCCTTCGAACACACATTTCTGGGCTTTATAAAAACATACGGCAGATGCTGCTGATAGGAGTTGTCTCCTTGTTAAAAAGCAATTTACCTGCCGGGAGTTCTCGGGCCGTTGTTTGCGGCGTTACCTTTTACCTGCTCCTCCAGATTTGTTTTCATCCCGGGCTGTGACAACTTCCTTAGAGGCCTCGTTGGTTTTCTTTTGGGCTGTGCCATCGATTGTTTAGGGTATATGGGAAGGAGTAGGGTTTTTTTTCCCAGGCAAGGTCCAAGAAGTGCTTTTCTCAGGGTTTCTAACCCAAACTCGGCTGTTGTAAACTTAAGTTGCTTGTGGAAGAACCCTCTCCTGGCCAAGCCACAATCCATGAGCTACAACTTCTCTCTTCAGCTGTCCAGGTCACTTTATTTAAAGCCACTTCCGTGGTGGAACGAACTGGAGCTGAAAAGGCAGCTGGAAAAGCCCCCAGAGGTGTGATCTGTGGGGTGATGCCCCTCAGGGGTTCATGCAGCAGCTCTTTGTGCCTAAACCTTATAACCAGCACCCAGGGGTGCTGCCCTGGGACTGGAGATGTCCTGCCATGGCATTGGAGATCCCAACCATGCCCAGGGAGGGAAGGGCAGGGCAATGAGCCTCTCCCAGGGGTTTGGGTCGTGCCTGGAGCCCACAGCAAAGTGCACTTGCTGGTTATAGCCCAACCCTGTCCCCAGTTCTCCCCTTTTTGTGAGCACTTGGTGGCTGAGTTGGGGACAGTCCTGATTTATAAAGGTTTCTGTGCTCAAGGGGCTGGGGCCCATTATTTGGAAAAATCATTTGTGTGAGGAAATTCATTAACTTTTAACAAAGGGAGGAGAAGGTCTGTTCAATCTCCTGTGCTCCAGTTGTGTCAGGAGGGGATTTGCAGCTGGCTGAGAGGGACCTTTTTCGAGGCACTCAGGTTCAATTCCAGGCTCATTAAAGAAGATGGTTTTAAGCAGAAGATTCCTGACAGTTTGTGTATCCTCCTTGGCTCGTGGAACCGTCTGGAGTTACGGAGCCACCAGAGTGTTTTTTCTCTCTCAGTCCTGTCTGGGCTCCTTAGAAACAATGGCCCAACATTCCTTCCCGATGCTGTCAGCCCCATGTTATGGGGATTAGCCCAAGCCCCTGGTGATGAACCCCTCCCTTTGGCCTTGCTGGTTTGGGTTCCCATGCCCTGGGACCCCGCTGTGGCATTCCAGCATCATTCCAGCATCCCAACCCAGCGGCTCCCGGCGCCTGGGACCGGCTCTGCAGCCAGGGGATGGTGGTGTGAGGGCTGTGAGCTACCAGAGTGCCTCTGTGAGGGCTCCAGCGTGGGGTGGTACAGCCAAAAACTGTGTGTGCTTCGGGCTGTGTGTGCTGCTCCAGCCCTGTCCTCCGCTGACCCGCCAACTCCGAGGGCTGGCGCTTTTTTTCGGAGGGTCACTTTGGGATGTGGTCCCTGAGCAAGGCACCGCTTTGATCTCCAGGCCTTTTTGAGGATCTGGGAGAGCTTTTCCCTTGATGTAAAGCACTGGAGTGCTTCACCAGCACGACACAGGGTGTTATTCCCCACCGGGCCCTTTTCCCCACCGGAGGGGACCTCTGGGACAGCTGGTGTCACACGCCATGAGAGCCTCTTTCCATGAGCAATCCTGGCAGGAATGTCACTTCCCATTTGCCTCATTACCTACACGTTTGCTGGACCTTTAACCACCCTGGACAAATAGATGTTCCCCTTCAGGCAGGAGGGTGGGAAGAACCCACAGGTCACCCGGTCTCTCTGCTGTGTGTGTCGGCATCTCCCGCGTGTGGGACACGCTTGTGACTGTTCCAGCAGCAAAATGTTTGAAGCAGCCGCTGATTTCCCTTTGATCCCTGTAAACACTATACAGTAATCAAAGTTTAAGCTGCTTTGGGTGAAATAATTGCTTAACAATCATATAAGACAAAGTGATTCAACAAATGACAATTAGGACTTGTGATCTACGGAACAGATGCATTCAGTGTAGCATATTATAATGTGCTAATACGAGATTGACAGCACAATAATAGGAGAGAACAGCCACTCAGCCTATAATTCCAAACCAAATGTGAGGCTGTCCACAGAGCTCAAATCCGAACAGGCTGTAAAATTAGAGGTAAGAAGGCACAAGTTTCACAAAGACTCATTAGCAGGTTGGCTGTGAATTTCCAAGGAAGGGGAGGGGAGGAAGGGGGGGGGAAATAAAAATTCCTGCTGGAGGATTCACTCGCGGTTGCAACCTCCGCATGTCTATATGTTGGGAAGCGAGTAACCTATATCTCGCTGGTCTCAGGCAGGCTGGAGCTGCTGCTGTTCCCTGTTGGCAGCCAGGTTTTGGAGCAGAGGGCGGCTCCTGCGCCGTATCCCGCTGCCAGGGGACGGGATGCATCAGAGAGCGTTACTGTACAGCTCGGATACGTGAACCAGACAATGGTGTTAAGGACCGAATGAAATGAAGACTGATATGAGCACGGAGCTCCAGCGGGGCGTTCCCCGTGGGAATTGGGCGCTTCCCAAGCCCTAAATGATACTGATGGGTGACAGGGCCACCCTTTAGCCCTGTCCATGGCGATTAAGGCAGCTGGCTTGGGCTTGCTCTTCTCTTGGGGTAAATCAAGAGATGGGGACGTGTGCAGGAGTGGAGGTTGTCAATCTCCGGGGCCCTGCGTGAGCGGGGAGCACGTGCAGAGGCAGGAGCTGGGATCCATCCTCCCCGATCCCCTCCAAGGGCTGGATGTGCCCTGGAATGCGCTGCGCGTTCCGCTCTCTCTCCCCTCTCCTTCCAGAACTGCTTTGGAACCAGAGAGATCAAAAGAACCAATATTTTCAGCTCTGGTGACAAAACAGATCTCAGCTCGTCTCGTATTTTACGTACACCCCGCACGTATCCCGCTAACATAGATTTTTTGCCATATTTTATTATTAAATAAACACGCCAGAAGAATGGGCTTTTTTTTTTTTTTTTTGTGCAGGGAGGAGGACGAGAAGGGTTGGTAACTAAAACTTCTATCCATCAACGCTTAACTCCGGGAGACAATTGTGTGGCTCCCGCAGATGTAGGTTTGGCATCGGATTATCCCGTTCTGTGTTAAAATTGGAGCCGGTCGCTCGTGTTTTTGTGGAGATGGGATGCGCCATGGGCTGTCCAAGGATTCCTTCCCAGGGAGGGTGTGATGCTGCTCTGGTTGGGAATTTGCTGGGAATTTGGCTTTTTTCCCCCTTGGTTTATTGCATGGGCAAGTCCTTGCGGTCGCAGGGCATCTTTATCCCCACTTTGTTTTCACCCGTTAACCCAAAAGCTGCAGAGATGAACCTGCCAGGTGGGCCTGTAATGGAGAAACAGAGATTTTATATATTATGTTTCTAACTGCAAAGCCAAACTGTGTTGTAGAAGCAGATGAATCCGTTGAAAACAACCCATTTCTTTTCCCCTCCCTGCCCCAGGTTTGGCATTTTTTTGGGGACACTCTGGTGCCAACCACAGCTTGTGGTACCCTGTGATGTTCCAGCGTGGGTTTGAGAGCCTTTAGCTGAGGTGACTCTGGAGAAAAGGCTGCAAAGCTCAGCCCTTCCCCTCATTTAAACTCCCCCCCCACCCCATGGTCTATTTTTGAGGAGACCCTTAGGAAGTGCTGCCCCCACAAAACCTGAAGGCAGATGCCAAAGTCTGTCTGGCCTTCAAAGCTTCCACAGGGTGGTCGATGGCAGATCAATGAGTCCCGAGGGCAGGTGTCACACTCACTGTGTCTCCTGACATTCCCAGGACCTGCCTGGGCTTCTTCAAAAGAAATTAGTGGCATTTTAGGTGGGCAGGAGGGTTTATGGCAGCAGGCGGGTTCCTCCTGGCGCTTGTGCCTCGAAAATTGATTTTATGGGGTCTCAAATTATGTTTAATTTTGGGGGAGCTGGGCACGGCTCCCCAAAACCTTTCTCATCTGCCTGGCATCCTCCTGCTCTCCCTGGAATCCTCCCCATCTCCACTGCCTGTGCTGGCCCTGGTTCCATGGTGGGCTGGGAATGGGTGGGAAATACCCCTCCTGCCTCCCCACTGCTGCTTCCTCTCATGAGCTGTGACCAGGAGGGAACCTGGAGGGACAGGGACACTCTGGAGAGCTGGGAATATTCCTGGCCCTGCTCCACAGCTCTGGCTCTGGGCTTTGTTTGGGCAGGGAAAGGCTCCAGCACCTCTGGAACAGTGGGTTGAGTGTATTTAGGGGGTCTCTGCTCCATCCTCCTTCCCATTCCAGGCAGGTGTTGCCCTCCCTGCTCTTCCAGAAGGCTCTGGGTGCAGCCAGGCTCTCCTGGGATGTGATGAGTTGCTGAGCATGTGGATGAAAATGCTGGGAATTGCTGGGTGCTGGTGGCTTTGATTCGGGATGAGGGGGAGAACCAGGAGGGGAAGTGAAGTGTGGGAGAGATATTGCCCACCCTAACCCTGATGGAGCCTTCCCGTGGGATTATCCAAGCATCTCCCATCCCCTCCCTGGAATCTGGGGTGGCTCTGAGCCCAGTTTTGGCAGCAGAGGTTGTTGATGCCCTTCAGCAGCCCTCACTGCGCCCCTTTCCTGCAGGGAAACCTGCTCTGTCCTGCTTTCCCACTCCAGCTGCGCTTCCCCAGCATCACCTCCCACTCCAGGGAGCATCCCGGGGAGCTCAGCCTCACCACGGGGCTCTGAGCTGGGAGAAAACATCCCTGGGATCCTTCCTCCCCTGCAGCATCTTCCCCGGTGCCTTCCCTGCCAGCACAGGGAGCCTTTTCCATGGATGAGTAATTCTTCCCGATTTGGGGGCTCCTTCCTGTGCTGTAACAACCCCGAGCTCTCCTGCCTTTTTCCAGCTGCCAATCTGCCGCAGAAATTCCCCCTTTTTTTTTTAGGTTTTTTTTTCCCCTTGGCGGGAGAGGAGGGGCCGTGGAGGGGGGGGGGAGGGAGGTGAATCTCGGTTATACAATCAGGGGTTGGGGCGACTATTTTGGATCCCTCCTTCCTGCCTCCAAATTGCAGCTTCGAATGTGACAAGTTACAAAACACTTGAGTCATTTCTCTCTCTCTTTCTCACTCGCGCTGCCTTTTCCCCCCCCTCTCCCCAGCAAGGGTTTGGGTTGTTTTAGAGAGCTGGGGGTGGGGGGGGAAACAAAAAAGGAGGGGTTAAAAAAAAAGCAGCGAGGGGAAGGGGAGGGGGGAAAGGCGGGTCCCAGCGTGTGTGTCCCCCCCCAGCCCTCCAAGCAGCCCCCACGCAGGGTAATTCGGAGGGCTGTTTATATAAGCTGCTCATGCTCCGCGGAGCTGCAGCGAGGAGCTGCTGTCGATTCCGAGGAAAACCCACGTCTGCCCACGTAGGATCTCCCGAGCAGGGTTGTGTAACAGGCAGCCACGCTCTCTGCCGGAGGGGGGTGGGATTGGGGAGGGGGGGTGGGTCGGGAGATCCTGCTGGAGGGATATCATGGGTATCCGGAGGGAGAGGAGTGTAGGGGCGGGGGAAAAGTCCGTCTGCCTCGATGTGCTGTGTGTGCCCGGTGCTGCCTCTCTGGAAGGGTTAGGAATTCTCAGGGGGCCCTGCCCTGGGCTGGCCTCACCCCCCCACCCCGTCCCCAGCACGTATTTTAAACTCATTGAGTCATTAGGTGACTTTCCAATACTTCTGTTTCTTGGCATCTTGGAAGCAAAGGGACTTCTGTGACGAGACTCGGCGCCGGACTCGAGGAAAACACAAGTGTTGATTTCTTGATGGAGGGGGTGGCCCAGTCCTGGGCATTGCTGGGGCTCACAGGGCTGGCACACTGCCCTCCCTGGGTTGCTCAGGTTGGATGTCAGGAGGAATTTCTCCCTGGAAAGGGTTGTTAGAAGTTGGAAGGGGCTGCCCAGGCAGGTTTGGAGTCCCCACCCCTGGAGGTGCCCAAGGAAGGCCTGGCCATGGCTGCTCTGGGCTGGGGGACAAGGCAGGGATGGGGCATGGGTTGCACTTGGAGGGCTTTTCCAACCTGGCTGATCCTGTGATTTTTGGCAGCAAAACCCTTATTGACCTCAAAATCCCAAGGGGGGGGGTCACACCCATCACTACAATCCCACAGGGGCTGGGGTCGTGTGTTACCATTTCAGTCCTTCCTATAAACACGGGGTGATGGGGAGGGAAAAAACCCGGCAGAACAGGCAGCTTGCATCCCTCCAGCCTCCAAGAACCACTCTCTCAGTTCTGGGATTGGAGTTTCTTTGCAGTGTTACATTTTTATCCAGATTTATTCATGCAGAACAGAGGCGCGGGGCGAGTCGCCCTGCGCCGAGAGCGCTGCTATACATAAGAATGTTCCTTCATTTACATCCTCCCTCCCTTCCCCACAATTGAACTATCCGGGTTATTTTTATTCCTCAAGTGTTTTTTTTTTTTAATTTAATTTTATTTTTTTTAAAAAATAGAGATAGAGAGAAAGGTGGGGGAAGGGGAGGAGGAGGAGAGGAAAAAAAAAATATCCACCCATCTAAATTCACCTTATTTTTACTTCTATTAAAATTTCCCCTCCGGAATTTTTATAAGCCATAAAAATGAGGCACATGAGTGAAGCTTCACCCGAGGGGAGAGCCGAGGCCCGGGGATGAGGGGGAGGAATGTGTTTTGGGGCAAAGAGTAAGTTTATAACTATTTTTCTCTTAACTGGAGCAGTTAGCTGCACTGCAAGCCATTCATCTTCTGATTTAATAACTCGCTCTCCCTGTGAGATGGGGTATTATAGCCCTGGATATTGCTTTTCTTGGGATTGAGTATTGGAGGGGAACCCACTTTTTCCAATAAAATACATTCTCATCATAATTGAAATAATTTTCTGCTCCCTGCTTTCCCCCTTTATTTTGGGTGCTAAGCTCTGCTTTTCCCCCAGATCCCCCTTCCTGGCCTGGCATTTATTTATTTCCCTTCCCAAATGATGGAAATACAACTCCCTCATTTTTCCCCCATCCCAGGGGAGCTCGTGTGAGGGGAAGAACGCCTCTGTTTCCCTTGGGCTGCCTCTAATCAATTAATAAATCAGCTATTATATATTTTGCCTTCCAGGAGGGAGGGTCTTCCCTGTTTCAGGGGGGCTGATGGACTTTTGGGGCACCAAAGTGGGGGTTTGTGACAGTTTTACCCCTTTTTTTGGTCACTTTTTTTAGCGGCAATGCCTCCCCTGGAGGAAACCTCTCCCGCTGCAGCAGCTGGTGCTGGTGGCTGTGTGGGGTGTGATGAGTTTGGAGGGCAGGCAGGGTTTGGGAGCCGTGGAGGGTTTCCTGGGAGCAGAGGGAGCTCTCGGCTCGCGGCTCCGCCGCTTCCCAGCGCCGCCTCGCCGGGGTTAATCTGCTTAAACAAAACTTCTCCCTTTCATGTTCCCCTCGCCCGACTGTCTCTTAACTAATCATTTGATCTCAGCATCTCCGTGAGAGGGTTCGGAGCCTGATCGGGGAATTAATGGGAAGGAGGGATTAAGCAGAGGATCAAAGTGGCTGCGTTTTGGGGCGTCGTGGTGGGAAGGGGGGGACACTCAGGGTGGCAGCTCCTCGTGCTCTGTGTCCAGCACCAACCCCCCCTTCAGAAGGTCCTTGCTGGGCTGCAAGTGGCCATCACCCAGCGTGGGGCCTGGGGCTGGTGCTCCCCAGGTTCAGGGTGGTCTCTCCGGAGGTTTCCCGGTGTTTTGGGATGCTGCAGGAAAAGCCACGGCTTCCCACAGTGCCCGGAGCCCAGGAACAGTGCGACAGGAATTCCCTCATTAAGCAAATATTTGGCGAGGGGGAAGAGAAGGGGAGGTGGTAGCACTGTTGAGCCCCCACCCCCACCATGCCTCAGCCCCCCAAAATGCCCAGCCCCCCAAAATGCCCAGCCCCCCTCTGCTGCTGAGGCCCCACCAATTCTGTAGCCCCCCAAAATGCTGCAGCGCCCCAATACTGATGAACCCCCCCAAGATGCAGCAGTGATCTCACCCCCTGAGGTTCTGCACCCACCCAAAATGCTGCCTGTCCCCTTCCCCAGAACTCTCAGCCCAGAGAGAGGGCGATGGAACAGG
>JAWWMA010000064.1:3197141-3209337 GCA_035041425.1 Mionectes olivaceus | reverse complement strand
AGGTTCTGCACCCACCCAAAATGCTGCCTGTCCCCTTCCCCAGAACTCTCAGCCCAGAGAGAGGGCGATGGAACAGGCAGGATGACCCTGAGGCCGAAGGTTTTGCACCCATAGGATTTACAAAAGCAGGGGTTTCCTCCACTAAAACTGTTCTAATTCCTACCTGGGCCCCTCTGTTTTTTGGGGGGATAAACCAGGGTGGGAGCAGAGGGCATGCAAAGGCCCCCTGGGTCGGGATTTGGTTGCTGCTCAAGACTTTGCCCTGGTTTGTTGCACAGCTGCTGGAATTCCTCCTGTCTCTGCTGTTCCCAGGAGTTCTCCCTCTTTGTGGAGGGGCAGGTCACACACTGCTGAGGGATTTGCCAGATTTCTTCCAGCTGGAGTGAAAAGCCTGGGAATCTGGGTGGAAATCTGGCCATGAGGGAGAAGCAGGACTCTTGGCTTTGGGCGAGAGGATCAGTTTGGTGTCACTGGGCAGTCAGCAGTGGAAAACCCTTTATGAAACATTTAATCGTCTGCAGCCAGGGTATAAATTGCTCTCTAAGGGTTCCTCTTCACCAGGGCACGAGGCAGGGCTGTGGCTGAGGTGCTGGGTGAATGTCTTGCACCCCTTTCCTAAGCTCCCTCAGCTGCACCTCAGCACGCAAACAAATCTCCTCCACGAGGGAAACATGCAATTAAAACACCACCACACACACACACTCTCACACACTCACACACACAAACCCGTGGCAGCCTCCAAACAGTGAATTAAATAAGGATGAAAGGCGAATGCCAGCTCTGGCAAAACCCAAGGAAAGGAGCCATCAGCTCTCCGCATCGTCCCGGGATTTCAAGCCACGCCAATGGAATTTGGCCGCCTCATTTCATTCACTGTCAATCAGCGTCGCTGCCACTGATGCTTCCTCCTCTTTTTATATCCCCCATCTCTTTTGGCGCTGCCCAGAGCGCAGTTGTCTCCCAGCCAGGCAGCCCTCACCACCCAGCCATTAAATCAGCGGGAAAAAAACCCAGCAGAGACGTCGCTTCTCAGACATAATAGTAAAAAAAAAAAAAAAGGGGGAGTTTGGGGAGGGGTGAAGGGGGGTGATGGCTCCGGCTCTATTTCTGCTCTGATATGTCCTGGCACCGGTGGGGAGCTCTCCCCGGGCACGGAGCTGTGCCGAGCTGTGCCGGCCCGTCACCTGCTGCAGGTGGGAAAGTGGGATGTGCAGGGAGGGCTCCTGCACCGTACTGGGGGGTTTTCCCGGCATCCCAAAGCCCTCCCTGGTCCCGGGGATTGGCTCTGCTTTGGTGCCAAACCCTGCCCTGGCACGGCCTCGCAGGGTCCCCGTGAGCTCCATCTCCACACGGAGCAATTGGGGTGTTGGTGAATGTGACTGTCATGCCTGATCCCTGAGCATCCTGATCCCTCAGTATTCTGATCCCTGAGCATCCTGATCTCAGAGGATCCTGATCCCTGAGCATCCTGATCTCAGAGGATCCTGATCCCTCAGTATTCTGATCCCTGAGCATCCTGATCCCTGAGCATTTTGACCCCTCAACATCCTGACACCTGAGCATCCTGTACCCTCAGCATCCCTATCTCTCAGCATCCCAACCCCTCAGCATCCCAATCCTTGAGTGTTCTGACCCCTCAGCATCCCAATCCTTGAGCATTTTGACCCCTCAGCATCCCAATCCTTGAGCATTTTGACCCCTCAGCATCCCATCCCTGAGCTTCCCAACCCTCAGGCGACCCAGCCTCCAAGCACCCCTGTCCCAGAGCATCCCTGCCCCACACCTTCCACGAGGGCAGCTGCCTCCCAGCCTCCAAAATCTGGTGCTTTAATAAGAGAACTCTGGTGCTGTAAAGGGACCATGGGGACATGGGGGAGAATAATCGTGTGATCGAGGGTTATCAGTTCAACGAGTGTTTCCTGCCCTGGATTTGGCCATTCCCAGGGCAGAACTGAGCAATGAGGATGGGGCTGCCTTAACAAAAATGCCTGTTGCTGGGAGAACACACACCAGGGTGACCACCCCAACCCAAAGGTTCCTGAGCCCCCTTTTTGGTGCAGGTGCCCTGCAGCAGCAGCGTGGCCCTGGTTTTTCACCCAGTCTCAGCGTGTGTTGGGAGTTCTGGGCTGTTGGAAGTTACTTTTATTGATTTCACGGGTTGTTTTTATTTTTTTTGAAGGAATTTATGTTTAAACATGATGCTTGAGTGTTTACTCAAACCACCCAGCTCATGACACGCCTGGGGCTGCTCCAGCCGTGGGCAGCACACCTGGGACTGTCCTGGGTGGAACTCAGATCCCAGCTTTTCCTACACAAAAAAAACCTCCCTAGGGGTGTGAATCCAAAGCTTGTCATCCCAGGGGACCGTCCCTGAATGGCTGCACATCCAGGGTGGGGAGTGGTGGCTCTGGGGGTTTGTTTGTCTGGGAAATAGCATCAGGAGTAAGTTGTGTAGCACTGGCACGGGGCAGCACAGCCTGGGTCAGGCACTGCTTTATAATTCCAGAAATGTCACTGAGTCACGAATGACTCATAATTATAATGGGAGACATTTCCAACCCGGTGCATGACTCGGAGACGTCTTCCAGGGATATCAGGGCTGTTTGTAAAAGCCAGGCCTTGCCCTGGCGCTGTCCCTCCTTCCCTGGCTGTTTCTGTGGCCCCCCTTTGCCGAGTGACAGCCCATCGTGTGGTGGCAGCCGGGATGAGGATGTTCCCCCGTGTCCCAGGGGAGCAGAGGGACACATTAACGCTCCCCATCAGGTGGCAGGTGTCTATTAAAGTGACTCCCATCACCGCTGCTTCTGGCCTGCCCTTGACCCAGGGCTGCCCTGGCAGGCAGCTCTGTGTCGTGTGTGACCTCTGTGTGTGGCCTCGGTGCCGGGCTGGGCGCAGATCCCGGGATTTCGGCTGGCAGAGGGGCCATGCCCACCCCAGGGACAGCACAGGGGGGCTGTATCTGAGCACTGTCTGGGTTATCCCTCTCTCTGCTGCTGTTCCCTCCTCCTCCCAGCCAGGGAAATTGTTCTTCCCATCCCTGGGGTGACAGGGAGGGGACAGGTCTGGCTGGATCCCCAGGCAGCTCATCCTCATGGATGTGGTGGCACCCGGGGGCGACGCTCCCCTTGGAAGTGCCTCAGCACCTTCCTCTTCCCACGGCTCTCCTCAGCCCAGCTCCGTGCCTCCAGAGCCAGTTAATTAGGCAGGATTGCCATGAACTAAATTAGGGAGGCGTTTGGTCCAGTCAGACCAGTTCAGAGCTCACGGGGTGACTGGGGTGGGTCGGTGCCAGCGCCGTCCCTGGTGCGGTGCCCTCGGAGCCGTGCAGTTCCCTCCTTGCTGGAAATACTTTCTCACCAAATAGCATTAAATATTCCTGAGCTGTGAACATCTTGGACTGATTTTATTTTCCATAAATAAACTTGTTGGGAGATATTTGGAGATGGGCCTAAGCTGCAGAGCTTGGACTGGCTCCCAAATCTCGCTGCTGTTTGGGCTCGAGGGGTTGGTTCAGGATTGTTTCGAGCTTTATTTCGGATTTAAGGGGTTGGCATTAAATAGGTGCCCTCAAATGGAATCCTCTGAGCGCTTCCCTGAGATTCTTGGTCCCCACAAATGCTGTTTATGGGAGGGGAGGGGCTCACAGGTGTCCCCTTCCCTCCAGGCATGGCTATAGGGTTATATCTATAGGTTGCTGTAGGGGCTGGATGTTTTGGAAGCGGCATTTCCAGTGGGATCAGCTGGATTCTGTACGCGTCTTTAAGAGGTACCAAATGCCAGTTGCCTGGGCTAGGACTGTGGATGCTCCATGTTTCAGGCACTGTGGGTTTTTGGGGTGCAAACCCTTCCCCATAGCACTGGCCAGGTGCCCCTTGCCCAAACATTCCCAGCTGGAAATGCCTCCGATCTATCCCAGCTTCTTGCTGGAAGTTTGTTGCTTCCCAGATTAGACAAAGGGGAAAAAGTGGGAAAAAAACCCCAGAACAATCCTGTTTATTTATTTTTCAAAGAGGAAACGAAGCAGGAGAGCTGGTGAGGACGTGTTTGCAAACCCACTCCTGGCGCATCCCAAGGAGGTCGGATCCGTGGGGCTCGGGGACGAGGGTTTCATTCCCTTCCTTTCCCGGCAGGGCCGAGCGCTCTCCGCTTGTCCAACATGTGCCTGATTAACGCTGACAAGTACAGGATTGCTCTTTTGGCGAGCACACATGCTCCCCAAACCCCTCGCCGTCCCTCACCCTCGCCTTGCCTTCTCCTCCCTCCGCCCTCGGGTTTATTCCGAGCGCGGCCCCCGGGAAGGGGGAGTCTAATCCGACCCGCAAACTCTGTCACATCCTCATTAATTCGGCCGTGCCTCCCCTGGTCGCCTTAGGGAAGCGTCACATTTTTAACGAGGCTCTGAGGGGGCCGGCAGGGCGACAGCTCCCCTGTGACAGCCGTGCTGGGAGAGGTGCAGCGGCAGCTCCCGGGGCCGTGCCGGCTGCTCCAGGGGCTGGATTTGGCACCTGGATTTTGGGTGGTTTGTCTCGGTTTCATCTCGCCCGGGAACGCGGCCGCTGCTCCTGAATTTGGTGGTGGTTTAAAGCCGAGCCGGGCACTGACCCAGAGGTGGTTTTCCAGTAATTCCATGAGGTCGGCAGCAGCATTCCGAGGTGGGGCACATCCAAGTCCTTGGGAGAGCTCAAGACAAGCTGCCCTGGTCAATTCTGCTTTTCCTCCCCCGTTATTCCTAAATTTAAACACTTAGTAGTGAAATCCCATGGCAGGGTCCTATTCCCAGAGAAAATTGTGAATATATATTTATATTCCAATTAATGTGACATATATATATATATATTATGTGTACACCCAATACATTTTATATATATAATACGTGTACTCCCAATATATTTTATATATTATTTATATTCCCAACACATTTTATAGATACATGGGTATTATACATATATATAATATAATTATAAATAATATATAACTATGTACATAATATGTGCATTATATATAAATATATATTATAGATATAGTGTATACATATACTATATATTTATTATGTGCACTCCCAATGCATTTTATATATCTAATATATATATTCCCAGTATATTATATATATATTACATATAACACATTATATATATTCTATATTTAATGAAACATTTGGAACTGCTTCCACTGGTTTGAGCCCAGGGCAAGGATCTGTGGCTGTTCTCTGTAAGGCCAGCGGCTGATCCATAGGGATCTTGCTCCATCCTGGGAGCTCTTCTAACCCATTCTAATGCAAATGCGCATTAGCTGATAATCTGAATGTTGAGTGGATTATTTCACCCCCAGACGAGCTGCTGCGAGGCAACATTTTATATTTATTTCTTTCCCCTTTTAATATATTGAAGCCAAAGATAAAAACCCCCAACCTGCCACAAAGAAACCCACCTCGGGTTTGGGATTTATCCCGGGGGATCTGTGCGGGAAGGACGATCTTTCTTTCCCTCCCAAGCCCAAAAATAAATTAAGAAGTCCGACCTAGTGACACCCTCTAACAGCTTTATCTCATGTGCGCCGTAATTGCATCAGCAAACATTTGTGTTGTAATTAAAGCCGGAGCCACTAAACCATGAGAAATCAATTAAAAGAGGATCCCGGCTGTGGGAGCAGCGTCCCAGCCTCCAGCCTGTCCTGCTAAGATGCTGCTTCATCCTCTTTCTCTCCCACCCCCATAAAAAAAAAGCCCCACAGGAGGGGTTGACCTGCCCCAAACTGGAGCTTTTTTTTTTTCCCTCCCTGTTTCTGGAATGCTGGAGCATCCCTGGTGGTGACGCAGCGTCGCTGCTGATGTTGAATTTGGTGGGTTTTGGAAGCGGAGGGGTCGCTCTGGGTGCTGCAGGATGGGGAGCAGAGGCAGCATCCCGGTATCCACAGGGAATGTTGGGTTTGTTTTTGGGAGCAGCAGGAGGTTGGGTGGCTGGTTAAAGGCACCAGACCCAGGTCCTGCAAGGAGCAGATGGAAATGTGCAGGAAATGTGCATTATACAGAGCAAGGCTTGGATTTTTGTGTGGAAACAGGGAAGGGAGATCCCGCTGCAGGGATCCAGCCCTGTTTGGGTATAAATTGGGAAGGACTGTGGGAATCCAGCCCCGTGCACTGCTCAGCTGAGGCTTTGCTTGGCACAGATCCCAAACCCTCCCTCACCTCAGAACCAGCTTTTTTGCTCAACCCATCACCCCCAAAACCCAGGATGTGGCTGCAGGATTCCATCCCCCTCCGCCTTGCTCCAGCCACGGGGGCACTTCACCCACG
This sequence comes from Mionectes olivaceus, assembly GCA_035041425.1. Lineage (NCBI taxonomy): Eukaryota > Metazoa > Chordata > Aves > Passeriformes > Tyrannidae > Mionectes > Mionectes olivaceus. Next base: position 3,203,045 of record JAWWMA010000064.1, on the reverse strand, counting down.
GAGATGCGATTCCCCCCCGCGCGCCGAGCGCTTGGGAAAAGCAGCCAAATCCACCAAAACAAACCCTTTCCCTGCACGTGCGGCTCCTTCCCCCGGGAGAGACTGAAAGAGAGACTGAAGCGCATGTGACAGATGTTAATCGCATCATTTAATGCACTCCTGGAAGGCACTTGGATACAGGGATGGGGAGGAAGAGGAGAATAGACTATTGTCTCCTGTTTCCGCCGGCACCCACGGGGGAATAGATAACCCCGGGATACACAATCCACCCGGGGTTTGAGACGAGGGTGGGAATGGCAGCTCTGAAATTTGGGAGTTTTCCGGTGCCTCCGTGGTGGATGTGCCTGTTTTGGTGCAAAGAGATAATTAAAAAGGGCTGTTTGGGGGGGATGCAGGAGATAAGGATGGAGGGATCGCATCTGATCCACACCTGAGCATCCCAAACGGGAGAGGGGGAGAGAGGGATGGAGGGATCGCATCTGATCCACACCTGAGCACCCCTGGGCTGAATGTGGGATACAGGAAAAGGGAAATAGGGATGGAAGAATCACACCTGATGCACACCTGAGCATCCCTGTACCAAGTGAGGGATACAAGAGAGGGGGAAATTGGGATGTAAGGATCGTGCCTGATCCATACTTGAGCATCCCTAGGCCAAACACCTTCTTGCTTGACCTGGGAAATAATGAAAACCCATCCAATACCCATTGTTGGCTGGAGAAGGGTTGTTTGCTGGTGGCAGGAAATTGCATTTCCAAGGCAGAGGCAGAATCCCATGGGCTGCTTCCCTGATTGAATTCCTCCTGGGTGACCTGGGAAGGTAATTGCAGCAAAGGGGAGCCGGGGCAGATCCCACCCGCCGTGGAAATCAGCCTCTCCCTCCATCTCCCGACCCGGGGAAGAAATTGAGGCAAGATGACTAAAGGTCCCTTAAAAAGTAAGGGACTTATTGACTAATAGATTTCTTAGTCATGAATTCCCCGTGCTCCATATGTACCCAAATCAGAGCAATTATGGATTTAAATGGAGCTTGGAATCCGTGGAGCAGAAAATGCTTGTTTTAGCGTGAGATTGGCCAGAGGTGAAGGACCTGTGAAACCCCCAGTAATGAAAGCTCTTCCCAGCTTGCCGTGTTCCACCGGGGAATAATTGCTGCAGTCTGTGATACGGATCCGGCTGCGTTAATGATGCCCCTGTTCCTTTTCATAGGACTCATTTAAGCTTCCCATTTTTCCGGGATTTCAAAGCAACAAGGCGTCGTGGGAATTAACGCATTAACGTGGACGGGTGGGTTTGTGGTTTGTGGGGTTTTTTTTCCCCTCTCTCACTTTGGAGTATTTCAAATATTATTTGGAGAGTTTTCGAGCAGGGATCGATTAACAAAGCACTGGGGATCGGGAGCCTTGGGAAAGGGGTGGCTGGAGGGCTTGGAATGTGGCACGGGTGTCATTGCCATTTGTACTTTATTGAGTAGGGGAAGATGGATTTATCAGAACAAAACCTACATTAGGAATTAAAAAAAAAAAATAAGAAAAAAAAAAGAAGCTATTTTGGATGGAAATAAAACTCCTAGTAACTTCCAAATGAAAACCACATCCAAGGGAGACAGTTGGCTTCTCTTCTTAGTTTATTATTAAATATTTGACTAGGGAGGGAAGTTCTGAGCTGAGCATCTTTTCCCTCCTGTTCCTGGCAAGAGCAGTTTGTGTGCGGGGCGGGTTAGTTATTGGTTGTTTTCCCAAAGCAGTTTCCGGGGGTAGATGGGTGTAGATTTCCCCCATTATTCCTAAATTTAGGCATTTTTAAATGAAATCTCACTGTAGGGGCTTATGCCTAAGTAATATTTGGAGTGTATCTGTATTCCCAGTATCTATCTATCTATTTATCTATCCATCTATTGGGAATATATTCTACATGGAAATGTTTGGAATACATACAGAAATATAGGTTGAAACATATATTCTATATGGAAACATAGGATATAGAGAGGATATATGTAGGATATATGTAAAATGCATAGAGAACATAAGGATATATGTAGAATATATATAGAATATATGTAGAATATAATCTATATGGAAATATAGAAATATATAGATAAATATATATTTTACATGGAAATATGTAATATACATAATATATGTTATATATTATGTGTACTCTATATATTCTACATAGAATATAGAATATATATTATATTCTTTATAGAATATATGTAATGCATATTATATAGAATACATAATATATTACATTATATCTTATGTATATGATATGCATATTCCCTATACGTTCCTGATATATTACATACGGTGTTTAGGGGTGGGGAGAAGGCCCTGCCTGTGCTTTTGGATCCTCACAACCTGAAAGCAGCAAATTCCCAGTGCTGGGGGTTGGGGGATTGGGGGTGGGGAGGATGGCAGCAGGTAAATGGATGCGGTGGGTGGGGACGGAGCTGGGCAGAGCAGCTCCCAAAACGCTTTAATTTTCCCCCCCAAAATGAGCGGAGAGCTCTTCTTCCCTCTCCAGCTCGAGCTCCCGAGGGGCTCTGGGATTAATTTCCTCGGGTGACCCTGGGGGCCGCGGCGGGCTGACCCCGGAGCCGGAGGGGAGGCGAGGTCGCGGCGAGGGAGCAGAGGGGAGCGGCAGCCGCTGATAAGGAGCTCGGGGCGCTTAAGAGTTTGGCCAAGACGGAAATGGCATTTCCAGTTCACTTAATCAGCGCCGAGCAGCAGCGCCGGGATTCAATTACGGGTCCCGCCGGCGCGGCCCCGCGGGAGCGGCGTGGCACTGTGTCCCCTCCACACTCTGCTGTCCCTCCTCTGCGCTGCCATCACCCCCCTCTGCACCTCCCCATCCTCATCCTCATCCGGGGGCAGAACGGGGGTCCCTGCGGGGATGGAGAGGGGTCGGGGGTGGTGGTGAGGAGGTCGAGGTGTGTTCAGGAATGATCAATGCGAGAGCTGTGGCGGCTTGTAGGAACCCGTGAGCTTATCCTGCTGTTGGTCCTGTAGGGAATCAGGCCATGATTTTCCCTTTGGAGCGGGGGAAATGGAGGCAGCAGTGGGATTTGGGACCGAGGGAGGAAGGGATGGTGTTGTGACCGTGTCTCCCTCTCTGCACAGGGGTGAGCATGAGGAGAGCACAAGGAATGGGGCAGGGCCAGGCAGCTCCTGTAGGGCCCTATCGATGTCTGGATGCTTTTTAAGGCTGATCCCAGGGGAGGAGGGGATGGTGAGGAGCTGGGAAGGCACCTCTCGTAGTCATGTGCTGTGGAGTGTTGTGAGACTCTTTACAAAGGCCACAGGGACATCTGCTGTGACAGTGGACATGTTGCTGAAGAAGGGTATGATCAGGTCACCTGGATTTCCTGCAGCCAGGGTCTGTCCTTGTCCCCACATCCTCCTGCCTCAGAATCACAGAATCATCCAGGCTGGAAAAGCCTTCCCAGCCCATGGATCTCCCTGTGCCCCATGCCCACCATGCACTGAGTGCCACGTCCTGTCCTTCCTTGGGCACCTCCAGGGGTGGGGACTCCAAACCTCCCTGGGCAGCCCCTGCCAAGGCCTGACCACCCTTTCCAGGGAGAAATTCCTCCTGATGTCCAACCTGATGCTCCCCTGGCACAGCTTGGGGCCGTTCCCTCTCCTCCTGCCCCTGTTCCCTGGGAGCTCCCCCCTCCTGTCAGGGAGTTGCAGAGCCAGAAGGTTCCCCCCCTGAGCCTCCTTTTCTCCAGGCTGAGCTCCCCCAGCTCCCTCAGCCGCTCCTGCTGCTCCAACCCCTTCCCCAGCTCCGTTTCTCCATGGCCAGTTTGGCAGTGGGACACATGTGCCAGGTGTTTGGCACCATGCACAGCCCTGAGCCCGGCAGGGAGCCGGGATTGTGACAGTGGGATAATCCCCTTGTGCTGGAGCTGCCCGTGGAACTGTTCTTTATTGTCACAGAGCAAGATCTAATCCAGAAAAGAAGAAAACACTCATTATTTCATTTTCCCCAGTATTTTTCTGTGCTCATGGGATTTTAATGATATTAATTATTATTTAATTTGTGCTTTGGCAACGCATTTGTGCTGAGCTATTATTTTATGGGAGAGACAGCAATGCTCAGTCCCTTTGGCATCTCCATTCATGCTGCCAAATTCCAGCCCTTCCTTGCAGGTATCCATGCATCCCTCCATCCCATCCAGTCTTCTCCCAGGTACCCATCCCTTTCCCAGTCCCATCCCATCCAAAGCATCTCTTCATTGTCCTCCTTGTCCTTTGGAATCTCTGATTACTGGACTCCAGGTGGGAAAATCCGAGCAAAGGGCTGCCAGGATTGTCAGCTCAGAGTCCCAAAGTGGAGGAGCTGGTCCCTCCTGGGTGTTCCTGAGGCAGGAGCATCCCTGTGCCCCATCCCCAGGTGAGCATCCCTTTGTCTCCATGGGAGCACACCTCACCCAAGCATTCCTCCATTCCCATGCAAGCATCCTTCCAATCCCATGGGAGCATCCCTCTATCTCCATGGAAGCATCCCTGCATCCCCATGAGAGTATCCCTGCATCCCACATGATTATCCCTCCATTTCCAAGTGAGCATCTTTTCATCCTATGGGAGTATCCCTCCATCCCCATACAAGCATCCCTCCATCTCCACGTGATCATCCCCCCATCCCATCCCTCCATCTCCACGTGAGCATCCTCTTGTCCTGTGGGAGCATCCTTCCATCCCCATCCTTCCAATGTCCACGTGGGCGTCGCTCCATTTCCACAGGAGCACCCCTCCATCCCCATCCCTCCTTTTCCAAGGGAGCATCCCTCCATCCCCCTCCATCCCCGCCAGCTGCAGCCCCACTTCCCCAGATAATGAGAGCGAGTTTAAAAAACTTAAAGCCTCTTCCTGCCCGCGGTGAGTGACACAAATGGAGTTCATATTTAATCATCTGTTAACTCGTTGTCTATTATAGCTCTTTAATAGCACCAGAGATATTCTTAATGAAGCATGATTTAAGGTATTTACAGCTCTAGGACCGACAGACATCACTCACAGTGTGCAGGTAATGAGGCGTAAAACAGCTCTGGAAACCGTAAAAATGGGAGAGAGAGAGCGAGAGGAGGGAGAGAAAGCAGGCAAGGAGTTGGGAGCTGAATTGTTCCAGGGTTTGTTTTAAAATGTTTAGGCATTTAAAGTCATTTCAGCTTTCCCGAGGTGTCTGGTAGCACAGAGTTCAGCAGTTCCCGGGGCTGGTAACCCCTGTCTTGCCAGGAGGAGTCCGAGCCCCCGATGCTCCCGAGCCATTTGCTGCATGGATGGGAAGGGGGCAGGGAAAAAGCTTTCTGAGGGTCTCCAAGGGCCTGGAATTTTTGGGTGCACTTTCCTCCTGCCCCCAGTGCCATTTGCTTTACCCACTCAGTGGGCTGGGATGGAAGTGGAACAATGACCCTTCCCTTCTCTGGGTTGCAAACGCCAGCCTGCGCAATCCTTTTATTTCTTTCTTTTTCATTTATTTATTTATTTTCTAAAAAAATTTTATTTTCCCCCCAGAAAAAAAAAAAATAAATAAAAAAAAAAATCACCACCCGAAACCCAAGCCAAGTTTTGGAAAATAATTTGTGACGGAGGTGCCATTTTGCATCAAAATATTGTGTAGGAAATGTCAAATGTCACCAATCCATGTGTCCCCTCGCGTGATGGTAATTGGGCTGGAAGGCTGTGCTCTGCCACCGCGGCCTCTCGCCTCCTCCTCCTCCTCCTCCTCCTCCTCCTCCTCCTCCTCGCTTCCCGAGCTCATCCCGGCTCCCCTGCCTGCGGAGCGGCCTCGGTGTCCCTGTCCCCAGCCCTGGGGACGTGCTGCTCATTAGCGGGTGCTGCCCAAAGGCCGGTAAATAAATGCTCCTGGGAAAAAAAAAAAAAAAAAAAAAGATGGGAA
>JAWWMA010000064.1:3166342-3177473 GCA_035041425.1 Mionectes olivaceus | reverse complement strand
CTTCTTGAACAAGAGAATCTCGAGGTTTTCTGTGTGGGAAGGATTTGGGTTGTGGGTACTTCAACCTCCATCCCCCCCACACCCCCCAAAGTTGTGCCATTAAAAAAATAAATAATTCATGGAGTAGTTGTTCACCCCGCCAGGAATTCGGGCCCAGCCAGACCAGGAGTGCAGCAGGATCTGCAGGAATTCATTAATGGCCCATTCTGTGTTTTCTTTCCCCTTTAAAACCCCGGTGGAGTTACCTTGGTAATAATAAAGTGCACGATTCCAGGAGGGAGGGAATAGGTTCTTATTTTGATTAAACGGATTTCTCCTGCCTTCCTTACCCCTTTTTATTCCTGCCAATTTAAAAAAAAAATAAAAAAATTGTTTAGGGGACAGAAGAAAAAAAATTAAAATAAAATTACAAGCAAATGCTAATGTTGGGGTGGGGGGGGAAGGGACTTTTTTTTCCAGGGAGGGGAGAAAATGCCTTTGGAAGTGTTCTGTGCAGAGAGATGCCGGGGGGCACGATATATCAAAGAAAATATAATACACCCAGGTTAAAACTAATGATTGCCATATAATTAGATGTGAACCATTGTGCTATAAATGTGTATTCTTCAGCGTGCTGTGATTTTACTGTAAAAGAGAGAGAGAGAGAGAAAGAAAGACAGAAAAACACAGAACCCAGCAACATACTATAAAAAGCACTCTGTTGACTTTTCGGCTGTTTAGTATTCCTTGCCCGTACTCCCCCGGGAGTATGTAATTAGTGCTTTATGAAGAGTGCATTTAAAGCAGTTTAATATTCACCTCATTCAGTCTGAAACAATGTGATCACTGCTTAGACAAATCACTGCTCCTCACTGACATCCTCTGTCAGTACATTACCTCTGAAAAGACCTTTCAAGAGGCTCCGATGTTAATTAGTTGTCTGTCATGGATAAACAGAGCCGTGAGCAGAAGGGCTGCGCCAGGCCAAAGACACACAGGGAAATACTGGGAAGGCTCTTTTTTTTTTTTATCCTCCCCCCACCTCCCTTAATGAAAATTCCTGGCTTTCTCCAGAGGATTTGCTGGCGCTTTGCGGAGTTTTGCGTGGCCTGGAGTGGAGCCTGGGCTTTCCTGGGGCGCTCCTGGGGATGCTGAGCCAGGGCTGGCGCTGCCACTGCCCGGGGGTTTGGCTCTGGGAGCATCCTCTGCTCTGGATGGGCACCTGCTGAGCTGCCCCGCTGTGCCCCAAAGGGTGAATGTCCCAGGCAACATCCCAGCCTGCATCCCACTGCTAAATCCCAGCCTGCATCCCACTGATAAATCCCAGTCTGGCATCCCACTGCTAAATCCCAGCCCTGCATCTCGAATCATATCCCAGCCCTGTGTCCCAGTACAACATCCCAGCCCTGCACCCCAGTGCTAAATCCTGGCCCTGCACCCCAATATTACATCTCAACCCTGCATCCCGATGCTACATCCCAATCCCAACCCTGTATCCTGATTCTACATCCCGACACTACATCCTAACCCTGTATCCCAACCCTGCATCCCTGTGGTACATCCAAACCCTGCATCCCTGTGCTATGTCCTGGCCCTGTATCCTGCTCCTCTATCCCATCCCACATCCCACAGGTGCTCTCCCAGGCAGTCAGGGATACCCAGCTGAATTCCCCTCAGCCCTTGATCCCTTGGCTCTCCCTTTGGAAGCGTAAAGGCGCTTGAATGTAGCTGCTTGAACATGGAAGCACCCATGGAATCTGGCCCAGCCATTCCATGGGATGGGACACAGCACCCCAAGTCTCTCATGGCAGCACCTTTCCAGCCCATTCCCAGTGGGATGTGGGCATGGAAATACCCCAGGGCTAGGAATGGGACATGGGAAGTGTTTGATCCCGGCACTGCCACCAGCTCAGGGATGAACAGGAGGAACTTCTGCGCCTGTAAATGTGGTCACTGACACCCACCCCCTGCTCCGACACGCTGGGGAGGGAAGGGATGGGAAACACTATTGGAAAAGAAAGTTCTCCTCCTTAAAACAGAGTTTAGCCCAGCAGGGCTTTGCCTGGTGTAGGGTCCTGTGGGTTCCCTGTGATCCTCGCTTTCTCCATGTTGAGTACAGTTCCTGCTGGGAGGGATTCTCTGGGAATGAGGGAAGTGAGACACCCCAAAGTGGCTCTTTAGCCATTCCAGGAGTCTCCTTCCATTTTCCATAGTGGTAGACGATGGTGGTCACCCCATTCCACCTGCCCCTGGCTTTGTCTGCTCCAGGAAATCCAGCAGTGACTTGTCCCCATCCAGGGTGTTCCCACTGCCACCCGTGCGATTCCAGCCCTGAATTCCCTGGAACAATTTTACTCCCTGAATCCTTCCCACATCCGTCTGCATGCCCCTGATGTCCCCTGGTGTCCCTTGGTGGCACCAACCAGGTGGATTCAAGGCACCATCCCGGGAGCTGGTCCTGGCTCCACTCGTGTCTCCTCAAGCCTCCGTGGCAGGGATGGAGGATGGGGAGCCACAGGAATCCTATCCCAGTCCCCCTCTGGCAGCCCCCAGGAGCCAAATCCAACATTTCCCAGAGCCAGGGAGGTGCTTAAGGGGCAGATGAGGTCCCATGCTGTCCTTTCCCTTTGGGAAGCAGCGGGCATGGAATGCTGCCCGCTCTGCTGCTGGGAGCGATAGCCAAGGCTTGAAACCATGAGTGGGTTCGGGTGAAAGCCCCCACACCCCGTGGCTGGGCCCCACACGTGCATCCACATGCACATCCCAAGCCACAGTGGGGAAGACACGGAGCATCCCCACGGAACACCTTCCCGAGCCTGCCCTGCCACTGAGCAGGGGTGGCTTGGGGTTTTTCCCTTTTTCTCTCCCTTTTTTCCCCGGTTTGTTTCCCCAGCTCTCTTAGTCACGGAGGTGAGGCACTGACAGAGACACAGACATCAAAAACAAGAGGTGATGAAACGCCGGGAATAATTAAGTTGCACTAAATCACCGGCCCTGGCGGAACGCTGCCAAGGCACCCGGGAAAACTGGAGCACCGGGAGCAGAGTTATTATTAATAATCACCAGCACCCTCGAGAACAACAACCTATTTTGCACCTCTCTGCACCAAAGGAGTGGGAAGGGGCCGGGAAGGGACCCCCATCAGCGTGGGGGGCGTGAGGCTGGGATTTCCTTCCCGGCACGGCACCACACATATCCCAGCGGGCGTGGGGCTGTCCAGGACGGGATCCATCCCAGAACTATCGGCACGGTCCGGGCTGGGCCGGCCGTGCTGCAGCAGCCCCAGAGCAAGTCTGCTCCCGCCACGGATCCTCCACGCAACCCCCCGGGCCTTACGTAAGGGCAGCCTTATCCTGCTGCCATCGGGGCCCGTCCTCGAGCTCCCGTTCCCAGTGTGTGGGCGAGCCCGCTCGCCCCGGGCTGGGAATTGCACAGCTCCTGCCCCTCTGCCTTGCGCCACGCACGGGCTGCTGTGCAATTCCCGAGTGGCAGCCGCTGGCAGGCCAGCCCAGCGCGCAGCCCCGGCTTGGCGGGGTGTTTGGGATGTGTTTCCCCTTGTGTCGTGCCAGGATTAACCCTCCAGGGCTCCTGGGAAGGTGCTGCAGGGTGGGCAGGACTCGTTGCCCTGCAGCCCCCACTGGTTCTCCCTTTGATGATGATGTGGTTTTAGGGCCACCCAATGGCTGGGGGAAGGGATGCTCCAGTCCCCAGTGGGGCACCACTGTGGTTTTTTGGGGGAGAGAAGAGAGACCTCAGTGCTAAGATTCCTTCTCCAGTGAACGCTGAACCGATGGCTTTACACTGCACACAGGACAGGGCTCGCTTTAGGGTCTGGTCCCACTTTGCTCCGTATCTGTGAGAACCCAGAGGCTCCTTGCAGGGTTTGGGGCTGATTTCCGATGCCACGTGGCCGTGGGTAAAGCCTGAGCCCCGGTTCCCACCGCTCTCCCCACCAGCACACGTTTCATCAGGAGAACAGTCCAGACCTGGTCAAAATCCTCCCTGGCGGGGTAAAAGTCAAGGGTGTCGAAATTTGGGAGAGCTGTAAATCTAATGGGTTTGTAAAATCTTTAAGCCTCCGTCTGCAACGCGCAGGTAAACCTTTAATTCCCTGACAATACCGAGCTGACTCCCAGCTAAATCCTTAATTCCCTTGCACCGTAGCCCCGTGGATTCGCCTGTCTGCAGCCCAGGTCTGCAGCTTCCACGCTCTCTGGACGTGGTCCCAGGAGAAAAAATTCCCCAAAATATCCATGCACCAGGTTCTGGTGCTTCTGCTCTGTTGATGGAAACCTCCGGAATGCTTTTGTGGCTCTTAAAAATAGAGATCACCTTGGATCCTGTATCTCTGAAGTGCCCTGTGCAGGGGGACAGGGAAGGAGACAACAAATCAGCGGGTCCCAGCTTTCCTTTCCCCTAAAACCTGTTGGATGTGTTGGAATGATCCCAATGGCTGTTCCAGCATCGCCGGTGCCCGCTGACAGATTTTCCCCCCTGATCCAGCCGGATCCCATCCCGGTGTGACAGGGAGAGGGAGCAGCTGCAGAGCCCCATCCTGCCCGGAGCAGGGGGAGCCTGACGGGTTTGGGAGCTCATCAGCACGGCGATGACAGCTCCAGGGATTGGGATTGCTCCACGCGGGTCCCATTCGCTGGGAGAACATTTCCCAACCCGGTGGAACCTGTACGGACGACCACCCTTTGTTAAGCAATTTTCCTGACTCAAGATCCCACCCCAAGCCAGAGGGAGAGGGATCTCTGCTGCCTCTTACAACACAGCCCCATACGGACTGGTTTTCCCTTTAATCCCTCTTCCAGAGGTTTTTTTTTTTTCCCACTTTTTTTTTTTTTTTTGGGTGACCAGGGGTGCTCTTGGATCTTCAGGAGGGTGTTTGGTGCTGTCTTGGCTTTCCTCGGGTGGGAGGTTGAGCCCACCCTTGGCACCCAGCACAGATTAGCCAAAATGGTGTCTTTTATTGGAAAGATTTTCCTGAGGCAAGAGGGAAGGGAATGACTCCTCTGGGAATGGATGAGTGAAGCACAGGGGGGGACTGTCCAACAGTGCCAAGGGATCCTCAGCTCTTTTTTTTTAAATATATTAATAGTCCAATATCAAACTGGAGCAAATCCAGAGGATTTCAATAATATTCATCCCCCTTGGATTTACAGCCTATTTCCAAGGGGTGAACGTTTTTATAGGGGAGTGAGAAGTTGCTAATTCATTCCAGTGCTCAACAAGTCACAGAATCATGGAATATCCCAAGCTGGAAGGGACCCACAAGGATCAAGTCCAACTCCTTGGTGACAATCCTAGTGGGCTAAAACCCCTCCAGCAACATATCCCAAATACCTACGGAAGCACCTGCGGCCACTTCTACCTTACAAATTAATTTCTGGCTCCCCGCGCGTCCCCCCGGCGGGTCCTGGCAGGTGAAGGGTTACTCAGCCCCATCTGCTCCGGCTCCCCGTTTCACAAGGGCGGGTTTGGAGTTTTTACTACAAGTTTCAGACAATGAAGGTGTGTCTGCGCTCCGAGCCTGGTTTGCCCGTTGTGTAGGCGTCGGGTTCAGCGCCGTCTTGTCAACACTTGAATATGTTGAGCATCACTCACGGGGCATTCTGTAAGAAACCTATTAAGTTAATTACCGAGGCTGTGTGTGTGTGTGTGTGTGAGAGAGAGAGAAAGAGAGAGCATGTGTGTGTGTGCTTCTGTAAAAATTGGGCTTTCTTCTCCTCGTGATGCAAGCCCCGGCCTCTCGGTGCGATGACATCTCGTCTGCTGCTGTAACTGATACGGGGCTTGAGCTGCCTGAGAGGCTGTGGGGTGGTGGTGGGGTGGGCTTAGAGTGGGACCCCCTCTCAGCCTGCCTCGGGATGGCCCACCCAAATTTAGGGACCTGCTGGTTACAGCTGGGGAGGAATTAGGATGCCAATCCTAAATCTGTGAGGTTTGAACTCAAACGGCCGTAGAGGCAGGTCGAGCATCCCCATGGATGTTTGCTTATGATGTTTCTGCTCCCGCCAAATTCCTGGGAAAACGCAGTTTCATGGATTCAAGGAGTGGTTTTGGTTGCAAGGGACCTTAAAACTCATCTTAAAACCATGGGCAGGGACACCTTCCACTATCCCAGGTTTTTCCAAGCACTTTCAACACTTCCAGGGATGGGGCAGCCACAGCTCCTCTGGGAGACCCCTTGGCTTGGGAAGAGGGCCAGGAAGAGACCTCTTGGTCTTTGTATTTGCACTGTCACTTACAAGTGACCTAAAATTATCAGGACTGGGCGTGCAAGGCAGACGGCGCAGAAATAGTCTCTGGCAGCACCCATGGGCATCTCTGAGGGGGCAGCCCCCTTCTTCTCCTCTCCCCCCTTCCTGCAGGGCTCTCCAATGCCTTTGCTTCCCTTTGGAGAAGTTGCTGTGGGTCTGAGTGCCATCCTGGAGTGGGGCAGGGCTGTTGGAGGGAGGATGGAACACCGTGAGCAGCAGCACGTGTCCGTGCTGCCCCAGCCCTGCCATCCCAGCCCGGCTGGACCGGGGCCACCTCACACTTCACACACACACCTCCGCCTCCAAAAACATGGAACAAATTGAGTTTTCCCTCCCTGGAGCCCGAACCAGGGCAGGGAAGCAGGGAGAGCGCTGGCTCCTGGCTCCTAAGGTGTTTTTTTTTGGGGGGGGGAGGCGCACGGGGCATTGCACAAACAGCCCCCGGCGCTTGCACGCGCCCCAGGTAGGGCGGCTCGGCCCCCCTCCCCGCTTTCCTCCTTCCCTCCTTCCCAGAGCATCCCACGGGAGCCCGGATCCGGTGGACTTTTATGGAAGAAAGGGAAGTCCATGGCACAGCCGGAGCAGCTTTGGCAGGCGTGCAGCTGCAGCGGCTGTTAACCCCTAATCCTCGGGGTGGGAGCTCTGCCTGCACCTCTCCTGCCTGCTGGGGTGCAGGTTTTGGGATCAGGGGCTTGCTCAGCAGCCCCACTGTGGCTCTGCCAGGAGCCTGGGGGGGCCACGGGATGCTCAGCAGCCAAAAAAAAACCTCCACAAACAAGGTGCATTTGCCTCTTCCTCACCGCCTAAGTCGGTGCAAAAGCACTCCTGAGCATCCCAAAGCCCACCCCCTCCCCTTAAAAGCAAAACACCCCCCCCAAGCAGGAGGGAAGCGCGAGTAAAACTCGTGCTGCTCCAGAGAAGGATGCTTCCGTTCGGAGTTTCTCCCGTCCCAAGGGCAGCTCTGGACTCTCCCTGCTAGCGCTGCCAAATCCTGCCGTCAGGAAGCGGCGTGGGGAGGGGGGAGGACGGGGTGGAAGAGCCCACGGCCCGCCCGGATGCTCCGGCGGGAGCCCAAACACATCACGGTCCCCTCCCGGCCAGGTCCGGAGGAGGGAGGGGAGAGGGGGGCGGGGGGTGGTGTCGTCACCAGGGGCGATGGGGAGACTTTTTTTGGCCCGGGCGGAAGGAAGGGGAAAACCCAAAATAAAAATAAAAACAAAAGAAAGAATAATTCTCCCCCCCTGCCCGCCCGCCCCTCCGCGCCGCCGCCCCAGCTCTCCCATCAGATTAGCGGAGCCGAAATAGCCGAGCCGGCCCAGAGCGGGAGCAAGGCTGGCACGCGCGGGCTTTGATCCACCCCCGCGCCCGGGGAAGGTGCCCGGGACCGGGATCAGACACCCCAGGGAGGAGGAATTTGCAGGGGAGGGTTTGCGGCGTGTGCGCAACCCACGGACACCCCGAGGCCCCGGGGTGTCCCCCCCATCCCCATCCTCATCCCCAACCGGGCTGCCAGGGTGGGATTTGGCACCCTGCTGGCTGCTGGGGGTGGGGGGCATGGCATCCGACCCCAGATAATCCCACTGGGAGCTTTTGGTAGTCGTCGCTGGGTATCACCCCAAAATATCACCCCCAGGGCAGTCAGAAGGTCCAAGGAGGGGGGTTCTTTCACTCTGGTGGGATCCCACCTGCAGCTCCGGGGTCTCCAACATCACAAGGGTGTGGAGCTGTGGGAGCAGGTCCAGAGGAGGCCAGGGAGGTGCTGCAAGGGCTGGAGCCCCTCTGCTCTGGAGCCAGGCTGGGAGAGCTGGGAGTGTTCACCAGGAGAAGAGAAGGATCCAGGGAGAGCTGAGAGCCCCTTCCAGGGCCTAAAGGGGTTCCAGGAGAGCTGGAGAGGGACTGGGGACAAGAGATGGAAGGACAGGACACAGGGAATGGCTTCCCACTGCCAGAGGGAGGATTAGATGGGATACTGGGAAGGAATTCCTGGCTGTGAGGGTGGGGAGGCCCTGGCACAGGTTGCCCAGAGAAGTTGTGGCTGCCCCTGGATCTCTGGAAGTGTCCAAGGCCAGGTTGGACAGGGCTTGGAGCAACGTGGTCTAGTGGAAGGTGTCCCTGCCCATGGCAGGGGGGGGAACTGGATGAGTTTTAGGCTCCCTTCCCACCCAAAGCATTTCATGATTCCAGCCCGGTTCTGCCTCGTGGTGGTTCACGCGGGCGAGGTCCAGCCCCACGTGCCCCACAGACACGGTTATTGCTGGCTGGTGGCAGCACTGGGAATGTGCTGGCGCTTTCCAAGCCCCAAAGGAAACACATCCCTGTCCCCAGAGGCGACTCGGCCGGCAGAGTCTCCCCACGGACACATCCCAGGGGAGGCTCCCAGCGCAGGCTCCGCTCTCGTTTGCACAGAATCAGGCTACGGGCCTTTAAATGACTGAATTAGGCAAAATTTGGTGTTTCTCCAAGAATCCTCCGGAAATCTGCTGCTGGAAAAGCAAGCTCATCTTAAAGCTACACGCATGCAGAGCAAACAAGTTTCCCCACTCTCAAGAAATTGGACTGGAAAAGGCCTTTTCCAGTCCTACCCAGCCTTTTTTTTTTTGGCCGGTTCAATGTTGCTCCTCGTGGTGGGATCTCGGGGGTCTTTGGGAAAGCTCTCATGGGGCACCTTCCTGGCGAGGTTTTGCGGGGTTCTGCAGATGCCCCATGAGAACTGGGGGTGATGGGGGCACCGAGGGAGCCAGGATCCGTGGGGTGGGTGGGAGGAGGTGCTGGTGGAATTCCTGGGAAGGAGCAGGGCAGCAAATGGAGGTGTGGTCCAGCAGCTGGTGGGAAAATGGGTGTCACAAGTGGTGCTGGAGCGGTGCCATCCTATCACAGTGAGAGAAACTGGGCAAAAATTGCCCTTTCCTCCCTCTGCCCCTTGAGCCTGAGCTGTCCTCAGGCCTTCCTCCTCCTGGTCCTCATCCTCCTCCTCACCCAGCAGTTCATCCACCCTCACTTCCCCCCGCAGCAGTGCAGCACCCACGGTTATTCTGTAGGCACCAAGGGGGCAGAGGATGCTCACAGGGAGGGTCCTGGCTGGATCCTGAGTGGGACAAAGCCCAGCCCAGCCCTGTCCTGGCCGGGCCAGCACCGGGCCAGTGGGTCAGGGTGACTCATCTGGCAGCAGCTCCGCCGTGAGCTCGCCCACAGTTGCGACACCGTGGGGATGTAAAACCCAGCCAGCCCGAGCCCGGCATCCACACAGCTTCCTAACACGCCCCTGGGGTTGCTACCAACATCCCTGTTGTTCTTAGCAATCCCATCATCCATCATTTATCGTCCTGGTTTGCAACAGAGGCCCAGGGGCTGGGAGACGGGGTGTGACCGCGCGGGACGCGATTGCAGCGTGCCCCAAAAGGGTCTTTGGGGTGCAGCCACCCCCCCCTCCCAAGTGCTGCTGGTGCTGCTTCAGCTTCCCAGGATCTCAGGACAGCAATCAGAGCGTGCACAGCCCTTTCCATCATTCTATTCCACCAGTATTTTATTCCACCAGCATTTTATTCGACCAGTGCAACTTTCTCGCTTAAACACATCCTGATGTCAGGGATCCAGCGAGAGGAGGAGCAGGAGTTTTGCTGCTGTGAAATTTTTTGGCAAAGCAGCCAAATCCACCCCTTAAACCCACTCTTGGAGCGTCCCCTGTGCCCTCTGCACACCTCGGGGTTGGAGCTCCTGCATCCCGTTCCCCCCATCCCTCATCTGCCTCTATAATCCCACAGGTGTTTTAAAATTAAAAACAACAAGAAAAACAACACCAACACACACACACACCCCCCTCCCCTCCTTTTTTTCAACACAAGTGTTTTGTCTGAGGTTTCAAAACCATCCAAGTGTCATCACAGCCTCCACCCCGCCAGCTTGGACCCCTCACCTACATCCTGAAGGAAAGGCGCAGAGAGGCACAGAGCCCGTGCCAGCAACGCCTAAGCCAGGCAGGTATCTGTGTCTCACTGCAAATCCACCCAGCAGAGCCTCCCTCTTTTGAAAGGGGATATTCTGGCACTGGGAATGCCATCCCTGGGCTGCCAGGAGGGAGGCAGGAGCCCAGCAAAGGTCCCAGATTCGGGTTCTGAAGGGCAGCGTTTTGTCTCCAGATTAAAAAAAAAAAAAAAAAAAAAAGAAACAAAACCTCTCAAAGAGCCACAGGCTGAGTTGATTTATGTTTATTTGGCTCAGTTAATAACCCGTGGCACGTCCTTCCCTGCGGCATTAGGGTGGATCAGACAGGCAGCATTTAAATTGCAGCCGTGCCCGATATTTATTTTTTAATATATTTTTATGGTCGCCTTCCCCGGTTGTGATGAGGAAGGAGGAAAAAAAAAAGCCAGGCCGGGCCAGGAGGCTGCAAGAACTCCTTGATAATCCTAAAATCCGGGGTAAATCATTGGAGTTCAGGTCCCAGGAAGATGGGAGGCGTTTTTCAGAGCTGTGCTGGAGCTGTGACATCCCAGTGTGTGACATCCCGAGGTGTCCACCTGGTCCTGCTCCAACCTGAGCCTCCAACAGGGACCCAGATGTGAACAACGAGACCCCTCATGTCCTTGGGGACCCTCACAGTGAACTTTCCCAGTTCTGATGAGCCTCAGGCAAATTTTTGGGATGTGGATATGTATTGCTTCCAAACCTATTTATATACAGCACCGTCTCTTTGGTTCAGACAGAGTGTCCTGGAATGATTCTGGTGTTAAAAACACCCAGTTTTGGTACATTTCAGTCCCCAGACAGGTGGATCCAGTGGCTGTGTGATCCCAATCCACCCAGGTTTAGCTTCACTGAGGTTCTGGATCATCCCTAAAGAGGAGTTCCCTGCAGAAGGAAAAGCACCTTTTCCACTCTTTTTCTGC
>JAWWMA010000064.1:3148424-3162742 GCA_035041425.1 Mionectes olivaceus | reverse complement strand
CGGGCGCGCCCCTGTGGGTGGGCTGGCAATGCACAGCTGGAGGAGTGATGGGCACATCTGGATGGAGCGGGATGCTCGCACATCTGGATGGAGCGGGATGCTCGCACATCTGGGCAGGGACAGAGCAGCCGGCACAGCCCCCAGGGCCTCGTGCATCCCATCCAGCACCCTTGGGTGCTTCTCTCCCCACACACATCCATCCCTCCTTCTTGTGATCCAAGGCATCCCAACCTGGCCGAACTCTTAGTCATCACCTCTCTCTGCCATCGGGATATTTTCGGCTCCAGCTGCCAAGGCGGCATTGGGGAGCCGATATCTGAGGATCTGAGCGGGCCTTTGGCTTCCCTGTGACCTCTGGGCAGCTGGCAGGAGGTTGTCACCAGCCGTGACTCAGTGCAGGGCAGGTTTCTTTGGAGGGAAAGGGAAGCTTTGATCCCGAGGAGCCAGGGCACCGACCATGTTCCCCACGTGCACGTTTTTTATCTGATGCATCTCTTTTTTTTTCTTTTTTTTTTTTTTTTTTTGGGTATAATAACTCCCAGGGCAGGTTAGGACGGAGGAGCCCTGGCAGCGGAGCGTGCGTGGGCAGGACTGGAATAGCGGGTGCCGTAGGAAAGGATTTACGAGCGCTGGGGAGGGTTGGGGCTGGCTGGGAATAGCACAGCAGGTCAGGGGTGAGGTGGGTTGTGCCGGGGCCAGGCTGAGGCCGGAGCTTCCGTTACTGCCCCTTTGGTATTAACCCCTGTCCCAATGGGTGTCCCAGCAAAGCCTCGCTGCTCCAGGGGAGCATCCCAGGATGGGGGTGGAGAGCCGAGCCCGCTGGCCAGCATGACTTGCTCTCCAAGCAGGGGTTTCATTTGAGGGTAAAACCACCAGGCTGGAGCAAAGCTTTGCCATGGGAATGCTGGTGCAAATCGCCTCATCCAGCCCCTTCCCACCCCTCCTGAGCACGGGTGTGCCGAGCAGCACCAAGGTTTTTAACGGGGATATTGTGGCTTTCTCGGATCACTGCCCTGGATCACCAGGTCGCTGATGGACTCCACTGTGTGTGCTGTGGATCGAGACCCTAAATCCCAAATAGCCCAAGAAACCCCATGCTGTGCCCCTTCACACCCACCATCCAGCATCCATCCCGGAGGAGTTGTTCCCTAATGATCTGTACAAGGAAAACGCACCAAATGCGGGAAAGGGAATCCCTGGGGAGCAGTGGGTACAGTGGAGGGGGTAAGGGGGGGTCCATCCCCACCCCGAGTGTTTCTCCCAAGGGTCCCGGGAGCAGCTGACCCCCCTCTCCTTGTCCTTTCAGGGTGCGGATCTGAGGGTCGGGAAGGTCAAGGGCCGTGTGCTGTCAGGTGAGTGCAGACCCCAAATGGGGGGACGGGGTCTCCACCAGCTGGCAGGAGGTGGTGGCACACCAGGACACAAGGGAGGGACACAGGGGGCTCCTCGGGGCACAGCTGGGCTCTGTCTGAAATAGGAGCCACTTTTTCTCTTCTTTTTTTTTAAGAAAAACTCCCCAGTGGTTGGAATCACTCCAACCCAGTGCAAAAAGGGGGGGAGGGCGGAGGGATTCAATCCTGAAGGAAAACACCAGATAAAAGCGGGTGAATCCCGATGACTCCTGTGATGTTGCATGAACAAAGACTTCCAGTTCCAAACGGGCCAGACGTGGCTCGGGGAGTGCACGCCCCGGGGGGAGCAGGGAGAGGGGCTGGGGGCTCTCCTGGAGCCCTGCAGGAGCTCTTGTCCCTTGGCATCACATCCTCCTGTCCCTGGTGGAGAGCGAGGGGATGGTCACGTACTGGTGGGGTGCTGGGGGTCGCCTATCCAGGGAAGGGGCTGCCCCCAGCTTGGTAGGGTACTGCAGGAATGGGAAAGGGGGTGGAGAAGAGGTTGGGGCACCTGGCACGGAGACAAGGAGCACCCTGGGGCTCTGAAGTTGAAAGAGGAGGAGGAGGAAAAAGGAGGAGGAGAGGGGGGAGGGTGGCTGGCAAAGCAGGAGGTTTTGGGGCAGGTTATTTCAGGAGAGGCAAAACAGGATCTGGCCCTTGGGCACTCAGGGAGGGGATGAGGGGGCGGGTTTGGGTGGGCACAGGGGCTGCTGCTGCCTGTGAACCAACTGAGCTTCTACTGACCAGGGTGCAGGACACTGTGTGGGAGAACAACCCCAGGCTGGAGGGGGGTGGGGGGTGCCTGGTTACGGTGGGAAGCAGGTCCCACTCGGCTCAGGGGGATGCTCAGACCTCACCTTTTGCACCCCCAGGGTACGTCCGGCCCTCGCCCCCTCCCCACAGCGGGTACCACCGCTACCAGCTCCGCCTGTACGCGCAGCCAGCGCACGAGCACATCTCCCTGAGCCCCGAGGAGGACGCCTCGCTGGGTAAGGATCCGCTGGGCCCTTGATCCCGGGCTTTCCCGGGGGTATGGATAGTGCCGTGAGCTCAGCCACGCTGGAAGCGCCGGGCTGGGGATGCTGCCTTGGTGCAAATGGGACTTGGGATCCTTCCACGGGACGTGGATGGGGTGTTAAATCCTTGCAGGGCAGCAGAAACCCTTTGGAAAATGCCTGGGTAGCGGGATCGGAAACAGGGAGAGATCTGGGCTGTGAAATCCAGCCCTTGCTGGAACATCTCCCCCCACTCCCCACCCAGAGCTGCGGGAGTTGCATCACCCCCACCTCCGATAAGGATCAGCCGTGGGGATGGTTTAGCAAGGGATTGCTCAAACCCGGGCTGACACAACGCCCGCCAACTCCCAGCTCCTCAATTCCCAACTCCCCTCTGCTGCCTCCTCCCAAAATCCTGCACGGTGGGGGATGGAGGCAGAGGCTGAGACCCCCGGAACACCATCCCTGCTGCTCCACACTGGGGCAGGGGATAACCTGCAGGACCCCCCGGGGTGGGAGTTCCCTCCCTGCCTCTTTGCAGGAGCTCACGTGGCCTCAGCAAGGGAAATTTCCAAACTTTCCCGGCCGGGATGCAGGAGCACAGCCCGACAGGCAGGTCAGGGCGGTGTGTCGCTGCCTGACTCACCCCGTGCCTGTTAACCCGCACGGCACATCCCGGGGGGAGGCAGCTCTGGGGGGCTCAGTGTCCCTGGAACAGATCCCGACAACTCCCCAGGATGCTCCTCCTGCAAATCTCTCTCTGCGGGTTCTCTCTGCCCTTCGCTTTGTTTTCTGGCTCATTAGCTCGGTGTGTTAATGACACCATTGATGTCACCTCTCCACCCACTCCCCCCCATTTCCCGGACCCACTGTGGTCAGAGGAGGGGGCTCTGTGCTGTCCCCACGTCCCCCTCGTGGCATCCCGGGGACAGGCAAAGATGCTGAGACACCCACCAAAGAGCTTTTTCCAGATAAATCCTCTTATTAGCAGAATATGTGGCTCCAAACCCCAAAATTCAGGCCCAAAGAGTTCAGTCACCCTGTGGAAAATCCCCCACATCCCCCTGTTCCCAAGGAGGTGTGGGGTGGCCAGGCACTCCCCACCTTGTGCTGTCTCTACACCTGAGTTTCCCAGACTTTCCCAAGCTTCCTGGGAAAGACTCAGCAGATATTCCAATCATCCTTTGGTTCATCCTTTGTCAGGCAGCTGCTGGGCTCTGGTGGGGGCTGGTGTTTCAGTTTTGAAGGTTATTTTTAACTATTTCACTGCTGCATCACTCCCTTGCCCTGTCCAGTGGGTGCTGCTGGACTGAACCACTGGCAGCCCGTCGCTTTTATTCCCAGGGAATGAGCCCTAAAACCAGCCAAAGGATGAGTTCTTGGTGTCTCAAGGGTTTAAATAAATCCATCCCCTTGGCAGTGGGATGAACACCAGTGGATCCATATCCAGCCCTGAGTGGCTGAGCCCTGTGGTGTGAAGGCAGAGCACAGGGGAGAGGAACAAATGCCTCTGGCAGCTTGTAGGAACAAGGAGGAGGTGACCCCAACCCCAGTGGATCACGGATAAGAAACCAGCCAGCTCCTCCACGGCTTTGCCTTGGTCCTCTCCTGTACAAACCAGGCAGGTTCTCCTGCTGATGCTGCTGCAGGCAGAGTTTGCAGCAGAACTTCCCATCTTATTTGGCCTTAAACCAGCCCCATTTTTTTGCTTTTATTTTGCTGTACATCTGGTGGCAGCGGCATCTCCCTCTCGCCACGGGTGGGGGCCACCCTGGGCAGGGAGATGTCCTGACCGGAGCTCCTGGTGGTGCAGGGAGCGGTGCTGGGCCCTCCCAGCCTCCAGATCCCTCCAGCTGCATCCCTGTGCCGTGCATCCCTCCCTCTGGCAGCTTTGTCCCCTGGCAGAGCCGAGCCCTCCAGAGCGTTTTTCAGCTCCCAGAAAAGCTTCATCCTGGCACTGGGGGTGTGTTTTGGAGGGCAAGCCAGTGAAGGACCCGGTCCAGGCGTGGCCAAGGAGGGGGGTGAGGTGACATGTGCCAGGCGGGATGGCAGGAGCTCGGCCGGAGCCTCCAGAAGAGGGCACTAAACCAGGACCTGCCCGCCGTCGCCTGTCCCCGCTCCTGGAAAAGATCCCTGGGAATTCAAAAGGCGAGGGGCAGCGGCGAGCGCGGAAAACAAACCCGCGCTTCTCCCCCCCACCGCCACCGCCTGGCTTTGCAGCGCTGGCAGCTCTCAGGGAGCAATTCCAGGCTCATAGGATGATTCCACGGGGCTCTGGTGCCCACCCTGCCGTGGGGATGTCCCTGCTGGGGTGGCATCGGTGGGCACAGGTCGGGTGCTGCACCCAAGGGCACCCCAGGCCGGCGGTGGCAGAGCTGGAAGGGCTGCAGCTCCCGCTCACGTCCCTCCTGTGATGGGGAAATCAGTTGTTTACGGCTGAGGAGTTTCTCCAGGGTGGCTCTTGAGCAAAAAACTTGTTTCATCAGGAAAAAAAAAAAAAAAAGCACCACCCTGATCCTTCTCCGTGAGCGTTTCTGATCGACGCTGGCACCAGCCGGCTCTGAGTGACCTCGAGCAAAGAACTCTCTCAGAGCCTCAGTTTCTCCACTGGAGTTTGATTCACTCCACTTTTTTGGTTGCTAAATTGTCACCGAGCACCAGCTCTGTCCCTCCTGGGGATGGAGGTGGGGACGTTTGGGGTGTCCCTACCGCTGTTCCTCTCACTCTCCCCACTTCCCTCCCGGCCAGGAGTGTCGCAGGCCGTGGTTGCATTTTTGGGGAGATGCAAGATAAGAGTCTGTGGTGTGTGAAATGTCAGAGCCACCCGTGGCATCCCCCGGGGCAGCAGAGTTGCCGTGAGCTCTCGATCCGGTGGCAGGAGCTGCTCTGGGCCACGGGAAAATCCCTGGGTTGGGGGAATTCAGGCACCCAGCAGGTCCCGGCTGCGGTGCGGGGGAGTTGAAGTCCCTTCAGTGCTTTTGTTGAGGGGCAGCTTTAATTAGAACAAAACCTTGAGGCTTAATTGCACCTGCTGGTACCCAAGTGCTTCCCTCTGCTTCCACCCTGTCCTGGTGCTGGATGCCCACCAGCTCTGGTGAGCATGGAGAGATGCTCCAGCATCCCAAACCTCTTCCCACCCTGGAAAGATGTTTTACAGCTGGGAATGTGGACTTTCTCCTCCAGGAAATTTTGCCTCAGGGACATCAATGAGCCCCCTCTGGGGACCAGGCACTGGGATGAGCCCGACCAGCCGCTCTCCCTGTGGCTCCATCCCTTCTCCATCTCCAGCTCAGGATCGGGGCCGCGGCACTGACTCATGAGCCGACCTTGTGCTCCTCAGATCCGATCCACCCAGCTGGAAAATCGGGTTGGGCCGGGCCCTGGCGGGGAGGGAAAGGCTGTGGCTGGGATGGGAGGCGGTGAAGGGCTGCGGGGGGAGCTCACGGTCCTGGCCCGAGCCCCCGGGTGTCACTTAATGGTGACCAGAGCAGCCGCCGGCCTCCCGCCCACCTCCGCCGGGACATCATTAATCTTGGCAGAGAAGCATCAGGGATCCTATCAGGAGAACATTCCCTCTGATGAGGCTGATAAATTACAGCCGGGGGAGGAGGGGAGCGGTGTTTGGGGGGGAGAAGAGGGTAGTGGCAGTGCTGTGAGAGCTGTGGGGTCGGAGGGATGCCGAGCTCCCCAAGCCCAGAGGGTGCCTCGTGCCTCAGTTTCCCCAGCTGGCACTCCGGGATCAGGCGGCCAGGCACGTGTGGGTGTCAGCGGGCACTCCTCTTCCTCCGATAAGGGCCAACTGTGATGATATAATCCTCGGGAAACGAGCTTGAAAACGGACCAAGCCACGGATGAAACGCTGTATTGTTGTGGCAGGGAGAGGGGACAGTGGCACCCCGACCTCAGCTCCCTGGCCAGCCCATCCCGCTCCCTTCCCGGCTCCACGATCCCGGTGACTCACAGTGCCCGGCCCTGGGAGCCAACTGGTGTGATTTGGGATGGCTGGCACAGGGATGTCACCCCGGCCAGGATGGGGCACCCACTTCGGGGACGCACCCAAGCGGTTGGATTTGGGGTGCGGGGGCGTCCAGACCCCCAGTCCCAATATCCTGCCGGTGTCACCCTGGCAGCTGCCCCGGGGCTTTCCCTACCCCGGCGGGCCGGGCACAGCCGGTGCCATGGCAGGTAGGAAAGTAGGTCAGGAAAAACCCCGGCCCCACGCGCGGGGCGAGAGCCAGGACCGGCGCCTGCAGCCCCGTGGCGGCTCTGCCTCCTCCGGCTCCTTTCATCCCGCGCCTCTCCCGGGGCTCCCCGAACATCAGTGACAGCTCCAGCCCCCCTGGGAGTCGGGGGGGTGCCGCGTCTCGCTCTCACCCTGGTCCCAGGGGGCACGGGCTGCTCTCCCCTGGGGTGTTCCGAGTGCTTTGAAAGCCGCCGGATGAAAGGCACCCGGCAAAGGCTGCGGGTGCAGTGGGAGCGTCCCCCCCACCCCAGAGACCCCTTTCCCTGGTGCTGCGCTCGCTGGGACCCCCGGCACTGAGGGGAGGGGGTGGATTGAGACCCTGAAGTGAGCAGCTTCCCCTCCTGCCAGGGGCGGAATTTGGGGATGGAGGTGTTTGTGGCTGTGTGTCCCAGCTGGGGTGACACCAGTGCGGGACGTCAGAACCATCCTTGCTCTCGGCTTGATTTGGGTCCTCAGAGGGTGGCAGTGGTGATGTGGGGACACCAGCAGCAGCCTGATGCATTCTGACACCTCTCCCAGCTGGTGTGTGGGATGCAGGGTCTGTCCTGAGCATCCTGTGACCGCCTTCCTGGGTGGGCGCTGGAGCATCCCAGCCACGGCCTGTTGCAGCTCCACCAGGTTTCAGGGTGCAGTGCCATCACCAGGAGCATCTCCAGAGCTTCTCAGAGCTCAGAACCCGAGATGGGGAGCAGGTGGGAACTCCCCCAGCACCCTGAGCTGCCCCCACCACCCCCCCATGCAGGTGATGCAGCAGCTCAGGTTTTGCTCAGCACTTTTGCAAGAGCAAAGAGGACGCTTTGCTCCAGTTGGGGCTGAGATGTGACGGCAGATAAAGGGCTGCCAGGCTGTGGTGTGACATTAAAGAGCAGCCAGGAAGAGGAGAGGGCAGGTTTCAGATAAACAAAGGGCCCCTTTCCCCACTCCGTGACACCAAGGCAGTGTCCCATCCAGTGTCCCACAAGGAGGGGCAGTGCTGGCAGTGTGTGAGCTGTTTGAGCCCCTGGGAAAGCCCCTCTGGTTGGGAGCAGGATGCTCTGGCAGCCACCAGCCAGACCCACGCTGAGTGTCAAGCCCTGGCAGGGTGCAGGGGGATTTCTGGCCCACAGGGTACAAGGGAATCCCTCCTGCCCCAGAGAGGGTTTCCCTGCCACCTCCATAGGAAACACCACAGCTGGATCCAGCCACGAGCTGCTCCCCCAGACCTCCAGCAGCCTCAGGTCAGGGCAGAGGAGGAAGGTCAGGAATGAAGAACCTGCAGTTTGTGGATCAGTGCATAAGAGCGAGGGGCACGAGGGATCTCCTGCATCACCCCCATGCGCTCTCAAGGGATTTCCAGATAAACCACCCCTGGGATGGGCTCGTAGGAAACCATAGAAAGGTCTGCTCCAAAGACCAGGGAGGCAGGAAAGAAACCAGCCCCATGTGCTCCCTGGGGATGCTCAGGGTTGGGGTGCCCCAGCCTCCCTCCTGTCCCTGGTGTCTCCCAGGGGTGCAGGATGTGCTGTGGGCAGAGCAGCAGCTGCACAGGGTGTTAAACTCCAATCTGGAGCTGGTCCCGGAGCATCCCCATCCTCCAGCCCTGCTCACCCCCTTTCCCTCTCTCCCCAGGTTCCTGGGACCTGAAGGGCTTCGTGGAGGACTTTGGGCTGGGTTACCCTCTGGCCAAGACCCAGTTCCTCACCAAATACTACGAGGATTAGCTCCGGCCACCACGTCCTTCCCCTGCACGCCCTCACAACACAGAGCCACCTCCACCCGCAGCTCAGGGGACCCCAGAACCCACCGAGGGTGCACCACCCTGCTCCCCACCCAAATCCACAGCACCAGCACCAGCCCCTCCACTCCCACACCACCTTCCCCATCCCCAGCAGTGTCCCAGCTCACCCTGGCTATCCCGGGAAGGATGGCATCACCTCTTCTCCTCCCCTCATCCCGTTTTCCAGACCTTACCCCCAGCATGTCCCACCTGCACTTCGGGGACCTTGAGTAGTTTTAATGCCTGCAGTTTCCAGAATAAAGTATGGATGGAGCACACGGGGGAGTCACGGGCTCCTTGCTGGCATTGAGCACAGGGCAGATCCGGCTGTTCTGGGGTCTGCACCCACTGCCTGGGATGAGACCCCCTGTGGGTGATGGGAGCGGGGGGCTGCCATCAAGACCCTCAGGTAGGTGATCCCAGGTGTTCCCAGTGCCACCCAGGAGTGGGAGTGGGATGGTGGTGCCCACCCCCGTGCCTCAGCGGCACCATGCAGCGTGGGAACCAGGCACTGCCCCGGCCTGACTCTGTCCCTGCCCTGCCTTTGCCCTCAGCCTGCGCCTCTTGGAAAGCAAAACCAAAACGAAAGGCGTAAATCAGCAGAGCTCTGCCTACTGGCCACTTAGCCGGACCTCCCCTTTAATTAGCTCCTTAATTAGGCTTTCATCTAAGACTCGGTTTTCTCTGAGGCTCCGATTCACCCGCCTGCAAGTCCTCCTTGAAGTGTGTCCCGGTGTCTCCGCTGTGACAGAGCTGACTGTCCTGCCCGTGGCCAGGAACAATATTCCACTTGGAAAAAATGTGGGGAGCAACACCCCGGGATGAGGAGACATTTTGCGAGCAGGGAAAACTTGAGGCACGAGGGAATGACTCTCTGACAGCCACTCAGGGAGGTCTGGGATCCCTCCGAGGGGGCGGCGATGCTGTTGTTGCTGCATCACTGCCTGCCTGCGTTTATCCCAGGGCAACCTGTTCCTGAAAAAAACCATCCTGCTGGTCACCTTCCCTGGCTCCCCAGCAGTGAGAGTGGATTTCACTCCTTCGAGGGGGGTTAAATGTTGCTGGGACTTCCCCTCCAGCAGGATACGGCTGTTCACCTCCCGGGGGCCGGATCGCAACGGTCCCACATCCCTGGGAAAGATCCCGATGATGGGCATATCCAAGCAGGATGCAGGAGCAGGGGCCCAGCTCGCCCTGTGGGCACACCGGGTGAGGCTGCAGGACCCGGGGGGGAGGTGGAGGGGGGAGGAAAGAAAGCAACAAAAAAAAGGAAGCTGGGTAACACCACAAGCCAGGGAAGAAAAACAGCAAGCCCGCGGCCGCCGGCGCTAAGATTAGCAGCGGAGGAAGTGACACGGCTCCGTGTCATGGAAGTCTGCTAAAGTTGGATTGCTCCTGCTCTTTTTCCTCCCCTTGCCCTCGCAGGGGGGTGTAATTGGTCCATGAGAGGTCACGCTCTGTTGACATCCTGCAACCAAACTCCCGGCAGCCTCTCCTCCCCGCCTGCGATTCCACGTGGCCCGGGGGGGGATATTTTTGGTGGAACGGGAGGGAAAAGGCAATCGGATGTTTATCCTTCTAGGAAATTAGCACCGTTGTCCCTGGGTTTAGCTGGAGGTGAGGGGATGAGCCAGGATTGGGATCGCTGGGTGCCGGAGCCCGGACTGATCCACCACCCTGTGTGACCCTGATGGGGATGGGAATGGGATGGGGAATGGGGTGGGAGTGAGGATGGGGATGGAGAATGGGAATGGGAATGGGGACAGAGATGGGAATGAGCATGGAGGTGGTGATGGAGATGGAGGTGGGACAGGTGAAGGTGGAATGGAGAACAGGAATGGGAATGAGGATGAGGATGGAGAATGGGAATGGTGATGAAGATGGAAAGGCAGAGCGGAATAGGAATGAGATGGGGATGGGGATGAGGATAAGGATGGAAATAGGGATGAAGATGGGGATGGGAAAACACAACTGGGGATGAGGATGGGGATACAGAATGGAAATGGAGGTGAGGATGGGATGAGGATGCAGATGGGATGAGGATGGAGATGGAATGGGGATGGAGATGGAGACAGGACCGGGGTAGAGATGGAGACAGGGACAGGGACAGGGATGCTGTGCATCAGGAATGTGCCCAGGTGGCTGCAGAGTCCTGGTGGTGGGACAATTCCTGCTGGGACAGAGGATGAGGCACCCGTGGCCTCGTGTGAGACACCGGGGCCCACACAGGGCTGCAAACGCTGAGCCCCGGCCAGCCCAGAGCCACTGGGATGCACACAGGGCCCTCACAGCATGGAAAATATTAATTGTAGCTTTCTGGTTCACTTTTTGGTGATTTAGAAAGAACGAAAGGGGAAAAAAAAAAAAAGGCAAAAAGGAGGAAGCCACGTACAGTCACTTCGTGCTGGTCCCACCCCCTTTCTCTCTCCTTCCATTCGCTCACCATCGATTGTGAGAGAGAAAAGAGAAGCTGAGCCTCTTGCTGCCTAAATGTAGAAAGTTTTGCTTCTAAATCAGTTTGTGATGGAAAGGAAACACGTCACATCCCTGGGGAAGTGGCTGGTTTTCAGCAGCCACAACCCCAGCGCCGGGCGCTGCAATGGAACAGCCCAGCACTGAAATAGCTCCACGCTCTGTTATTGTCACCCAGGGAAGTTTTTTTTCTCTGTCTACGTGTGTCATTTTTAGCTTCCAGAGGAAGTTTTATTTGTATTTGTTACCTCGAATTTCCACTGCCGCGGCTTTCTCGACTTTTTTCGCGCGAAGGGCTGGGAGAAAACACGGCGGGGAGAGCTCAGGTGTGCTTGGGGTCAGCGGCACCCACGGCACTGCCAGCATATCCCAGGAATTCCAGCAGGGATTCACCAGCCTTGCAGAGCCCAAAGGCCCATGGGAAACACCTGGTCCCTGGGATTTTGGGGGGCCGTGAGCTGAGCCGAGCCCTGGTGCAGCTGTGGGGTGGGCACAGCTCCCCTTTGCTCCCCCGGGGACGATGTTATGAGGTGGGTGTGGGCACTTCCAGCCCTTTCCCAAAGCAAACCCGCCCACTGGATGGGATCACCGAGGAAGAGGAGGACCTGGAGTTTGTAAAATTAATAAGTGAAGTTGTGAAAATTGGATGTTCCTGGTGAGCAGTGGCGGCGCCCAGCAGAGCTCAGGGGGGGTGTTTCTTCCCAAAACTGGGCTGGAGGCCAGAAGAAGCTTGTGCTAAACACAATCCCTAAATCAGCAGGGTAACAATTACCTATTTTTAATAATCATTGAAATAATTACTCTAATGAGAGAAAGTCTCAGCCCCTGGCTCGAGGGGAGGCAGCCCTGGGTCGGATCCCCTGATGGAGAGCAGGAGGCGTCACCCCTCTGGTGAGAAAATGCAGATTTGGGAGCGGGGGGTGTTAAGGAGCAGGGTCTGGGGGTCACCCCTTGCACCCCCAGTGATTCAGTGCCATGTGGGGATGACACAGGGACGATCCAGCTCTGGAGGAGCTCAGCAGTGCCAGGCAGCAGCTCCCCCTCACACGGGGACTTGCTCAAGAAGGGATTAGCAGGATCAGCTGATGATGATCTAAGCGCATAACTATATCAACCTGCGAATTAATTAATGATATCTCGCACCTCGGAGTGGCTCTATCTGCACATCTCCGCTCTCCTCAAAGCATCCGCTGAATTAAGCCCTGCTGCACCCCCCGGGAAATAGGTCAGGATGGATAATCCCCATGTGCCGGTGGGGCCGCGGTGGCACAAGGCGGGGATATAAACAAGGCTGCCCGTTTTTGGGAGCCGACGTGGGAGATCTTCCAGCACCAGCACCCCTGTGGGACGCAAAGGCACCCTGCCCTCCATGGCAGCCACGGGGCGGGTGATGGTGGGATGCTCCAGTTCCCGGTGCTTTGCTCCCGTCCCTCGTGCCGTGGACGTGCCAAGCCCCCAGCCCGGGGGTCCCCAGTGCCGTGGGGTGGTGGTGGTGGTGGTGGGTGCCCACACTGGGAGCCTCCAGATGCAGCAGCTGCCTCGTTGCTGATCCATGGACCGGCAGCCGGGCGGGCCCTGGGAGAGGCTCCTGGGCTGGAGCAGGAATTTAGGGCTCCTGAAGCAATAGGGAAGGCAGGCAAGGCAAGGATGTGTCCCCACCTCTTTGTCCGTGCCAGCACCCAGAGGGGACCAGCAGGCACGTGGGCTGGTCCTGGAGTGATGACTCCATTAATTAGTAGTAATTAATTATTATTGGGCCTCCAAAATGCTGTAGAATATCAGAGGAGCTTTGTAGGGCTGTCTGGGGGTCCTGGCAAAACTTGCTTGGTTTGGGGCTCCTGGTCCCTCATGCTGCTTACTGGGGCTGGACCGTTCAGCCAGGCTCTTGCAGCATCCTGGGATGCAAATTCCAAGTGCTCCTGAGGGAAAGCAGCTTCCTGGCTGTACCCATAGACCTGCCAGACATCCTGGGATGAGCATTCAAGGGATGCTCAGCAGGGAGAAACTCTGCCCAGGTTTTGTTTCCTCTTTCAGCTACTCCCCGAGTCGGTTTGGGCTGGGTTTGTCCACAGCCAGTGGGAAGCTCCCAGCCTCTCCCACTCTGCCGGGAGCACGAGCACCTTCAGATGTGGTTTTGCCCCAAAACAACCCCCGGCAGAACCGAAAAACAGGGAGTTTTTGGATACGGTGGTCCCAACCCACCAGCTCTGCTCCTGCCCAGAGGCTGCTGTGCCCACACCTCCCTGTTTATCCCAGCTCCCACAGGGTGAGGCGGATGCCTCCCGGGGTTTTGCATCCCGAGGCGTGGTGGAAGGTGCTGGATGGCTCTGCCAGCCACCCCTGCAGCCACCAGGGCTGAGGATGGACGGACTCACGGACTCAGCCCGGCTTGTCCTCACTTGTCGGCAGCTCTCCCTGCCCGTTCCCTGCCCGCAGCCCCGCGGGTCCCCAGCCAACCTCACATTTCCTCATTGCTAGGAAATGGCTAATTCCCCCCCGGGCCGGTTTCAATGGCTCACAGATCCCTCGGTTTTTGGCCTCCCACCAGTTTCTGCAGCGGTTGAAGCGCAGCCCTCGGGAGCAGCGCGTTCCCAGGCACACAGCCCTTGGATTTTGCCGGCTGGGAGGATGTCCACCCCTCACATGGGATCATGACATGGATACCCCAGCGCTGGATCCACCCCTGCTCCGGCTCTGCGGCCTCCAGGCTGTGCTCACACAAAACTGAGCCCTTTTTCCCACGGGATGCAGCGGATTCAGGGAGTTCTGCCCTCCTTTGCTCCTCTCCGTCAGGGAACGTCTCCAGAGTGGGGTGTCATGGCACAGCTCTCAGGGATGACACACAAGAGTCTGTTTCCTCTTCTCTTTCTTGGTTTCACATCAAGAAAAAGCCTTCATGGCATCTCCCTGCAAACCCCTCTCTGGGGTCACTCTGGGGCTTCTGCCTGGGGCCACCAAGCCGAGGTTCCAGCTGGTCCCATAAAATCATCCTGGGTTTTGCAGCCTGCTCCATGCCTCATCCCTGGCTGCAATCCCATCATTCCCAGTGATGCTGCTCCCTCAGGACCACTTTCACTCCTGGGCCTACTATTTAGCTTTCCTGCTAATCACACTGTCTCCTTATCTGCAGGTCACACTGTGCCAGCCGCCACTGCTATTGTTTCCCAGCTGGATAATAACAGGAAAGGAGCTTGGAAAACGAGACCTGTGTCGGACTTGGATGACCCAGAGATTCCCAGCTTTCTGGTGAATACAGCAGCGTGCCCCTTGCTGCCACAGCCTGGAGTCACCCCCTGACCCCGGGCCCTGGGAGCAGTGGGAAGCTGTGGGATGCTCGTTGGGGTGATGCCAGGAAAGGGATGGCAGAGGTGTGGGGACCTTGGGGTCCACGCAGATCTTCCCCTTGCAGCACTTTGGATGCTGCTGCATTTCCCAGGCCTCCAGCCATCTCCCAGTGCTCT
>JAWWMA010000064.1:3124931-3142067 GCA_035041425.1 Mionectes olivaceus | reverse complement strand
CCCCCCCCCCCCCCCCACGCCTCCTCCTCCTCCTCCCCCCCCGCCGCCCCCGCCCCAACTTTTTTTCTTGCATGATTTCCCTCGCACGGATTTGCCACTCGGATGTTGTTTCCTCGGGAGCTGAGCTCGGAGCCACGTTGAACCAGCCTTTTCCTCCAGTGCTATGACAGGCAAACTACTGGAGAAGCTGCCGGGGACCATGAACACTTTGATGAACCAATTGCCTGACAATCTGTACCCAGAGGAGATCCCCAACTCTTTGAATATCTTCTCCAGCACCAGCGACTCGGTGGCTCACTACAACCAGATGGCTGCAGGTAAAAGGGGAAGGGGGGGGAAGGAAAATGGGGAGAAGCGGCGCAGAGAGGGGGGGGGGGTGTGGAAGCCGGTGGGGCGAGGAGGAGGATGCTGTGGATAGGGTGTCATGGAGCCTCGGAGGGAAGGGAAGAGCTGGGGCTGGGGAGCGTCCCCCCCCCGCACCCACCCACCGCTTTTCCTCGCCGTGTTCTCCGCGCGATCGCTGCAGGGGCTCCGCCGAGCGCTGCCGCCGCCGAGCCGCCGCCGCAGGTACGGGCACGGCGGCCGGGGCTCCGTGGGGGAGGAGGACACGGGGTGGAAAAGCCGCGGGGGAAAGGCCGAGGGGCACCCCCGTGTCGCGCAGAGGGGCCGCCCGCCCGCGCCGGGCTCCGCGCGGGTGCGGAGGCGCCGCGGACGCGCGTGGGGCCGTGGCGGCCGCCCCCCACACACACCCCGCAGCGGCGGCAGCGTGGGCTCCCCGGGACGCGGCGACGACTTTCCCGGAGCGCGGGGTTGAGGGGGGAAAAGGACCGGGGAGGGGGCACAGGAGAAGGGAGGACCGGGGGGGGGGGCACAGGTGAGCGCCGAGGGCGGCGGGGGCGGGTGCTCCCCGCGTGTCCCCGCTCCCACGCGGAGCCCCGCCAGGCTGAACCCCCCCTCCCTCCATCATCCCCGCGTTTCTCCTCGCCGGGGCTGGGCGCAGGGAAGGCGGCGAGTCGGTAACGGCGGCGTCGGCGGCCGCAGCCGCGGCTCCGCGGAGCGCTCAGCGCTGCCGGGGTTGGACGGGGAGGAAGCCTACCTGTAGCCGCAGGTACCTCCTTCCCCCCGGCGGGGCGGCGGTGGGGTGTCCCCCCAAACCCACCCACCCGGGGGCAGCTCCCCGCGGGGGCGGCGGGGGCGGCCCCGCATCGTCGGGACCCCCGGCAGGCAGCGCCGCATACGCGGGGTGGAAGCAGAGAGGGCTGCGCGGGGGAGAGCGGAGCGAGGGGGAACCGGTGCATCCCCGGCTCTCCGGAGCATCCCCCGGCGCATCCCCGGTGCTCCCCCTCCCGGGCCCACCCGGCTCACCCTGCCCCGCTTCTCTCGCACTTTGCAGATAATGTTATGGACATTGGCTTAGCGAACGAAAAGGCCGGTCAGGAATTGTCCTCCTACTCGGGCACTTTTCAACCCGCCCCGGGCAACAAGACTGTCACCTACCTGGGGAAATTCGCTTTCGACTCGCCCTCCAACTGGTGCCAGGACAACATCATCAGCCTGATGAGCGCCGGCATCCTGGGGGTGCCTCCGTCCTCGGGCGCGCTCACCAGCACGCAGAGCTCGGCGGGCAGCATGGGGCCGCCGCAGGGCGAGGTGGACCAGATGTACCCCGCGCTGCCGCCCTACTCCTCCTGCAGTGACCTCTACCCAGAACCCGTCTCCTTCCACGACCCCCAGAGCAACCCCGGCCTCACCTACTCCCCCCAGGATTACCAGGCGGCCAAGCCCGCCTTGGACAGCAACCTCTTCCCCATGATCCCAGACTATAACCTCTACCACCACCCCAACGACATGGGCACCATCACGGAGCACAAACCCTTCCAGAGCTTGGACCCCATCCGCGTCAACCCGCCCCCCATCACCCCGCTGGAGACCATCAAGGCCTTCAAGGACAAGCAGATCCACCCGGGTTTCGGGGGGCTGCCGCAGCCGCCCCTCACCCTCAAGCCCATCCGACCCCGCAAGTACCCCAACCGGCCCAGCAAGACGCCGCTCCACGAGCGGCCCCACGCCTGCCCCGCCGAGGGCTGCGACCGCCGCTTCTCCCGCTCCGACGAGCTCACCCGCCACCTCCGCATCCACACGGGCCACAAGCCCTTCCAGTGCCGCATCTGCATGCGGAGCTTCAGCCGCAGCGACCACCTCACCACCCACATCCGCACCCACACCGGCGAGAAGCCCTTCGCCTGCGAGTTCTGCGGCCGCAAGTTCGCCCGCTCCGACGAGCGCAAGCGGCACGCCAAGATCCACCTCAAGCAGAAGGAGAAGAAGGCCGAGAAGGGCTCGGGCGGGCAGCCCCCCGCCGCGCCCCCCACCGCCGCCGCCGCCACCACCTCGCCCCCCGTCGCCCTCGCCCCCGCCGTCACCACGTGCGCTTGAGGGACTGTGGGGGGCGGCGCGGTGGCACCCCCTTCTCCTCCCCTTGCCCTCTCGGCGCCGCTCCGGGGGGAACCCCCGCGGTGTTCAGGATACCCCGGGGTTGTGCTGCGACGGGTCCGCGCCCGGATTGAGCGGGGCCAGGTTACCCGCACCCGGATCCTGCCTGCACTTGGATCGACGGGAACCCGCACTGCCCGCACCCGGATTGCCCGGACTTGCGCTGCCCGCACCGGGGCTGCCCGCACCACCTGGATCCCGGCTGCCTGCTCCCGCACCTCCCAGATCCCGGCTGCTTCCACCCGCACCGCCCGGGGCCGGGCCGCCCGCACTGCCTGGATCCCGGCCTCCTGCTCCCGCACCTCCCGGATCCCGGCTGCTTCCACCCGCACCGCCCCGGGGCCGGGCTGCCCGCACCCGGCTCACCCGGATCCCTGCTGCCCGCACCCTCTTCCCGGATCCCTGCTCCCTCACCTGGATTACCTGCACCGCCCGGATCCCGCCTGGATTGCCCAGTCCCGGCTCTCCCGGTTCCAGCAATCCCGCACCCCACCGCCCGCACCCCGCTCTTCCCGGGGCCATCCCGCCCGCACTCTCCCGGCCGGGCTCCGGGCTGCCCGGGCGGTGGATCCCGGGAATCCCGGCTAACCCACATCCCAGGGCTCGGTCCGGAGCCGCCCGCTCCCCCCTGGGGCTGGGTGCTCCAGGATCGGCCCCCCCACTCCTCCTCCTCCTCCCCAGTCCCGACCCACCCGGCTCCCCCAGGGCTGGGGACTCCAGGATCCGTGTGGGAACGGATGGATGGACGGATGCATGGATGGATGGAAGGATGGACGGAAGGAGCCGATCCCTGACTGGGCCTGGAGCCCCCGTTGCCCCCCCCATCCCCGTGTCCCCCCCGTGCCCCCCAAGCACCGGCTCCCCGTGGTGGAGGTAAGAGGGCTCGGCCCCCCCAAGCCGGGCAGGCGGGTGGGGGGCAGCTCTGCGGGTCCCCCCAGCTTTGGGGGTGTTGTCCCAGCAGCAGCTTTTGGGTTTGTTTTCTTATTTTTATTTTTTTTTTTTTTTCCTTTTTATGTGCGTTTTGTTTTTTTTTTTTTTTTTTCAGCAGAAGGGAAATTCTTTACAGAAATGCAGGAAAAAATAAAGGGCACCCCAGTATTTTGCTGAATACTTTTTATAATGTGAGATATTTTTATTTCATTTTATTTGGTCACTTTAAAACAACCACCCAACTAAGGAGGAGAAAAATCAATTAGTCCTCTATTTTATTTTTTTTTATTATTTTTTTTTCTTTCTCCTTCTGGTATGTGCATGTCATTGCATGACTGCTCTGATTTTTTTCTTCTTTTGTTTTAATAAAACTGTGCTCAGACATTTAAGCTAAACTAAGCAAAAATAATAATGACTTAAAAAGAAAAAAAAATCTTTGTTGCCAAAAGGTCGTGCTATCCAGGTTTGATGTCTGCATGTGAAAAAAAAAACCTACAAAAAACAAAAAACACATTAAAAACGTACAAAAAATAAAGAGAAGAGGAAGAATGCAGTCTAATTTATGTGAACTGAAAGGAACAAAAAAAAACAAAAAAAAAAAAACAAAAACAAACAACAAACCACAATCAGGTTTAACCACACAAACCTAAGGGAATGATATTTTTTGAAAGACTTTTGTATAAAGTTGAGTACTTAGAGAAAAAAAAAAAATCATACCAGATGTAATATATTTTGTGGATGTTTTTATTTCTTGGATTTATAGTACCTTATACTAAGGTTAAAAAAAAAAATTATGCTTGATATTGTGAAAAGGTGACAATTTTCACACACATTTCATTTGCTCATTTGTCATGTTGTAATGCAAATATGATAGTTAATGCATACAGCATTTTTAAGGGAAAAAATCAGAAATATTGAACTGATGTATTGTTGTACCATTTGCACTGTGAGCAAATGCTAATGCAGTAAATATATTGTGTTTGCTGACAATCAAAATCTGTAGTAAATATCTTTATTTGCTTAAAAAAACAATCTATACTGCTTTGGAAAGAGGAAAAAAAAAAACCCAAACAAAAACCAACCAGTAACGTGTAAGGGGGTTGTAAAACGTGCAGGGAAGTGGGTGCTGTGTCTCTTCACGGGCAACTTTGAAACCTGTTTGTACAGACTTTCCTTTTTTTTTAATTATTATTATTATTATTATTATTATTATTTTCCCCCTCCGAGTGTTGTATTTCCTTAAATATTATTTTTTTATACTATTTAAAAAAAAAAGAAAAAAAATAAGAAAAAAAAAAAAATAACCCACTTCTTTTCTCAGCCCGCCCCCCACCCCACTTTCTCCTTCAGTTTTGTTTACAGGGATGGCACAGCGAGACCAGCTGGGTGACCCCGAAGGCGACCGGCATGTTCCCCCACCCCCCCGCTTTGCCACCTCTTTTCCCGCCCCGCTTTCCCCAAAATCCGCGTCCTTGGCGTGCCCTTGGCCCCGCATCCCGGTTTTTCCCCCCCGGCTCGTGCCGCCGCCCTGACCCCGTCGCCACCATTTCTTTTTCTTTCCGGCGGCTTCCGCGGCCGTCGGATCACGGTTGGGCCAAAGAGGATCGCGCCGCTTCAGCCGGTAATGCCCCCGTGCCCTTCGCCCGCCAAATCGCCCCTGGGGCGGCGCCCGCAAGGGGATTTCATTCCCCGGGGCCGGATCGCTCGGGATAAAAATAACCCGCCGGGTTTGAGCGCTGGCACGAGGAACGAGTGGGAGAAGGAGCTCGGAGGCGCTTTGGATGTTTGGGATGGTGGCGCGCGTGGCGGTTGGATCCGTCGCCGGCGGGTCCGACCCTGGGGGCCGCTGGAGCTGGGGTTGTGCTGGAGGATCCCAGGCTGAGGGTTCTGGGGGGTCCCTTGGTGCGCGTGGGTCCAGCTGTGCCGGGATGGAGCGCGGCCGGAGCGGCCGAGCATCCCGCAGGTGTCCCCTTGGCCAAGGCCTTGCTGGTGGTGCTGGTGGTTGGGCTTGGCTCTGTGGTCTTTTCCCGGTGTTCCCGAGGCACGGGGGCGTTGGAACTGTTGTCCGGTTTCCTGCAGATCTGCAGCTGGGCCCGGAGGAGCTGCTGCTCCAGCCATTCCAGGCCAGCTCTGCCCATCCCAGGGGGTTGCTGAGCCTCTTGGCTTGGAGGGGCTTTAATTAGGGGGCAATTTGAGGGGCTGACGGTGGCTCGGGGCCCACCTGGCCCAGCCTGGGATGGCACTCATGGCACTGGGGACTTGGCTTTGGAGCCCACGGGCGCTGCGTCGGGGTTGCTCCGGTGCCTCCGAGTGGATTCCCGCGTGGCTGAGTGTCTGGTGACCATGTGAGGCTGGGCTGGGACGAGCTGGGACTGTCCTTCCCTCCGGGAAGCCGCGCAGCCCCCGGGGGGGCTGTGGGTTGGTTTTGGAGCCGCCGGTCCCCGCGGCATCGCCGTGTGTGGCTCGGGAGAGCCGAGGTGGATGGCAGGAACCAGAGCCACCATGGCCCTGGTGTCACCCAAGGGAGCTGTGGCGGTGGTGGTGGCGGTGGTTGTGCCCATTTCCACCGTGCTGGAAGATGCTGGAGATACCGGGAGCGGGCAGGAGGTGCCACAGCGAGGAGCCACCCGAGGCCGCGCCAGCATTTTTGGTTCCTTCCATGCAGGCGAGGAAGAGGAGGAAGGGAGGAGCCCACCAGCTCCTGGGCACCCACCTGCTGTGCCCCCCCTTCCCCAGGCCCAGCCGTCCCCGCCGGGCAGGACCCTCCCAGCGCGGAGCAGGAGGCCGAGGAGCACCGGGAGCACCCTTGGGTGGCGGAGCGCGGGGAGTGCGTGCAGCACCTTGCACGAAAAATGTTGGTTGCTACGGAAACACGGCACTTTTCCATCCCCGTTCTGGGCTATCTGTGTTCGGGGGAGAGGAGGGAAGGGCTTCCCAGTCACGTACCAGCTCCGCACAACTTGCTGCCTCTCCCCTCCTCGACGGCGCCGACGGGGTCCCCGGGAGGCCGCCGGCACCTCGCTGTTCCCTGCTGAGGGTCTTCGGGGGCTTTGTGGGATGTTGGTGAACCCCAGAGCTCTGCACGGGATGGGATTTGCTGCTGAGGAGGAGCACCAAGAGCAGAGACCCCGTCCTTGGGGTCGGGAGAGAAGGAAGACCCTCACCCCAGAAGCTGTTTTTGCAGCTGCTGCTACAGATGTTGGTGGGATCCTTCCCTGATCTTCTCAGCTCCAGCTGTGCTGCCTAGCAGGAGACAGAAGGTCTGGATGGTTCTGGATCACCTGATCCTCATCCTCCTGTGCCAGCGCCGTGTGGATCCTCTTTCCTTTCCCCCCACTCCTGGCCAGAGGGTTTTGGGGGAAGGGGCCAGACTTGCCCCCTTCAGCACGTGCCTGGGAGAGGGGGACACACCAGGCAGAGCCTCCATGGAAGATACTCCCGGAGCCCCATCGGGATGACGGATTCAGGATCCGCTCGCTCCAGCTCTGCCATGTCCCCTGTGCCCCAAGGTGACAACGTGGGGTATCACAGTGGGGATGGCAGGAACCACTGGCCAAACCTTCCTGGCGCCAGCCTCCTTCCGGAACGGGATGCAATGGGATCGTCCCGGCTCGGGGTGTGCCCTGACACCTCACCAGCGCCCCAAAAAACTGATCCCTTTCCCTCACAGCCTCTCCACCAATCCCTCCAGCTGATTCTCCCCACCCCAGCCCAAAATGGGACAACTGGTGGGGACTGAGCACCCCTCCCCTGGCCAGCCCTGCCCTCCCCCTCCCTGCTCCTTTTGGGCTAATCCCTGTCCTCACCGGTGTCGGTGACACCTTCCCAGTTTAGCATCATCCTCCCTGGCTGTAATTACCGCGCTGTTTATTTACCTCCACCTGCTAATTGATAAAGCCACCCCTGGCGCCCGTCCCAGGCCTCCTCCCCGTGTGCTGGCATGTGCTGGCACCGGCCCGGTGCCACCGAGCCCGTTCCCAACACCGGGGTGTCACCCCCGGGAAAGGGGTCCCGGGGCACCCAGAGCTCGGGATGGGGGGGCTTTGCCTCACCCCGGGGGTCACAGCTGGGGGACGGGGTGGTTTTCTGGTCCCCCAAAAGGCTTTGCTGCCCCCTCTGCCCCTGCCCAGCCTCCCTGGGGTGGGGCTGGAGGGGTTTCCCCCACAAAATTGGGTGCTTGTTCTTCCAAGCCTGACACACATTTCCGCTTGGCACAGCCCTGCTCACCCCTGTGCCCTCACCCATCCCAGGGATTCTCCTGGGCATCCCCTCCCTGTGCCCCCACCCACCCCTGGGACGATCCCAGATCCATTGCCCACCCCAGGGATGCTCCTGGGCACCCCATTTTCATGCCCTCGCCCACCCCAGGGATGATCCCAGGCAATCCCTGTTCTCCTTGCCCACCACAGGATGGTCCCGGCCATCCACCCCCAGTTCCACTGTCCACCCCAGGGATGCTCCCAGGCAATCCCTTCCCCTCGCCCACCCCATGGTGATCCCGGGCATCCCACGCTCGTGTCCTCGCCCACTCTGGGGTTTCGTGGGCATCCTGGATCACACCCCACACCCTCTCCTACCTCAGGGATGATCCCAGACAATCCCTGTTCCATTGCACACCCCCGGGATGTTCCCAGGCCATCCCTGTCCCACTGTCCACCCCTGGGATGATCCCAGGCTGTCCCTTCCCTTCTCCCACCCCACTGTTCCCAGCAGTTCCACTCCACACCCCCCTCCCTCCTCCTTTCCGCTCTTTGCACCGAAATCGGGGCGTCTTTCGGGGTTTTCTTCCCCCGCCCGTGACGTCACCCCCATCCCTGACGTCACGCCCCGCTGGCCGTGACGTCACGCGGCGGGTTCAAAGGCTCGCGCCGCTGCCGGAAGGGGCGGGGCCAAAGGTGGCGGCACTTCCGGGAGCGGCGGGGGAACATGAGCTGGTGAGTGCCGGGGGAATGACCGGGAATAACACCGGGAATAACCGGGAACCACACCGGGAATGACCGGGACAGGGACCCCCGGGGATAAGCGGGTCAGGGAACACCGGGAATAACCGGGACGGGGACCGGGAACGCGGGGAATTGCACCGGGAATAACCGGGACAGGGATCCCCGGGCATAACCGGGACAGGGACCACCGGGAATAACCGGGAATAACACCGGGAATAACCGGGAATAACACCGGAAATAACCGGGGCAGGGACCGGGAATAACGCCGGGAATAACCGGGACAGGGACCCCCAGGAATAACGCCGGGAATAAGCGGGAATGGCATCGGGAGTAACAACGGGAATAACTGGGAATAACACTGGGAATACCGGGACAGGGCCCCCCGGGAACACCTGGAAAAATAACACCGGGAAAACCGCAGGAAATAACTGGGCCAGGGCCTGGGAACACCGGGAATACCACCGTGAATTGCGCTGGGAATTGCACCGGGAATACCTGGGAGAGGGGCCGGTGGGGTTCCCGGTGCTGACCTGGCTTTTCCCCGGGTGGGTGTTCCCACCCTGGCTCGTCCCGGAGATCCGGCGGCGCTGCCAGGAGGGAAGGATGGGACGGGTGAAGTTTTAAACAGGGGCCTTGGGAAGTTCGAGTTTGCCGCGGCTGGGATTTTGTTTTATTTTATTTTATTTTTTTCCGGGATGGGGGCGGTGGAAGTCGCGGTTTGGACAACCGGTGCGTGAGGATGGGCTGCTGGGGGCGGTGGGAAACGCGGGATTTATCCCCTGGGATCGCTTTGGTCGCGCTTTGCTGTGGTGTGGGCGGCGGGGGGGGGATTTTTCCCGGCTCTGGAAGAGACCTGGCCGAAGTGTGAGGGATAAATGAGGGATAAATGACGCCCTTAAGGGGTGCTGGATGTGGAATCCTTTGGGATGCAGAGTGTCCGACCTCGCCTGGGGAGCTGTCCCACGTCACTGCGGCTCGCGTGGCTTCTGCTGGGAGATGGGATGTTTTGTGCCTGGTTCTGGGGAGGAATCCAAGGTCGCCGCTGGATGGAGGGAGATCTGAGCCCGCTCTTTCTTCGCGGCCGCTCCGCTGACGCACGAGGGGCTCGGACCCCGCCGGGGTCCCCGGGGCTGTGCCGGCCACACAATCGCCCTCAGCGCGGCCTCTGGGGCCTCCCGCCCTTCCTTGCTGGTAATTCCTGGGGCTGCCCTGCCCGGGATGAATCGGGGCATTCAGCGGGGAAGGGGGGGCCGGAGTTCAGGGCCCCGGGCGAGGCGTGACGTCCGTCCGGGGGTTACGCTCGCGCTGGCGGCGCTGGCACATGCCGGGGTTGTGCCCCTTTGCTCCTGAAATGTCACAGCGAGGCGTGGATGCCGCTGCTCCGGCCTCCCTGCGGAGCTGGGGGAGCTTGTTCCATGCCAGGGTGATTTGGGAAGCAGCCTTAGCCCGGCTTGGCTGCTGCAGGATGGAGCTTCGTGCTCGGCCCTGTCCTGCACAGAACTGTGCCTCCAGTTGGGCTTCTGGGCGCTGATATCCTTAATTTTTTTGTGGAGGAGATCCCTAGAGATTGAAGGGCTGTTGGCGGGTCGGTGCCTTGTGGAGTCATGCGGGGTTAATCCTGTGCCTTCCCTCGCTCCTTGTGAGCTCTCTGTGCTCCCCAGGACTGGGAATACAGGGGACACTGCCAGGAACACTGCCAGGAACACGGGAGTGACCCTTGTGCCAACACAGGAAAAGCGCTCCAGAGGGTTCAGAGTGACCGAGGCTGGATCAAACCCCCAAATTCCCAACTCCTGTGAGGCAGTTCTGTCTTTCTAGGCTGAGCTTTATTTAGAGCAGGAGTAGGCTTGTTTTGGGAAACAGCCTTGCATGGACAGATGAGATGTTTTCCAAATCTCAGCAGAGCTCCGGGGCTTCCTTTAGGCTTTTGCGCCGTGGATTGGGATCTCCCGAAGCATCCTCTTCTCCCTCTTCCTCCTGTGAATTTTGGAGCAGAGAGGGGAAAATGCTCCAGTGATTACCTTGGCCATCACTCCTACAAAAATAAAGGGAATAGAGTGTTGGTTTTTATTGTGTCATCCCCCTTATTGCCCCGAGTGTCTCAGGATTTTATTTTTTTTTTTAAGGCTTTGTGAAACCACATAAAACCGACCGCGGTTTCAGCTCGTAACCAGGCTCCCAAATATCCCCTGCTCTGGTTTCCCGCTCCCCCAGGTGATCTCACAGAGTTGGGGGGGAAGAAGGGGGTTCTCAGCAGCTCGAGCTCCTGGCTCTGCCTCCCCGGCACCGCTGCAACAGCTGGTATTTACTGGGAGGAGAAAATCTGGGAAGCAAACGTCGCCGGTGAGCGAGGAGCGTGAAGCACGTGCGCTCCCGGGGCTCGGGGCAGGGCTCAGGGACCACGTGCCTCCTGGCAGGCAGCTGTCCCGAGTGTGGATGGAGGAGCTGGGAAGGCAGGGTGGTCACGAGATGCTGAACTCCCCGGAGCGTTCTCAGGCCCGACCCAGGGCGAGTGTGAGTGTTCTCCGGAATATTTAGGGATGGAGGCGAGGAGGAGCCGCCTGCCTCTGTGTGGCAAGGGAAGAGGAGGCGGCAGCACAGCTGGGGCGTAGCCTAAAAGTAGGTTTGTTGGTTATTCCCTGTGTTTTCCGTGCTCTGGGCACGTCGGGCAGGTGCGATGCAGACACAGCCCCGAGGCGCTGGTTCCTTCCCACTGAACCAATATTGAGGTTTTTTCCAGAGCTCCCCCCCTTTTCCCTCCGAGGTTTCACTGATACCGGGATTGGGAGATGGGCGCGGGATAAAATTAGCCCGGATGAAGCAAGTGGATACCAAAGCAGTGAGCGAGGCGTGCACGGCTCCCAAACACCTCCCTTGCTCCTGCGGCGCCCGTGCAGGGAACTTCGGCATCCCAGGGGTTTTTATCCCGGCGAAACCGGGTGGAGCAGCTGGGAAGAGCCTCGGCTATTCCTTAACTATTAATTTTTCCACCTGTTCTGTCCAGAGCATCCCCCCCCTCCCTCCCCAAACAGTGCTCCAGTTGAGCCACAACCGAGCGTTTCACAACCGTGCTTAAAACGGGTATTTTTGTAGCACAGTCGGGGCCTAAAACAGCCCTGCAGAATTCTGCTCGCCCACGCGCCTGGCGTGAGTAATTTTCTTTTGATGGGTGAGTAAAATATCGTTACATATATTTTTTATTTTTTTTTTTTTCCCTTTCTTCCTCGTGCTCCTCTTGGAACGGGTGGGAGAGCCGGTTCTGACATTAATTTTTTTTTGCTTCGCTCGAAGCGCTGACACCGCGCTTGGCTCCCCGGGAGCCTCCGAACTTCGGGAAGGTGCCTCCTTTCCCCGGCCTGACCTGAAACGCTGTTTGCACCTCCTTTTCACACCTCTTTTTTGCCTTCTCCCCCGCTGCCCCGGCTCAGTGCCTGCGAGTTTGCAGGGATGGGGTTGGGATCCAGGTGGATTCCACCTGCAGGGTGTGGGGAGGGGAGCGTTTATTCCCGTGGGATCTCATCCCTGCACCCCCCACCCCGTGACCTCCCCTCTCGCCCGCGCCGAGGAGAACACCCAAACTGGGATTTTGGCGCAGAGTCTCCCTCGACAGAAGCTGTTTGTGATCCGTTGGAATCGGTTCTTTTTCTTTTTTTTTTCCCCCTTTTTTTTTTTTTTTTTGCCTCCGCGCTGTGTTTGGAGCGGTTGCCATGAGTTCCCTGCGAGGGGGAGCGGGGTGGGACGGTGCCTGCAGTTTCCATGGACACCACGGAGCACAGCGAGGCATCCGGAGCGATGCTGGAGATTCATGTCTAACCTGGGCCTGCCTCCGAGCCTGGCTCACCTGGGCCGGGCTGGGATCCCCGCCCTGTGCCGAGGGCTTGGTCCAGAACAGCCCTCGTGGCCACGGATTTGCACTTTCAGGGGTTTTTAGGGAGCCCCAGGGATGAGAACTCTGGTCCAGGTGCTGTTTTCAGGGGTGAGAACTGTGTCCAGGTTTCCAGGGTTGGTTTCCCTGGAAGCCTTTGCTGTGTTCCCTCTCTTTGGGTCCCGTCCAGGCAGGCAACAGCCTCAGGAATGCTGAACCACTCCTGCTCCAGCAGCTGCTCATGTTGGTCTCAGCCACCCTTGAACTTCCTGGCCATCCCATATCATGGAAAAGTCCTTTCCTAACACCTGCATCTCATGGGGATGCTTTACCTGAGCACAGAGGGCACAGCACGGGGAGGAGAAGCTGAATTGAGTTCCCTCAATAGCAGGGTGAGAGAGTGAAGGCTCACATCCTTCCTCGTGTGCTCCCTACCTTCCTGTTGATGTTTGCAGGAACACTTTGATCTCTCCTGGGTAGCAGCTGGTCCCTG
Source organism: Mionectes olivaceus (assembly GCA_035041425.1). Classification (NCBI taxonomy): domain Eukaryota; kingdom Metazoa; phylum Chordata; class Aves; order Passeriformes; family Tyrannidae; genus Mionectes; species Mionectes olivaceus. Next base: position 3,129,343 of record JAWWMA010000064.1, on the reverse strand, counting down.
TGAAGGGGAAGGTTTCCTGGGTGCAGTTCCACCTTGAGCTGAATCCGCTCCCAAATCGGGAGCCTTGAAAAAGGGAAGGGCCCCACCTGGCACAGGGGCGCTTTCTGGGGCAGCTTCGGGTCAGTTTTTGGCCTCATGTGGGAACGGGTAAAAATTGATAGTTTAGTAGGATCCCTCATCATGGCACGTGGCAAAATCCTTGGGAAAACCAGCCCTGGTGGTCGGGGTCACCTTCACAGGCTGGGTGTTGTCCTCCTGCCTGCAGGCAGAGAGAGGGTTCTTTCCGGTGAAGGAATTGAGATTTTTGGTGGAAATTCAAGGAGTGAGAAGCTCTGGCGGGGATCCAGCCTGTGCTGGCACTTGGGGTTTCGATGAGAGGAAGGGAAATAAAAAAAAAAAAAAAACCCTGAAACTTTCCACGGGAAGCGGGCACATCCCACAGAACGTGGATTTAGGTGGTGGTGCCGATAAAAACCGGCTGTGGCCACCAGTTCATACCACACCAGCTCCTGTGGGCCCCCAGCCAGTGCCACCTGGGGCAAAAATATTGAATTCAGGGACTCATTAATTAACCTCCAAACTGCCCTGGCTTCAGTTTTTCCTGCTCGTGCTTGTCCTTCCGTTCTCCTTCCTTCCTTCCCCAGCCCCTGCTTGGCAGCTCAGCATCCCCAGGGGCGGTGTTTTGTGGGTTGTGGGTGAAAATGCTTGGTTTTTATCCCTTGTTTATCTGTAAAGGGTCTTCTGGGGCCTGCTGAGGGGTGGCAAAGCCACGTTCAGATGGAAGGAGCCAGGGAAAAGGGTCGCTTCCAGTGGTGATTTATCCCACGGGCACGCTCTGAACCAGGGGTGATGCCAAGATTTGATGTCCTGCTCAGCCCAGCCCAGCCAAAGGACCATCTCCTCCCTAAATTAGCCATGATTGAGTCTGATTCCTGCTGGCAGTTCCTACGTGCCTCCGTTCCAGGGGACTGGTAGGGAGTGGGAGGGGGAGCTCCATGTTTTAAGCTCCCCACAGACCTCATTGAGCTGTTTCCCCCCCCACTGCCTGGGAGGTTTGTTTCCAACTCTCCTGTGCATCCAGAGGAGAATTAAGCTGCTTTGGTGTGTGTGGCCCTGGGTTTGCACATGGAAAAGCCAAGTAAATATATGATATTTCTGAGGAAACTTCAGAGAAAATCAGCCACAGCTTCTCCCACCTTCCCCTCCCTGGGGTTCCTGAGCATCCCCGAGTCGAGCTCGCAGGATTCTCTCCACCCACACTTCTTTTTTTTCTCCTACTTGAAGCTCTTCCCGCCCCCTCCCTGCGGTACCTTCATCCTCCTCCCTCCCAGCTGAACCCCCACTGCCTTCCCAAACTCCCGGTGACCCTCCGGGGAGGGGGGGATTGGAGGGGTCGGGATGTTCCCTGCGGCGCTGGGGGTTGAAGGGGTGGGAAGGCTCCGGCTGTGACTCAGCGCTGGCGCTCTTCAGGAACGGGATTTCAAGGGATTTCACACCCCAAACACAACCCCAGCTTTCTCTTGCTCAGCAGAAACCAGAGATCAAAAAAAAAAAAAAAGGGGGGGGGGGAAAAGCAGCACAGATTTCTAGTTTTTCCTTCGGTGTTTATAGACCCGGGCTCGGCTTTTTTTTTTTTTTTTTTAAGGTACCGGTGGGATCCAAGCCGGGAATCCGTGGCAAAACTGGGATGTGGACTCGTCTCCCTCTAATTTCTTTGCATTATGCCCATCATACGTTTTTGCAGCCTCTTAATTTTGAAGTGGCGTTGCTGTGACAGGTTGCACATTGTCCCAGCCCTCCCCGTTTTGCAGGCCGGGACACAATTCCTGGGGGGAGCAAAACATTTTGTTTTGTTTGGAGTCGTGGGGTGAAATAATTGGGTTTTAAAACCTCCACTAAAATCCATACCCCTCATGCTTTGCTTTTTTTTTTCCTTCCTCACTCCTTCCTTTCCTGCTTGTACATCTTTTTAATGTTTTTTTAGCCCCCCATGGAACCATATCAAGAGGCAGAGATTCAGAAACCAGGAAAATTATCTGAAATTGTAAAATAGAACTAAAAAAAAAACCCCAACCCAATAATTGGGGAATAGACCTGACTGGCACGGGGTTATTTTTCACAGAGGTTTTGCTGAGGCAGACAGCACTCACAGGGGTATTTACCTGCTGCACGGTGGATTTGCAGCATTCCAGTGACTTCCCTTTGCTTCTGGAAGAAAGTAGCTGGGATTCTGGGGGCTCACTCCCCTCCGTGGTGCTGCAGAGACAGGGAATGGGGTGGGATGGACCCCCCCCCGTGCTCCTGCTGCCTTCCAGCTCTGTGATACCCAACTGATGCTGATTCACAGCTTTCCCTGTCCCACATCCCTCTTATCACCAGATTTCCCTGGATTTGATCCACTTTTCCAGTGGACAGTGACAGTCAGGATTGCTCTCTGAATCCCCCAGACAAGGTGGAGGGGCAGTTTGTGCACAGGTAATGCTTTAATCACCTTTTTAATTGCCCTTTCCCGGGTAAGAACCAACCTGGCTCCAGCTGGAGAGCAAGCAAACTGGTTTTAACTGGGATAACATTCCCCTGGTTAAAAAAAAACACCTTTTTTTTTTCTCCTTCCCCCAAGACAAGCGGATGCCATCACTTCCAAAAACATCCAGTGACGGCACCTGGCTGCGGACGGTGCCTCATTTGAGTTTATATTTGACCCAGGGAGGAAAACACAAAAAGGAGAGAGAGAGAGAGAGGGGAAAAAAAAAAATCCCTCTATTTTTTTTTTTGTTTTCTTCCTGTAAGGCACCACACCCCCCAGTTATTGACAGGGAAATTATACACCAGAGGGGTGTTTGTTTATAAAAGGAGCGTGATTCAGCTGCCACGGGAGCGGGAAAGGGTTAAAACCCGAAATTATATCAGTCCCAACCGAGAGGACCATAAACAGGAAGCTCATCCAGAAAAATTTAAATTTAAACCTCGGTGACTCAGGTTGGCTCCAGAGCCGCTCAGGAAGGGGCACAGGGGTTGCAGCCCTGGATTATTCCCGGTGGGTAATTAAGCTGGCGGTTTGAAAACAGCAGGGAAGGCGGGAAGAGCGAGGCCAGGAGGGATAAGGGGGTTGGATAATCCCGGTGGTTTTTGACCCGTCCGTGCGGGTGGTGCGTTGCTCCGTCACAGGCGTTTTCCCCCCGTTGCTCAGAGTTGGGTTTTACAGCAATTTTCGCTGGTAAAAATGTCGTCTGGTGGTCCAGGTGCTGGATGGAGCAATGTTAGAGCAGTGCTGGCGTGGGAGCACTTGGAAGTGGAGCTGGTTTGGGGACCAGCAGTGGGAAAAGCCAAACTGGGAGGCAGCAGGAGCAGGGGCCAAGCCAGAGTCCCAAAATCTGTGTTTTTTAGGTCAAGCCTTGGGTAGCAGCCTGAGAACTTGGGCTGGTCCAAGAGGGGACTTGGGCACCTTCCCAGGAAGCACCTGATGTGGATTTGGGGTGGGATGGGATGATGCTGAGCTCTAGGTGAGACATCTCTGGGAAAAAATACTTTGATTTCACTATGAAACGCTTCATTATGAGCCCAGATTTTTCTGTCCAGTTAAACCACCACAACACAGAAATATTGGGAGATTTTGGCTGGGATGCTTTAACCAAGCAGCACCTCTTTAACTTAATTAAATACACCGAAAACAGCCGTGGAATTCCGGGATTTTCATTGTGATGCTATGTGAGAGAAATCCAATTATTTTCAGGCCGGCAGCGTGGCTGCACCCAGCCGACCCAACCACCCTTACATATGTTGTGTAATTTATTTAGGGTACTCTTCACCTTCGAGAAAACCATTCAGGTAACCCAGATTTTCCTGGGAATTAAGGATTTTAAGAATGAAGGCTGTGCTGGCAGGTGAGCTGCTCCTCCAGCTGCAGGAGCAGAGGAATCCTTTGAAGCAGCTCGCAGCTCCAGACAGCCCAGGTTGTTACTTTTTTTAATATCCACTTTCTAAATATTTGCAGGGTTTTGTTTGGGGATTTTGTTATTGCTTCATCCTCCCCGTCAGGTTTGTTTTTAAGGAGAGGGTGTTCTTCAGCTGTTTGTGGAGCATCCTTGCGTTTATTTGGGATGGTGGGAGGATGGGGAAGGTGCTGGGTTGGAGATGCTGATCTTAGGGATGACAGTGACTCTTGGGGAATCATAGGATTATGGAATATGCCGAGTTGGAAGGAATCACAAAGATCAGAGTCCAACTCCTGGCCCTACACAGACACCCCAACAATCCCACCGTGTGCTGGGAGCTCCAAACCCTCCTGGAGCTCTGGCAGCTTTGGGGCCGTGACCAAACCCTGGGGAGCCTGGGCAGTGCCAACCACCCTGTGGGGGAAGAACCTTTCCCTGAGATCCACCCTGAGCCTGCCCTGACACAGCTCCAGCCAT
>JAWWMA010000064.1:3077765-3098152 GCA_035041425.1 Mionectes olivaceus | reverse complement strand
CCCCTTCAATCCATACGGATCCTGGGGGCAATCCTGAGGGCAATCGTGGGAGACAATCCTGGGAGCAATTGTGGGGGGAATTCTGGAGGGGAAGCCCTGGCGGACGATCCTGGGGTTAATCCTAGGGGTGGAATTCTGAGGACAATCCCAGGGAGAATCCTGGAGCCAAGCTCAGGGCCAGTCCTGGTGGGGGGACAATCCTGGGGGTTAATCTTGGTATGGGGTCAATCCTGGGGAGCAGCATCTGCCTCCAGCCCTGCCGAGATCCATCCCAATGTGCCGCCGCCTTTTCCGTGCTGGAATTGGCAGTGCCACTTGGCCATATGTGACTGAAGGGAGCCCAGCTGACTCCAGGCTGGGGACAGGGGACACAGGGGGGCTGCTCCAGAGCTCTGGCACCCGCTTGGCATCCCTCCAGCCGGGATCTGTGCCCACCCATGGCACTGTGAGGGGCTTGCTGGGGTCATCTGACTGTGGGGCCGCGGTTTGGGGAGGGTCGTGCGGGGATTTTGGGGGGCTCCTGCCGGCTCAGCCCTGCGCTGAGGGTTCATTAGTCACTGTGTAAATGAGCGTGGCTGTGACTCACCCGGACCCCGCTGCGTGGGGAGCCCCCGGAGCGGCCCCAGGACCCCCCCGGCACGAACCCACCCAGGGAGGGGGGTGCAGGCAGCCAGTCCCGGCCTGTGGGGTCCCAACATCCCCCCCTCGGGCCTGCCCAAAAGAAGCAGGATTCGAGCAGGATTAGGGGAGCTGGTCTCCATGGAGACCGTGTGTGTCTCCGCACTGGTGCTGCTGGAGATGCTGGGGCTGTGCTCGTGCCCCTCTGGAAAACGGGGGGCAACGCTCCCCGACGGCGCTGGGGGGATGCCCGGGACAGGATCCCACATCTCCTGCAGTGCCAGGGGTCCCACAGCAGCAGGAGTCCTGCGGTGCCGGGGGGATGGGGGTCCCACAGGCAGGACTGGGGGTCCTGCAGTGCCACAGCTCCCGTGACACCCCCGGTTCTGCAGCACCGGGGGGGACCCCAAGGCAGGATTGGGGGGTCCCGCGGTGCTGGGGGAGGATCCTGTGGGGCCCAGGGGGTCCTGCGGTTGGGGCTGATGCTCCTGCAGTGCCGAGGGTCCCACGACACTCGGGGGGGGATCCCACAGACAGGGCTGGCGTCCCGCAGCGCTGGGGTTCCCGCAGGAAGGGCTGTGTGCCCCCCTCCCCTCCCCGGAGCCCCGCTCCCAAACAGCCAACCCGCTGCCATCTGCCTGCGCTTGACCCACCGGCTCCCGCTCCGGGGAAGCGCTGCTCGCTGCCGGGAGATAATTGGCGGTGCTAATTAGCACGTTATTAAAACACCCCTCCTCCTCCTCCTCCTCCTCCTCGTCGTCCTCCTCCCGGTGCTCCACGGCGGGGCACGGCGCGACACCCACCGCGCCCACCTCGCCCTGAGCATCCCGGCGGCGCGGGCAGGTGGACCGGGCGCCGGTGGCACCGCGGGTTGTGACAAAAACGGGGGGGGACAACGCGAAGGAGGGCGGCGGGTGCCCCCGTGGCAGCCCCACACGCGCCGCTCCCAGATGGGAAGCGAGCGGGAGAAGGGGCAGCGTGTTATTAAAACGTGTTGAGTTGTAATAATCCAAAGGGGGTGGCATCGCCACATGGGAGGGAGCTATTTTAGACGCAAAACGCTCCGGAGAGGGGCTGCCGAGGGCACCCGCGGGAAAGACGGGGTGGGGGGACGATGGGGGGAAGGGGACCCCCTTCCAGCCCTCCCCTTCCCCTCCCCAATCCCGCTTTTCCAACAGGTTGTGTATTACACGGAGATGCACAAGATTTTTGGGGACCTGACGGCGCAGATCGACCGGCCCGGGCTGAGCGATGAGCAGCGGGAGAGGGAGAACGACGCCAAGCTGAGCGAGCTCCGGGCGCTCTCCATCGTGGCTGATGACTGAGGGGAGGATGGGGAATCCCACCCCCCACCATCAACCCCAACTCCCAGCCCAGGGGTGGATTTGGGGCGCTGGAACTGCTCCCTTTGCCCCGTGGGTTCCCTCCTGCCCGATGAGGGGTGGGGGGCACAGTGGGGACCCCCCCCAACAGCGTCTGGATGGGTTTTGCCTCCCCCACAGGTTTTGCCTTAATTGGGGATTGTGATGGAGCAGGGAAGGGAGGTGTCCCATTGCAGATGAAGATGGGAGTGGGATGGGGACTGATGACCTTTTCCAGGCCCACTCCAGGAGGATGAGACAACCCCCCTCCCCAGATCCCTTTATTTTGTGCCTTAGGAGCCCAGTGGCCCCCCGGGGGAGGGTAAAAAAAAACAAAAATCACTGAAATCCCTGGTTTTTTTAGGCAGTGGGAAAGGGTGATGCTTCCCATGCCAAGCATCCCTCTCTCTTTGCACGGGAGTGGCACGAAGTCCCTCTGCCCCAGAGCCGGGGGGGATACAGGGGGTGCCCACCCCCCCAGCTGAGGGGTTTATTCCATAAAGGAGATACCCCAGCCAGGAGAAAATCCAAGGAAAACTGGTGGGAGAGGAGGGAGCTGCAGCCCCTCCTCGGTGTCCGGGGGAGGGCACGGGTGGGCTCCGCCGCTCTTCTCCAATAAAGTTTCTGGGAGCGCAGCGCCGGCCGGGCCCGTGTCGCTGTCGGTGCCCATCGCCGTGGCCTCGGGGCCACCACCGGGCCACTGCCGGGCCACTGCCGCCCTCTGCTGCCACTCGCTCGCCACTGCCGGGGGGTGACACCCAGGGAAGGTACTGGGGGGGCTGGAAGGGAAAAAAGGGGGATTGAACATTCCCCCCCCCACCCCGAGGAGGCGCGGAAAGGAAGCGGCGTCAGCAAAGCACGAGGAGGACAGTTCTCCAGGAAAACACAGGGAATTCGGGGGCCTGAGCCGCTGCTTTGCCAGGTGCTGCCGCGTCCTGGGATGGGACAAAACCACTGTGGTGGGGTTTTGGTGGAGGTAACGAGGGTCCCTTCTCTCCCCGGGGGTGGCACGAGGCTTCCTGATCCTCCAGGTGAGGGCACACGGCTCCAGACATCGGGAAAATCACCCCCTCTTCCCACCAGTACCTGGATTTGGCAAACCAGACCCTGCACAAGACAGGGAATAGCAGTCAGGGGGTTGTCCTGAGAAACCAGCAGAAAACAAGGAGTTGGACCCATGCCCCTAAACCCAAAACTTCCCATTCCCGGAACAAAGGGAATGGGACAGAGCCCTGGCAGGCCCTGGGAATGCTGGGGCTGTTTGGAGGGACAGAGCAAGGTATCCCGTGCCACATCCCATGCCAAGGCTCCTCCCCAGGCTCCCAGCACAGAGAACTTCATCCCTCCGTCTTCCCTCGGCTGTTCCTTCCCGACTGCATCACATGCCGAGCCAGGTTTAAGCAAAATAAACCCCATTGCCATGGTTACCCGGAGCAGGGATGCTAAATATATAGAATATATATATTTATATATATTTAAGTGCCACGCACGAGCAGGGGCACGTTCTCCTGGTGGGATCTGAGCCCTGCAGACCTTGGGATGGCTCCCCAGCAGGCAGAAAGGTCCGTGGCAGCCTCCCCATGGCCTGGGAGTGTTGATTCCTCACTGGATTCAACCCCACCTGGTGGCTTTGCCTGTGTCACTGTGTCACCCTCTGCAGGGCAGCCAGACCTCCCCATCCACCTCATCCCCTGCATCCCACTTAATCCACAGCATCTGCCCCCTGCAAATCCCAGCTGCTGCTCCTCTTCCCTCGGGAGAGGGAGCTCACCCATGGAAACTTAACCGGAGCGCTCCCAGGGATTCTGGCTGCGTCGTCTCTGTGCTGGCTGGGGAGGAGAATTCCATCTTTTATAGTAAAAAGTGGATAATTAGCGGGTTTTGCACCACCCACAAGATCCCGGCGTTAATAGGAGGAGCTGGCAGGAAGGGAAAAATTAACTCTACGGTGTGGAATGTTCTCAGCCCCGGCTGGGACACTGAGGGAGGTACAGCAGCTCCCAGGCCTCCAGGGTGATCCCTGTGAGTGGGTGCAGAGTGTAGGGACAGGCTCAGGATGGGGACATCCTCTTTCCTCCCCAGGAGTCGCTCCCAGTGAGCCCAGGTGTGTTCCAGCATCCCAACTGTCCCCCTTCCTCCTCGAAGCCCCCTGACCCCCTCAGGGACAAGACCCCAGGGGACAGGGAGAGGTTTAGCAGATGCCATCCCACCACCAGTCAAGCAGCACCAATCCCAAGGGTTTTCTCCCAAAAACTGGGTGAATTAACTCTTGCCAGGACTGCCCAGCACCAGCACACACCTGGGTCCACACCTTGATTTTCCTGGTCGGGTGCTTGGGAGCTTTCCTGTGCTCAGGGCGATGCCGGGGTGGGGGAGAAAGGCTTAGACCTTCCTCCTCCTCCTCCTTACCTGGCTCCTGAAAGGAGAATCAGCATCACCTGGACCAGCCTCAGCATCCTTGGGATCAGCCAGTGGGATGCAGATGGGGTCCCCCAGGTGAGGGGGAAGGTGTCTAGCCAGCCCAGGTAGAGGTGACAGCGGGGCATGAGGGGAGGGTGTGCCCAGATGCCCATCCCACCCCAGATCCAGCCCATCCCTGTCCTTTTCCCACCCCCCTGAGTCCCTCGTGCCTATTGCTCCCCACCCCGCGGGGCTCAGGTGAGGGGAGGAGGGCAGTGGGAAGAGCTTTGATGCTGGGAAGGTGGGTGGGAACAAGGATAAGACACAGCGACCCCTCACCCAGACGTAGGTCCTCCAGAAACCCCTCAGCACCCTCTCATCAGGCTGTGACCCAGCCGAGGCTCCCGGGGGGCATTGCCAGGGACCCCCCCGGATCCATCCCCTGCCATAAGGACGGGCACCGCAAGGACGGATGAGCACTCACGTTTCCCGGGAAGGAGCGGTGGGACGCAGGAGATCGGAGCTCCCGAGGATACCCCCAGGGTGTGCGGGTGGGAGCGGTGCCGGGGGGAGCCCTGGAGGGGCTGCGGGATTCGCCGCTGGGAAGGAAGGAGCCCAAGTGACGGTAGGAAAACACCAGGAAAGGGACGGGGCGGGGGGGGGGGGAAAGGGGAGGGATAACGGGATACCTGCTCGGAGACCACTTGCGTCTTCCTCTCCGGCCAGACCCGACCCGTCGACACGATGAGAGGCTCCAGCAGCGCCAAAACAGCGTCACCCCGGCCCGACCCCCTCCTCACCCCCCCCCCGAAACACCCCCGCGGGCTGGGGACCAAACCGAGGGAGACCCGCTCCTTCCTCCCCACCCGCGACGAGCCCGGGAGCATCATCCCTACCCCTCCCCACCGGCAGCTGGCGGGGAGTAGGGTGTTCGAGGGGCAGGTCTGGGAGGGAGGACAAGCTTTTACCTCCACCCCGAAGCAGCGAAACCCCCGCCCGGAGCCTGCCCAGCCCCGGGGCTGAGCTGGGAGGGGGGTCGGGGTGGGGGGCTCGGAGAGAAGGGGCTCGAGGTGCGGGGCTGCAGGAGCTGGAACGGCCCGTGGGAACCGGCCCGGTCGGACAAAAGGGGCGGGAAAAGCCGTGGGAAGTGATGCGGCCGTGACGCGCCCTCGCGTGACGTCACGCCGGGTGGAGGGGAGTGACGTCACGCGCGACAGCACCTCACCTCTTTACCAGTGAAAAGACTTTATTAAAGGAGAGAAGAATACAAAAAAAGGGTGAAGGGGGGGGGGCGCCGGGGACCGGCCCCGGGCGAGCGTGACGTCATAGGGCGGGGTGTGACGCAATAGCACGGTGCGATCCCTCCATCAGGTGCATCGGTGGGAACGGGACCCCCCCCGCCCCGTCCTACCTGCACCGGCCGCCCCGGAGCGAGCGGCGGGTGAGGCGGGTGAGCAGCACCTTCACCCGGCCCCAGTGCGAGCGCCCGTCCTGCGGGACAGGGGGGAGTCAGCACGGAGCGGGGGGGACCCGCGGGACCCCCACCCACCGCGCCCCGACACCCCCCGGCCCTACCTTGTCCGGTGCCGGGGCACCCGCCCCACTCTCGGAGGGCTCCAGCAGGCTGGGGGAGCTGGCAGAGTGTCCCCACATCCTCCGGCACGGCTCGGGGGCTGCACGGGGCAGGGGCAGAGCTGTTGGGGTCTGGGGTCCTGCTGTCCCACATCCCGCCCTGCTCGTGTGGCGCCCGATCCCGCCATTCCTGCATCCCACCCCTCTCGCCTGGAACCTGATCCCACCATTCCTGCATCCCACCGCTCTCACCTGGAGCCTGACCCCGCCATTCCTGCATCCCACCCCTCTCGCCTGGAACCTGACCCCGTCATTGCTGCATCCCATCCCTCTCGCCTGGAACCTGATCCCGTCATTCCTCCATCCCACCGCTCTCACCTGGGGCCTGGCTGTCCGAGCAGGAGCGCGGCCGGAATCCTTCACCCCTCCACGCAGCCGAATCCTGCCTCGGCGGCTCCCGGGTGGGCTGTGGGCGGTCAGAGGAGAGGCAGAGTGTGAGCTGGAACTCCCCAAACCACCCCTTATCCATGCATCCCACCTCCTCCCGGCCCTCACCAGGGTGCCCGGGCGGGCGCGCCGGGCATCGGCCGCCTGCTGCCGGAGGATCCTGTTGTCCTGCTGCAGCCGCGCCAGGCGCTCCAACATCTGGCAGACGTGCTCCAGGTACCGCAGCCCCTGCCCCTCGGGCACAGCCCGGGGGTCTCGGGGGCTGCCGGGCGGCCGAGCCCCTCCGGCCGCGGGGGCCGCCGCCCCTTCGGGCTCCTCGGGCTCCCGCGAGGGCTCCGCCAGGTCGGCTGCGCTGGAGCTGCGCCGGCTGAGCTGTCGCGGGCATCGCTGCCTCCTGCTCCGCTGCGCTGCCTGCAGCAGCTTCCTGCCGGCAGAGCGGCTCCGGGGCGTCCGGGGGTGTTCCGAGCCCGGCTCCTCCCCGGGGGGCTTCTCCGCCGCGGAGCCGTCGAGGGAGAAGCTGCTCTCGGAGCCCAGCGGGGTGGAGGGCGAGTGCTCGTTGCTGGCCATCTCCACCCCGGAGTCCTCCGACTCGGACTTGAGGAGTCTCCCGCCGGCCTGGGGGCTGCCGGGGGGCCGCCGGGGGGGTCCGCGGGTGTTCATGCCCCGCGGGGGCTGCCGAGGGCTCTCCTGCAGCCGGCGGTAGACGCTGGCCGAGGTGCCCACGATGCAGCTCTCGGCCGTCTCCCAGGGACCATCTGCGGGGTGAGGGAGGACAGGAGGGGGTGTTGCTCAGCTGGGGGGGGGTCTCTGGATGCAGGAACTGGGTTACAGCCCCCCCTCCAGTCCAAGAGATCCCTCTCCAGAGGGTCCCCACAAGCCAGGGGTGTTCCTATGACCACAGTGCAGTCACTGCTTCCCAAAAACATGGCCCTGGCCTCCTCCATCCTCCTCCTCTTCCCAAGCCAAGCTGCTGAGCAGGTGAGTGGGGGGCACACACGACCCCCCACCCCAACCTGGCTGCTCTCCCTGTATCCCGCTCTGGCCCAGTGCCAACAATCCAGGAGGCAGTGTGGGATCCCGGACACTTGATGGATCCAGGGACCACCAGCTCCTCACACCTCACCCCACAGCAAGCGGGGGGGGACATCACCAGCCCGGGTGTGCCCCCACCACCACCCCACGGCTCCAGGTGGGATCACAGCACATCAAATAGGGGGGTCTCAGCATTCCTTTCCCCCCCTCCCTTCCCAGCCAGGCCACGGCAAAAGCCTCAGGGAGGTGGGAGCGAAGCTTTGGCGCATCCTGGGAGTTGCCCACCCCCCCGGGAAGCCCCACTGGGGCCTGACACACCCCCCCAAAACACACTCACAGCAGCTGAACCTCCTCTTCCAGACGGCGCGGGAGCCCCCCCACATCGCCGGGAGCCGGAGCCGAGTGCCGGGCGCGCGTCCCGGCGCTCCCTTTTATAGCCACCCCAGCCGGAGACGGGCCCTGTATCCAGAGGCACCTCATTACAGGACTGGTTCCCAACTGGTTCCTCGCAGGGCTTGGGATCGGCGATACTGGCTGGGCCGGTGGTTAAGGGCTCCCCTTCCCTCCCCAGCCGCGTTGTCTGGGCACCGGCAGGCAGCCAGGAGCCGGGGGAATCCCACCAAATTCCAGGAAACTCACTCGGGCTGAGTTCGCCGGGCAGGGGTCCCAGTGCCCCCCAAAATTCCCACAGCCACACCACTCACCGTGCACCCCCTGTGCGCTGGAGAGGACGAGGCCGGTGCCGGGACAATCCGGCCGTTCAGCGGGATTGAATCCCAGCAATCCCGGGTCCACCCCAGCAGGATTGAATCCGAGGAATCCCGGGGGGCAGCCCCTCCACCCCGGCTTGGTGCCTGCCAACATCCCAGCTCCCACACACCGCATTCCCACAGGCTGCTGGACCCAACGTGGGGCTGCTCCCCACCCCGCCACGGGGGTGTCACCAGAGCCCCACCGGGGTGGGGGGCACAGGTAGGGGGAGAAGGGATATGGGGGGATCCCCAGCAGCTCCTCCTGGGTTGGCAGATCCAGCTCAGCTGGATCCCGGATCCCCCCCATGTCTTTCCATCCCGGTACCTTCCGGCTGCTGCTGCTGGAGTGGGGGGGGTTGTCCCAGCACAGGCAGAGTTAGGGGGCCACATAGAGATGGGCCCTGGGTTTTGGGGACCCCCACACTGCTCAGTGGGCTCCGGGTGCAGGAACAGGCCTGTCAGCCTCAACATGGGAAGGGAAAACCTGAATTCCCAGCACAACCAGTACCCCGGGCCCCTCCCAGCAGGGAAGGGGGTGGAAACGAGGGGTCCAGGGACCCCCTTCAGCACAGAGAGCACAAACTGGGGGTGCCAAGGACCCCCAGGTTCCCCCTCCAGCACAGACACCCCAAACCAGAGATCCCTGAGAATCCTTTCCAGCAAGAAATTCACAGGCTGGAGACACCAGGACCCCCCCAGCTGCGGGTGTGGGGGGTCCCCCATAGCCCCAGGGACCACCGACTCACCGCGGTCGTGGAGCTCCTCCACGCTGAAGGCTCCGCGCCGGCGCAGCATCCCCCGGGAACCGGGAGAGACCGGGAATGGGGTACGGGCAGCTGGGAACGGCCCGAGGGAAGGGATCCGAGATCCTGGAGCCGGACAGGGATTCCCGGGAACCGGGCAGAGAAAAAACGAGAGCCGGGAGCCGGGAAGGGAGCAGCGGGCTCGTCCTCCGCCGGTTTATGGGGCAGGGCTGGGGGGCGGCACAGCCCCGGGGCGGGCCGGGGTCTGGGGGAGCCGCCCCCTGCCCAGGCAGCCCCTTTGCCCCCAGCCCCACCTGCGCTACCCCAGGAGGGCTCGAGGCGTTTATTCCCCTTTTCTTTCTTTTCTCTTTTCCCCCCAGCGTGCCGAGGGCGGGAGAGGGGCAGCACCATCATCATCCTCCTCCTCCCTGGGGGCCATAGAGAGCCAGGGAATGGTTTGGGTGGGAAGCGACCTTACAGACCATCCAGTGCCACCCCCTGCCGCGGGCAGGGACACCTTCCACTCCACCTTCCGCTTGGATGCTCCCAGGAATGGGGCAGCCACAGCTCCTCTGGGATGTTTAATCGGAATTTCCAGGGTGAGAGCTCCATGGACGGGCCCGGGGGCACACGAGGGGCTTCAAACAGACCCCAGTGAGACCCCCAGGCAAGAGGGGAGGGGGCTCCTGGCTGTCCCCAGCACAGGGGAAGGAGCTGGTTCCCTCTCAGGCTGCTGATAAGGACAAATCCCTGATAACAGCAAAGCCCATCTCCGTGCAAACAGGCACGGAGGGTGGGGAGCAGAGATAAGAGCCCACCTGGGCCTCTGCAGGACAAAGGGCTCGGCCAACAGCCCCCAATAAACCCCGACACCTCCCAGGGACGCTGGGAGAAGGGAGGGGACATCCAGCCCCGAGGGGAGCCCTGACCTTCCCGGGAGCACCACAAGGCCAGCTGGGATGTCACTGGAGAGCCTGGGATGTGCCAGCGAGCCTTGTCCAGCCCTGGACCCCCACCCTGAGTGCAGGCAGGAGGGCTGAGGGCTCTGGCGTCCCTGGGATTTGGGGGGGAACCCACCTTGCCCCCACCCTCGGGCCCCAGCACAGAGCAGACACGGGAGTGGAGCAAATATATATTATATTTATATATAATCTGGTTTAATACCTTGTTGTAGTCAGTGTACAAGCGGTGCCAGCCCCTCTCTGGTACCCAAGTGCTCAAGCATCCCTGTGACCCCACCCCAAATTCCCCTCTGTGTCCTCCCCTCCCCGGTGTCCCCCCGGTGTCCCCCACTGCTGCAGGCCAGGCCCAGACCTCACCCAGCTCCTCACACAGACCCACACGCGGGTGAAGGTGGGTGGCTGCTGTTGCGTGTCCCCCTCCCCAAAAAATCCCAGCCATCCTGAGCCTGGTGGTGCCCTCAGCCCCCCCACGACACCCCCTACCCCAGTGGGGCTGGTGGGGGCAGGGGGCTGACCCCGGGACACGACAAAGGGGGGGTGATGCGGGCGGTGACTCCCCATCACACCTGAGCCTGTGGCTCAGGAGTGGGGGGACACGGGTGGGGGGGACACGGGCGCCCCCGGGGGGCCCCGGTAGCGCAGGCGGGCGTGTTTCTCGCAGAACAGCTCGTCGCCCACCCAGAAGTGGCCCCTCATCTTGAGGTTGAGGCCGCAGTCGGCGCAGCTGTAGCAGGAGGGGTGCCGGTACCGCCCGTCCTGGATCCGCACCGCCTGCGTGCTGGGGGACACCGGGAGGGGGAGTCAGCGGGGCACCCTCCACGTCCCCGGGGTCCCCTCCCACCCCACCGCGGCCCCGGAGCGGTGGCAGGGCCGGGTTCTACCCCCGGGGGATTCCGTCCCCGCTCCCATCCCAGGGTGAAGCCCTGTTTGTTCCCCGCTTGGAGCAACGCCAGGGACGGATCCTGCCCCGGGGGCCCGCCCAGCCCCCGGTTTTGGCTTTGCCAGGAGGGGTGGCAGGCACGGCCCCCGCCCCGGGTGCCCCCCCCGTGCCCCACTCACGCGATGCTGCTCCCGCACTTCTCACAGACGTGCAGCTTCTGCACCCCGGCCACGGGTTTGCGGGCGCTGGGCGAGAGCCGGCTGGGGAAAGGGGCTGTGGAACCACCTGCGAGGGGGTGGCAGAGGGAAACGGGGCCGTCAGGGTGCTGCTGGACCCCCCGGGACCCCCCGCCTCCCCCCGCATCCCCCTTCACCTCCTCCCTCGTCCTCCAGCGCCTCCTGGAGCAGGCGGAAGGTGCTGGATTGCCGCGGGGCCGCCCGCAGCTCCCGGTTCTCCTGCAGCATCTTGTAGACCTCCGAGTCCTCCTCCAAGCGCCTCATGGCCGGTTCCGAGCCCTGGCTGCGGGAGGGCACCCCGAGGGGGAGATGGGGTTTTTTTTGGGGGGACTGGGGAGGGGTTGGCAGCACCCAAATTCCGGGATCCACCCTGTGCACCCCACCACAACCCGCCTGCCACCTGCTCCCTCCACCCCGGGAGCTGCCCTGGCCTGCCCGGCCCTGCCTCGGCCCCACCTGCCTCGCAGGTGAGTTAACCCTTTCCACGGGCTCCCTCGGCACCCGTGGGTGCCAAACCAGCACGCCAGGGTGGGGGGCACGGGGCTGGGGGCTTCCCTGTGTCGTGTGTCCCCCCCCACAACCCCAACCCCAACCCCGCTCCGTACCTGTCGCAGGTGTTGGGAGAGAGGGAAGAGCGGCGCTCCCTGTGCGTCTCCCAGGGGTTTTGGGGGGCTCCAAGCCCCGGTGAGGGTGGGCAGGGGGGTGGAGGCAGGATGGATCCCTGGCAGCTGTTCTGGCGGGTCAGGGTTCCTCGCTCCTGGCAGGGGGAGAGAGGTGATGGGTGTCCTGGGGGGCACAGGGAGGAGGGCTGGGGTGGCCCCCAAAACAGCCTGGGCAGCCTGGCAGGGTGCCCACAGACCCACCCGCTCCCCCTGGGGACCCCGGGGGCACTTGGACCAGGCCCAGAGGGGCTTTTCTCAAGCCCTTGTCTCTGGAGGGATGCAGGGATGCTCCATGGGGCAGCTGCTTCTCCTCCCCAAGCCTGCCTGGGGTCAGCACCCCCACCCCAGAACCCCTGCGCCCGTCCCTTCCCCACCATCTGTTCCTGCTTAGTGGCCCCGGCCAGGCAGGAAAGAGGAACCCTGGATAAGTGGAAGCTGATGTTCCTGGGAGCGGCCGCCACGCAGATGGGAACCCCGGGATGGGGACAGGGACGCCCTATTTGGATCCATGGACAGGGAGTGGGGCAGCCCAGGGTTCTGTGGGGTCACGAGGAGACGAGGGACGAGCTAAAATTAGGCGCGGGAGGAGCCGGGCGCCTTGGCCTCGTCCCCGCCGGGATCCAGCGCCAACCCACGCCGGGATGGTGGGAAGAGTGGGATCCACGGGCAGCCCTTCCCCTCGGCTCCCCCTTGGGCATCTTCACGGCCCCATGGTGGGGGGCTCAGGGTAGCGAGGGGCAGTCAGGGACAGGGAGGGACCCCCAGGGTGGGGAGGGACCCTCTGGGGCCAAAGCAAAGCCAGAGCTGGGGAGGAAGGAGGGAACGGGCAGCCGGAGCAGCCAAGGGGCAGCCGGGGCTGCGGCCAAAGGCAGGCGGGAAGGGCCGCGCTCCGGGACCACGGCACTTCCCAATTTGGGCTTGGAAAACAAGAAAAAGAGAAAGCAGGGGAGGGAGGAGAGGAGGGAGACGCCAAGCCCGGAGCCAGCGGCTGCCCGCGGGGACGGACGGGGTGGCCACGGGCACCCTGGGGCTGATCCGGGGGGTGGAGGAAGAGACATCCAGCCCCCCCCAGACATTCCCACCCCACTTCCAGGGCATCCCACCGGGCTGGAGGTGCGCCGGGCCCTGGGTCCCTGCCCGGCCAACACCCCAGTGCCCCGGGCTGGCGGGAGTGGGGCTGGGACTCCCCAAACTGGTTTGGCCTCCCCAGGCTGGCGCCGCTGCCAAGAGGAGCAAAACATCCCTGGGCAGGTGCCGGTGCCCGCGGGTCTGGGGGTGCTGCCAGGGCGGCGGGGAGGGGGCACCAGAGGGGAGGGGGCACCGGCTGTCCCTGAGGGAGAGCAGGGCTGGGCAGTGATGTGGCCCGGGGGCTGCAAAGGGGGGTGGTTTAGGGGCCTAAAGGGGGATGGTTTGGGGGCTCAAAGGGGGATGGTTTTGGGGGGCTCAAAGGGGGATGGTTTGGGGGCTCAAAGCGCAGCGGTTTGGGGGTTCAAAGTGGGGTGCCTGGGTTTTGCCAAGGGGAGTGGTTTTGGGGCTCAAAGGGCGATGATTTCAGGGCTCAAAGGGCATGGCTTGGGTTTGCAAGGGGAGTGGTTTTGGGGCTCAAAGGGCGGCGATTTCAGGGCTCAAAGGGCATGGCTTGGGTGTGCAAAGAGGGCAGTTTGGGGGTCCAAAGGGAGGTGGTTTCAGGCTGAAAAGGGAGCAGGTTTAGTGTTGCAAAAGCTGATGGTTCACAGATGCCCCCCAAGCACCTCTGCCTGCCCCCCTGCAGCCCCCCCAGCTCCTCACTCACCTGGCGGAGGCCGGGACAGGTGAACTCCTCCTCCAGGGCTTGTGAGCTGTGGGGAGAGAACAGAAACATCAGGGGGGTCCCTGACCCTCCCCAGCCCCCTGCCCACCCCCCAGCCCCACACACAGCCGGGTCCAGCCTTACCTGGCACTGTGGGGCAGGTGGGTGGGGGATGCCAGGCTGGGGTTGGGGGCTCTCGGGACACCCTGGCTCTCATCCCGCATCCGCAGCGTGTCCTGGGGAAGGGAGGGTGACACCAGCAGCTGCCACCAGCCCTGGGTGGGTGGGGGGTCCAGGGCGTGCTGGGGCTCACCTGGACACTTGTGGCCAACCTCTCCAGTGAGGTGTCCCCGTTGGTGTGGCTGGGAGGTGGCCCCGGGGACCTGGGGACCAAAGGAGAGCAGGGAGGGTCTGGAATGTGCCCCGGGAACGCTCAGCCCCTGTGCATGGCATGGCACAGCACGGCAGGACCACTCCCCTCAGCCCCCCCAGGAGGTGGGGACAGGCACTAACTGGGCCCCCAACTGGGACCAGTCAGCCAAGGAGCAGCTGCCTGGCCTCGTTAGCACCTGACTCCTTAATTAGAGAGCCGGGCCAGGCTCAGCCCCAGGAGTCACCCGAGGGGAGAAACAACCAGCACACGAGGGGCTGGGGACCCCAACCCACGTGGGGACACCCCTGGGACCCAGCTCCAGCTCCAGGGCTCGGGGCTGCCCACGCCCCCAGCACCCACCTCTCCACCTCCAGCTGGAGCTGCCCAAGGCTCTGCTTGATCTTGTTCTGGGCCTCCACGTGGAGCATCTCGGCCGCGCTCTCCCCGTTGATGGTGACGATGACATCCCCCTCCCGCAGGTCTCCCACGGCCGCCTTCCCGTGCTCCGTCACCTCCGTGGAGAAGGGGGACGTGGGGACAGCCCCGGTGAGGTTCCTCCCCCCCCGGTCTCACACACACACCCGAGGGGAGCAGCGCAGCCCTCGCGCCACAGCCTGAATCCCGGTGGATTCCCACCCGCTGGAATCCCCACGGCCTCGACAGGGAGCAGCAGCAGCCCCTCTGCCAGGGTGGGACCGCGGCCCTGGAAACAACACCCGGAAACTTGGCACGGCCCTGCCCAGCCTGGGGGGTGGCACGGGGCGCCCGCGCCGCCGTCGCCCGCCGAGGGCCGTTCCCACGGAGCGGGATTCCCCCAAGGACAAGCAAACAGGATCCTCTCCCCGGAGCAGCCCAGCACGGCGCCCGCCCGGCGGCCTCCCCCGGCCCGGGGGGCACGTGGTGAGTGCGTGTGGATGGTGGTCCTACCTTGGACACGGTGATGGGCTTCCCGAAATCTCGTCCCCCGGAGATGCGGAAGCCCCACGGGGCCGGGCCAGGCAGGGTCACCGTCACTGGCATGGCAGTGGGTGGCTCTGGGCAGGCAGCAGGGTGGTGTCAGGGACCCCAGGTACTCAAGCAGATGGAACCCCCTTCTCCCACCCACAGCCCACCCCACGGGGGCCTCCCTGTCCCGGCTGCACCCCGAGCAGGGGGGTGATGGAAACCGGCAGCTCTTTCCTTCCGGGGAGGGGACCCACGTCCCCGCGGGGTGTCAGCAGCCACCGCCGCTTCCTCTGGCTGCCACAAGGCTGGTGGCTTCCTCCCCCCACCAGGAGCACGGGGGTCCCAGGCAGCCACTGGTGCAGCTGAGACAGCCAAGGTCATTCCCAGGGGCTGGAGCGAGGCAGGGAATCAGTGACGCCTTGGCAGCAAGGCCAACGCCGCAGCGCGGCAGGGCCAAGCCAGTGGGGTTTGGAGGGCAGGATGTGGCGATCCTGCTGCTCACCACGGGGAGGGTCTGGCACCCAGCAAGGACCACCACCCCGAGTCGTTCATCCTGCAGCAAATCCAGACCAGCAAAGGGTGCTGAGTATCCCCCGGGGGTGTCCCATGGCACCCCGGGGAGCGCAGCAGCCCCTGGCTTCGATGGGATGGGTGGGAATGGGCAGTGCCGTCCCCTAAATCTGCACCAGATCCCATCCCATCCCGCTACAGCCTGGCCGAGCTGGATACGCTGCCTGGAACTGGGTATCCCATCCGGAACCGGGCACCCCGTCCGCGGCCGCCGGGAAGGCATGTTAAAAATCCCAAGCGCACAAAGAGGGGCTTGAGAGGCTGCCCGGAAGAATTTCCTGGGCTGGGCTTCCAGCGCCGGGAGGAAACCCCAAACCCCAAACCCCCTCCCCATGCCCGTCCCCGCTCAGCATCCCCGGGCAGCGAGGGCTGCCGGCCTGGGGACCCCCACACCCGGTTGGGCACCGACGCCAGACCCCCAAAGGGTCCTGCCCCTCTTCTGCAGCCCCTGCACCCCTCCTTCGTGTGCTGCACCCCTTCTCCATCCCCTGCTCCCCTCTCGGTCCCACGCACCCCACCTGTGTCCCCGCTCCCTCCCGGCTCTGTCCCCGCCGCACAGCGATGTCTTTGTGCCCGCGGCGACTGGCGGTGCCCGCCTGGCACCCGCGGGGCGAGCGGCGGGGACGGGCGATGCCACAGGAGGCGCGGGGACGTGGGGACACAGGGCCGTGGGGATTTGGGCCATGGGGACACTGGGAAGTGAGGACGCGGGGATTTGGGGGACGTGGACACCTGGGGATGTGGGTGGACAGGCTGCCCGCAACCCCCTCCCCTGCTCGCCGGAGCGGCACCCGCGGGACCCCCGGGCACCGCGACCCCCGGCGAAGGGGCACCCCCCACAGCCGCAGCCGGCTCTCCCCGGTACCCCCCGCACCCCGCTGTGCCCCCCAAGCTCCCCGTGCCCCCCACACCGCCTGTACCCCCCCGCACTCACCGGGGCGGCCGAGCCGGGCGGCCCCGCGGGGCTGCGGAGCCGAGCGCGGCCCCGGGACGGCGCCGCCTCCTCGGGAGGAGCCGGGCCGGGCCGGGTCGGGGCGGGCTGCGGGTACGGCCCCCCCCCCGTCCCCGATGGGGCGCACGGCGGCGGCTGGTCCCGCCCCGGCACCGCCCGTGGGCGTGGGGGGATCCCCGCGGCCCCACGCAGCGCGTCCTGCGGGAACCCCCGCCCCGCCGGCTCCCCCACCCGAATCCCGGCAACCCCCGACTCGGGCTGAGCTGAGCTTTAATGATGGACAAGAAGCAAAGGCGACTCCCGGACGCGGACCCACATCCCGGGTCGCGGCCGTCATGGTCAGGCCCGGCACCCGGGGCGACCCCCGGGGTGGAGAGCCCCGGGCAGCGGTGAGGAGGGGGCGTGTTAAGGCACTGGGGTGGGGGAGACCCCCCAACGCCGGGGGGATTTGTCCCTGTTAGAGGCAGCCCCATAGGGGCGGGAGGGAGCTGGAGGCACTTTCACCCCCGCGGAGGGGACGCTGCGGGGACACGGCGCGGGCCGAGGAGGGGCAGCGGGGCGCCCCCAGCCCCACCCCGCGCTCCCCCGCGGCCGTGGGGTCACACCGGCGCCACGTAATTCCCGGGGAACGTGCCGAATTTCTGCGTCCTCCTGGACACGCCTGCGGGGGGGACAAAAGGCACGGGGGGGGGGGGGAGTGGTGAGGGGTCACGGCGGCACCTTGTCCCCATCCCGGCCTTCCCCACCCCGTCCCGGTGGGCACGCACCCACGAACCAGCCGTCGTCGCACTGCTGCATGACGTCCACGCGGTCCCCCTCCAGCAGCTCCAGCTCGTCGGCGTTTTGGGGCCGGTACTGGTAGAGCGCCCGGTACCTGCGAGACACGCAGCGTGGCCAGAGCCCGCCCGCCCCACACGGGGCGGGGACACGGCGCCGAGGGGGACGCCCCTGGCCCTACTTACGGGGTCCACCGGATTTCGGAGCCGTTGTGGGACGGGGCGGGCTCGGGGCGGGCGCTGGTGGGTGCCCCCGGGGTGACACGCTGTGGGGGGAGAGAGAGAGGGTGGGTGCAGCGTCCAGGGCATCGCCGAGGGTGGGGGGCACGATGCCAGGGCAGGGGGGCCACTCACCTGCTCGGGGGCCCAGGCTGGACGCCGGGTATTCTGGGGGGGGCTGGCAGAGGCCAGCGAGGGGCTGGGGGTGCCAGCGTGGGGCAGTTTTGGGGAGGCGGGGAAGGCAACGCCGAGGTGCCCCCCCGTGACCCCGGGACGCCGCTCCGCCGCCCGGGGGGACCCGGTGGGGTTCTGGGGGACGCGGGGAGCGGGCGAGCGCTGCGGGGACGGGGACAGGGCAGGGCTGGGCGAGGGGGGGATGTCCTCGGCGGTGGCCTTGACCCGCGGCTCCTTCAGCACCTGGACGTAGGTGGCGGGGAAGATGCCCTGGCGGCTGGTGCCCGAGATCCGCCCCTCGTACCAGTTCTCATCCACCCGCCGCACCAGGCAGATCCGCTCGCCCTGCCGCGGGGAGGAGAGGGTTGGGTCAGCACGGGACGGCTTGGAAAGGGCCCCGGAGTGGCACAGGGAGGGGGCACGGCGGGCACCTTGCGGAAGGACAGCTCGACGTGCAGCTCCCCTCGGAAGTTGTAGAGCGCCAGCGCCTCGCCGTGCTCCAGCACCTGGATGGTGGGCGCCTTGATGGGCTTGGGCACCTCCGTGGGGGGCAGGATCTGGGTGGGACACAGGGGTGAGGGGCAGTGCCAGGCTCCCCCAGCCCCACTGCCACCCCCTCTGCTCCCCCACCCCGGGCTCACCTCCACGTAGTTGGAGGGGAAGATGCCCACACGGCCGTGGTGCTCACCCTCCAGCCAGTTCCTGTCCACCTCCTTGTGGATGTAGACGATGTCCCCCTTCTGCAGCGTCAGCTCCCTGCAGGGGACAGCGCTCACACCTGTCTGGGGGGCACTGACCCGCCCCCAGCCCGGCTGGCAGGGCCACCCCATGTCCTGGGACTTGGGGGGACCCCAGGAGTGACCCCCAGCAGCACCAGCGCTTACTTGGGAGACTCGGCTTGAAAGTTGAACTTGAGACGAGCAGCTTTCATCTGGGGAGGGAGAGGAGCGGTTACAGGGACACCACCCCCCATCCCAGCCATCCCAAGCCCCACAGGGGGTGGGACCATCCCGGCCTCACCTTCTTCTCCTCCCTCTTGACGGTCTCGGCGGGACCTCCCATGTCGGGCAGGCTGGGGAGGGTCTCTGGCCTGAGGGTGTCTGCAAAGAGCGGTGTGTCACCAACTGGTGGGGGCATGGGGTGCCCCACAGCTTGGGGAGGGTCTGGGGGGGTCACAGGGGGGGCTCACCTCTGCCGGGGGCTGCACGGCTCCGGTCGCTGGCCAGCCCCAGGACACCCCGCTCCATGCTGGGGCTGGCGGGGGAGCGCTGGGTGATGGGGGGGCTCCGCAGCCGGGGGGGTGACAGGGGGCTCCTGTGGGGTCACAGTGGCTCAGGGCTCACATCCAGCCCTGCTGCCATGAACCCTCCCTGCCCCAGCCCTGCTGTCCTCGGGAGGCAGGACCCCTGAGTCCCATGGACCAGGATGTCAGGGACATCCAGGACTTGTGTATCCCATGGATCACGACCCCTGAGTCCCATGGACCAGGATGTCAGGGACATCCAGGAACAGGAGTCCCACAGAGCAGAACCCCTGGGTACCCCAATACCAGGATGCTGGGGTCCCCCAGGACCAGGACACCGGGCTGTCCTGTGTGCATCCCTCCAGGATCCCACCCCAGAGGCAGCCAAGCGGGACAGGTCCAAAGTTTTCCAGCAGCGCCAGCAGCACGTCCGTGCTGGTGCCGAGCAGGAAGCACGGAGCAGGCGAGCATCGGGGAGGGCGGCCTGGCTAATGGATAACCCACTGCGGGGGGCACTTAAAGAGCCCCAGATGCCCCCCCAGGCCAGAGGAGGGGTTGGCGAGCAGGCAGGCATCCCCCCTGTGCGCCCCTGGGGGTTACAGCAGGTCCTACAAGAAGTGGAGCTGCTGTTTGTTTGTTTTCCTCCCGCTGCCGGGGCAGAGACGGGTCCGTGGGGACACCCCCGGGGTGCCCGGCACATCTCAGGGTACCGACCCCACCCGGGGGTACCCCGGCACCCGCCGGCACAGCTGTCCCCTCCCTGCGCCCGTGGGGACACGGCAGTGGGAATCCAGCCGCCGTCACCTCCCCTGGGATGGAGCCAAACGCCGGGACACGGCGTCCCGGGGACGGGGGAAAGGGTCAGCCCCGCTCCGGCCCCGTCCCACCCACCGGGCAGCCGGCCCGGCGCCGGGGCCCCCACCCGTGCCGGGGCGTGGGGGGACACGAGGGGGGCAGCGCTGCCACGGGGGGTCCGTGGGGGATCCACGGGAATCCCAAGGGGGATGTCTGGAGGCTCCCGCCCCGCCGTGACGCTGGAGGGAGTGCAACTTGCAACTCCCGGAGTGGGGTCCTGCCCCCCACCTCGAGCGGGGTCTGGGCAGTGGGATTTGGGGGTCCGGGGCGCGGGAGCAGCCGCGGAACTCACCGAGCAGCCGGGGAGGCCGGAGCAGGGGAGCGAGCGGTGGGAGCAGCCGCCGGGCTCTGCCGGGAGGAGCGGGAGGGGGTGGGAGAGAAAAATTAATCATCCAGGAGGCCGAGTCTCGGCGGGAAGCGAAGGAGTCCAGCCCGGCTGCGCCAATAACCGCCGGACAGACGGACGGGCTGGGTCCTAGAGTCCCACGGCCACGGCTCGGGGCCGCCGAGGAGCTGTGCGTGGGCCCAGATGTGCGCGGAGCCGGGCAGGCGGGCGCAGAGTCGTGCACACATCCAGATGTGCGTGCCTTCATCCAGATGTGCAGGCACCCAGCCATGCCCACACCCAGCCGTGCACTCGTGCAGCCGTGCAGGGGTGGACCCAGCCACGCATGCATCCAGATGTGCATGAATCCAGCCATCCACGCCCAGTGCATGCATCCAGATGTGCATGAATCCAGCCATCCACGCCCAGTGCATGCATCCAGATGTGCATGGATCCGGCCGTGCACTCACCCAGCCGTGCATGCATCCAGATGTGCATGGA